>OY744475.1:231708779-231873779 GCA_963556175.1 Tipula confusa
TCGAAGATTAGGCCACAAAATATACCTTGAATAGGCTTATCAATATATGCCTGAGCAACATTTAATCAATCAATTGTTTCGGCTTACATAAGTCTTATTTCTTTCTTTCTTTGCTTTTTCGCCTTATGGTGACCTACAAGATTTTATAACCATTTCGTGGTTTTATCATCGTAATAACATTAACTTTAGATGCAATCCTTCTAGTTCTTTTTAGTAAAATTAGTCGGGAGTTAATCTGCTTATTTTCGGCATTACTTTTACGAAAAAAATTTCTCAAAAGGAGATACTTTATTCGAACTTAATTTTAATTAAAAAAAATTTTTTATTCAAGTAATTTTGAGCATGACTGTATAAATCATATAAACATAATGTTGATATAAACATAAAATAAAAATATTTTTGAAAAATCGTATTATTAAACATATGACATTCGGGCAGCTGTGCCACGAGCCAATCTAAAAGAAAAACGTGATCACACAGTGTCTGATGTGATTACTTAATTTTTGACTCATTCACAATAATTTAGTTCTGCAAGAAATATTTTGGCGCACCGCAGCCGAATCATAGTGTATGTGACTGGCCAAAAATAAAGTGCATATAGGCACACTTACAAATTATAATATACGTTTAATGTTTGACGCGCCATGTTTTAATTTTTGAATTGTGATGAAATTCCAAATTAAATTTTTTTTTTTTTAATTCAACATAAAATTAAATTTATAAATAAATTTCGTGTTCGCTTTATAGTGGCACTGTCAACGTAATAAAGTAGAAGCGTGCGATACATTAAACAAAATGTGTGATGGTGTTGGTCAATGTCACGACCGATTGTTACTTAGTTTAAGTCTATTTTAAATTTGACGTTAGATAAATTTTGGTGTGACGACACTTTAGCAATGAACTCGACTTTGGAAAAATGAACAAGATTTTTGTAAATTATTACTAATAACTTACTATTAATAAGGCAAAGTCTTATTTTGAGTGATGACCTTTTGATTTCCCCTATTTCCAGATAAAAATGAATGATAATATGCATAATAGTAAAGGCGAATTTTAATTTATAGATTATATATTTAATTTTCAACGGTTCCATGTGGAGACAAAAGGTCATTAGTTCTTGCGGAGTTGTTTAAATTAATTCAGAAGGAATAGCTTGAACGAGTTTTTATGGTCCCTGATAAAACATTTCACTACCAATGATGATTTTCTCCGAATTAGCCACTGTCTAATTTTTTGTGCTGTGTAAGATAAATTAAGATAATAGATTTATTGCAAATTCAATATTGCTTTAATAGAGTAAATGTTGGTGGTATGACCTTTTCAATGCATAGCTGCAATTAAACTGCACGTTTTATGCCAATGATATCCAAAGTTAAGACATACACACAAATATTTAGATGGTTGGTCTAAATCTTTTATCTTATTTGTATAATAGTAAAAAAAATAATTAAAGATAATTATTTTATTTAAATTATGTTAAATATATTTTTGGCAAATAACAAATTTTATCCTTCCCACCAACTTTAATTTAATATTTATCTTGATCACTGACCGAATCATTATTTATAACCGCGCGCAAATAGATAGACTGTCGTACTATAGGAGCACACCTTAAAATAACTTTTTGAGATTTCTATTTCTAAATAAAAAATTTAATTTTAAAATTTAATTTGTTTTTATTTCAACGATACATTAAGATGTTTTCAACAAATTATGCAATTAAAATTTATGGTTGTTATATTTTGTTGTATATATATATGCTCGTATCTGTAAGGTAGAGTAAATTGAATATTAATTCCCGCGTGTCGTTGTTTAACTGCCAAAAACGTCACAAAATCATTTTATAGTATCCTATAAATCATATATACTATGTAATTTAGTGATTACAGTGAGTCACAGTAAAAATGATCCACCAAGAAAATATGTATCTGGGTAGTATCCAATCAGATTTTTATTTGTTGGAATTTCGATAACTGTGTAGTTAATAATTTTGCTACAAAACGAATAATTTCTTATAGGATTCCCCAGGCGACGTATCCAAAGCGGCAATTCTGGTTCTAAGATTTGTAAATTTCCATGGGATTCAAACTTTAACTGTCTACTGGGAATATTAATTTGAATTAATTTTAGTATATACGGTGCATCAATTTGATCTAGCTATGATGTTTTTCTGTGGGTTCCAGATGTAGCTTATATTTTTACTAATCTTTTATCTCCTTATTCAATATCCTAAATGTGTATAGTCAAATACGAGTTGACCCAGGTTGAAAATAAATGTTTCAAAAATCGTAAAGATTGCAGAATGACTCAAAAACAGCGCTGGACTACAGCCATTTCCTTTTATTTACTCCTCAATGTCGAAAATATAAATAATGTCTTATGTGTTAACTCAAAATAGGATTTAAAATCACGGTTGGATACAATAAATCTCTGTTTGGTATCCTAAGAACAGAGAATTTGTCATTTTCTTTGGAAGCTTTGTCTTTAATGTTTTTAATAGTAATAAGTTGGTTGAATACCATTGAGGATATTTGCTGTAGGTCATACTTATTTATCGATACAATAGAATTACTCAACGTATCCAACAAGCAATGTCGTTTCACGAACAACTATCTTTTTCTCTGTAACATTTTACCGTTTGACAAGGTTGAAAACATGGCTGCTATATCCATTACTCTTATGGAAATTACGCCTTAAAGTTGTTTAACGAGCACCTCATTTGACAGTGTTGACGACGTCACTTATGTAACGTAATGCTTGTGCATATATACGTTCGGTAACACTTTGCACTACAAAAAAAACCAGACTTTAAAGTTCAAATGTGGCCATAACGCTTAATGAACTGTAGTGTTTTTCCTAGATACGAGAATTTGAGAACTCGTTCAATTAAAGCATTGGCAACGTGCAATTGAGTTAGATCAGTAAAAGAGCAGTCTTTAGTATAAAGTTAGCTATGGTCAAAAAATAAATGCAATTTACCAAAATGCAGACGGTTTATAAAATTAAAAGTGGGTAGGTGCAAAAACAAACTACACACATCTTAGTTGTCAACAGCTTGGTAGATTGAATCGGTAATCTAAGTTGAGCAAAAGTGTTAATGGTCCAAGGACAAGTTCAAAGAGTATAATACCCTATATAGTAATGGGCATAGCCTATATTTAATTTCCATAACGAGTTTTTCGGACTAAACCATACTTTCAAGTTATGGGTCAGGATGAAACGTTTCATGTTAACACCGTTAACACATTTAGAAGAAAATTCTTTATTAGAAGATTTAAATGAATTGGCTTATTCTTATTATTATTATTTTACGGTTATTTATACGGTTTAGGTGAGAAATGGCCTATAAACACTGACAATTGTTATTATAGAGGTATTATGTTCTACGTCATTTTCAGACTTTGTTTTGGTTTAGATTAAGTGATTATCAGATTTTATTTTTTATATGTTATTTTGCTAAAATTTCTCAAAGCAGAGTAATTTCAAGAGAGTGCTTCTTTTTCATCTTTCATTTGTTTAGCTTAAGAATATTTATCAATTTGAATTATTTTTAAGATTGAGTTGAGAGTTAAATCAGAATTTCAAGAAATATATTGAACGGACAATGTGACATTTATAATTTTATAATAAATTGTACTTTTGATGAACATAGCAATTCGTCTTCCTGCATTAACAAGCACTTATTTTTGAAATAATCTCAATTATTTTAGTTTTTGGCAAATCCGTTGTAGAAAACTAATGTTAACCTCTCAGTTTTTTAGCTTGAAGTTATTTAAGCTTGACGCCACTGTATTTTATGTTTATACGGATGTATATAAGAAAACCGAGCAATTGGCGCAGTGGTTAAAGCTGCGGTGTTTGGGACGGGAGGTACCGGGTTCGAATCCCAACGGGGGAGGGTTGCAAAAGGAATTTTTCATCACTTGATTACGATCGGTGATGATGATGAACACAACTATGACCCCCCGTTGGAGTGCAGAATTCATGGGCCGAACCATCGTCCATGCCAGTACAGGCTGGCTGGAGCAATGCAATGTGCAGATGGATATTTGAAACGCGAACCTGTATTCACGCGTCCTCGATTTGGCTAGTAATGGCGTAAAGTAGGACGTTAATTAACCGCGAAAGAGTTGGGTGAGCTTCGGCCCCAAAACAGATTGCAAACAAACAAAACATATATAAGAAACAACCTTATTGATTACGTTAGTTTTTTAGAATTTATTCCGCATCTGGTAAATAAATTTTCATTGCGATATTCAAGTGGTCTAATATCCCACAAACAAACAAACAAAACAACAACAACAAATTCTTAAACATGTGATTAATATATAATAATGTAGCCTGCGCACAGACAGGCCCACCAGTCCACAACCATTAATACAATTACATACTCGACTCAATTGTTTTTCTTATCCACCCACCTAAACTACAAAAAAAAAAAACGAATACAAAATTTTCATTTTATTTTTTAAAATACATTTTCAACAAAACAATAGAATTAAAAATAAAATGAAAATCAAACAAACAAAAAATAAGAAAATTTTTGCGGCCAATGTCATTTCAAATTAAATGAACGACACGTCTGAGACATTATCTTAGTCGGTCTACACAACAAAATCAAAATATCAAACCAAAATATTATTTGAAAGCGTTTTTTTTTTTTTTTTTTGAGCAAAACAAAAAGTTTTGTAAAATAATATAAAAACCGAATTTTTAGGTGTTCAAGATGCCCGAGAATCACCAACAGTTACGCCGCTGAGCCATAATCCGGCTTACCGAATCGAATCAAATAATGACGATGATTTAGGTAAATTATACACTTAGATTTTATGTACGCGACTGTAAAAATACATAAAAAAAATTCTGCGATGCGTGTGTGCACACGCTAACATTTAATTTTAAGATAAATTTTTTATTAACTATTTGTGTGAAGTGTGGCCATTAAATATTTTTTATAGTAAAAAGGCTTGTAAACATTTAGAATTTATGAATGAAAAAAAAAATGTATAAGTGATCTGTTAGAAAAGTTAAATGCGTGGATTACACGCCCAAAGTGAATATTTATCAAGATAACTGGTATAATGGTTTTCAAACCGAAAATGTATTTTTTTGGCCAGCACCAGAATATTTAGAGTCGCAGTATGGGACGTTTACGGCCTATTTATGTACCATAGTTTAGTTTAGTATATGTAATGATATTTCGGGTTCCAAATCGTTTGCTCAATACTTAGTCTAGGACCGAGCTTAATCCAATGAAGAGAAAGGGTCGAGTCGGAGGAACATATTATCGAAATAAATATTATCTCGACTTCCATGAATTATTTTTGTTACTTGGGTTATTTGGTAAAGTTAACTCAAAGCGTTTGCCAATGGGTATGTAAATGTTATGAAGTTTTTACTTTCAGTTCTTTAATAAACACTGCTCGTCCAACACAGTTAGGGTTTTCAAGAATACAAACGAAATTTGCTATACTTCATTGTAGTTGTAGCCTGAAGAGAGACCGAATTTTTAATATCAAATATAATTCGTACGTTCTCATGAGCTCGAAACCGAACTACAATGAAGTAAAGCGTCTTTATTCAAACAATCACTAAGTTACGTTGATCGATTAGGTTAACTTTATAAATTTAATAAATTTTAAGCTTGGAAGAAGTTGTATTAAGACTAGCTGCTCTAGACAGTTTGTCTATAAGACAATGGTAAATTACCATAAACTTTTAATGAGTGGACAAGCTTACGGGCCAGAAGATACCTAAACCTGAATCTTTATAATGCCAATTTGGAATTTATAAATTAGGGCTTAATCCGCATACACAGAAGTTGTGATTCATATAAAACGAGGAAACTAAATAATCAACGTCTTAACAAACGTGAGATGGAGCATTGCTAAATATTAAATTTGACAAGGAATTGACGAATCTGATTGTGATATTCAATGTGATGATAAACTCGAAAATGAAGAATATTATAAAGTTAATTATTCTGACATTGCATTCGGGGTATGCATTAATCCAGTTCGCAATGTTAAACATTTTCCAAGCGTTCCCCTGTACGCAATACAATTTTACAGCAGTATGTTAAACCAACGTGCAATGTTGAGATTTGACTAATTTCAAACTCAAAAACTTAGTGGTATAATTTACTGCTTATGATCCAACAATTTTTTAAAGCTCATTGATTGTGTACAAAAGGCACGAGATGATTTACATATGCTCAAAGATATTTCTGCTTTGGGAGGAAAAGATGATACAATAATAACGGCCGAAATCATAATCACATTTATGTTGAATAAAAATGATCAGCTATATCAAAATCACCAAAAGTTCATTCAGTTTCAAATAAAATCAGAACCAGATAGTTTGATGGATAGTGAGAAAACGATTGTGAGTAATGATGTTAAAATGACGCTTAATGAGAGCTGAACATGGCTATTCAAAAAGAATGTGTGCAAAAATCACAAGAAGTCGTTAATGTTTACGCGTTTGGAAAAGAATATCATTTGTTCGAAGCAACCGGGAAAAAAACAAACAACTTAGAATTGCTTTTCGATGCCTTACTTACAGATAAACCAACTTCAACGGACTCAGAAAGACCCTTTGAAGTACTGGTCAATAAGTCATCAACGTTATATATCTGCGGCTGCCAAAGTAAAACATCTTTGTGGTAGCGAAAAACTACCTCACGTGTCAATTTTATCATGGTCTTACATTTGGTTCCTTCAGCTGAATACGTCTTGCTATGATGAGAAAAGTTTTTAGCGGTCAAATCAGGTTTGTTTTTCAATTTGCTTTGGACCAATTTTGACTGATATGGTGGTCAAATGGACCAATATTATTAATGTTGTCTTAGATTAATCGGAGAGATCGCTGATGTTGATGAGTTTCTGGTTTCAGGAAGTAATTAGTAGCCATGGTATTGAATGTATAAAATTGTTTTAATGGTTCATGTAGACCAGGGAACAATATGATAAATTTAAATACCCACAGCGAAGTGTCATTATGCATGTTGAAGTGATCATGCCAAAAACAGGTGTAACATTCATGCCAAAAACAGGTGCAAGGAATGTTTTCCTTTTTCTTTTATTCTTCTTTTACAAATCCGTATCTTAGTCATCTTCTTTCTGCTTCCGCTACACCGCTTTATGTAACATTAAGAACAGTTCCATTCAACCAATGATATTGTTCCTTTGTTTTTCTTCTTTTGTGTGTTAGTTCTTTTGAATAATAATACTTCACTCGAATTTACAACTAAACATCAGTTCAGATGTATCAGAGAATGTATGTACTTTCGGTTTTGTTGTTTAAGTTATCACTTTGAATTTTGAAACCGAAATCTAACCCTAACCACACACAAATCTAACGCGTTAAATCCATCATTGACCCTGAACAATAAGCTGATTTAGTACTTCCTTAGTGGCACAAGTGAAAATAAGTTATTCCAGTTCAAGAGAAAGCATCCGTGTAATGTAAATTTACATTAATATAAGCGCTTAATAGCACCATTAATTACCGCAAATCTTATAAATCGTAGTTTTTTGTTAATTTTTTTTATACATTCAAGGTGTCGCGTTGTCATTATATGTACAACCAAAACAAATTTAGCTCGTTGTCAGAAATTGACAGAAAACGAATAAAAATCTCATCTTAATAGCTTTAGATGGTTAATTTGGCGAACATCAACATATGTACGAGATGTTTTGCGCACGTTAAAATCACATATATGTATTTCACAAACTTGACTTTTATACATTGTGCTGTTCTGAGATGTATTCACCATTTTCAACTACAAAACCAATAATTGCAAGTTTTTTTTTTTTTTTTTTTAATTTTGGTTGGTTGTTCATTAAAAAAATGATTGATGCTCTCAACTTTGTACGGTGCATTATAAAAATATTTTGTTTACTTATATTATAATTGTTTACCTAATTAATTAAAAACTAATTAAAAACATTAATTAAAAAAACCCGTCCAAAATTTGAAACGAATATTTTTTATGAACAACAAATCGTCTCAATACCTATCTTCCTACCTGATTCTTAATATACAAATCGACAAAAATCTCTTGATATTTTCACTCAACAATGGTCCGATGTGTGTTGTTTACATGGTGTATGTGGATCGATGATGAATAATTTTGTCTAAATTTTGATTTATTTTAGGAGCTCAAGAATTTGAGATACATTTTAAATTTTTAACTATTTTTATTTATCTATTCACAGAAACTTCATACACATACGCACAATTTCAGAGGTCTGGTCGAATTACGGCACCGGCCACCGTTATTCCAAGGTTTAAAAAATATGGTGTTGATGATTTTCATTTTTTGGCAGTACTCGGCAAAGGAAGCTATGGAAAGGTAAAATATAACAACAACCCAGATTGTACATTGCACGAAATATAAATTATTTATTTATTCCATAGGTGTTACTAGCGGAACTAAAAAAATCCGAATACTACTATGCTGTGAAATGTTTAAAGAAAGATGTTGTCCTCGAAGACGATGATGTCGAGTGTACACTCATTGAAAGAAAAGTTTTAGCATTAGGAACGAATCATCCATATTTATGCCATTTATTTTGTACCTTCCAAACTGATGTAAGTAACAAGATGTACATTAGACTATAGTCATCAATCAAGGCAAAGTACTATTTATTAGTCTCCACTATATTACAGTTCACGTGATTAGACGGTTTTATTTTTTTTTATTTTCTAAAATAAAATTAAATCATCAAATTAACTTTTAATTAATTAGGTTTCTACCTTTTTACATTAACAATAACAAGATTTCTAATTATTATACAAACAAAATTTACAATAATTAAATATTTATAAATAATTTTTTTATAATATTTGCCAAAAGGTTTATATGCGAATTTTAACGTGATCGGCGCGAAATAGATTCGAAATTATTTAATTTATTATTTTGGGAATGGCGTCACGTGTCTAATATTTACCTTGTGCTTCTGTTTGCGCATCGCTCGGATTTTTTTTTCGTAAATATTATTGAGTTTAGTGCCAAATTATAATTTCTCGTTAGACACGATTAAAATATAGGTTTAATTAGTAATTTATTGATGCGGGTTTGTTTGATTTTTACCAAAGAGTTGAAAATAAATTCAACCACTAACCTCTCACAAATTGTAAACTAAATCGTTACTCACATGAAACGAAAATCGTTACTCACTTGAAACGGTTAGAGGGTTCTGTCCATTCATCAATGATGGGAGCCATAATGTCTCTAACTTATTTTGTTACAATATTAATTTAGAAGTTAGCATTCCTAGTACTCAGAAACCACAGATAGTAACTATGAGCATGTATTCGACGTGACTAAGAGAACAAAACGTTTTAGCACGAAAACATATATAGATCGACGTGACTCTAGGTAACTAGAAACAATTAATTTTACTTCTACTTTTAACGGTATTGTTATTTTTAAGTGTTAGTAACATTGAATACCTCCAACATACAGCGACCACCATTCTATATCTTTATGAATATTATGCTCAACGTGAAAATAATCCAGAGCAATGCAATTACTGCAAAAAGTTTACCTTTTGTGACTAAAAACTCCACCTGCATATTTTCCATTTGCTAAGCCAGAACAACGGATTATGAAGAAAACGAAAGAGTAAGATCTGCTGAGCTATCGGCATCTCTTTATGTCGAACAATAATTGATGCTGTTCAATGCCGGGATTCCTCAATTGCAAAATGCAATTACCTGACTAATTACAGAGTTTTGTTTTCTAAATAATATCGGTGTTACGCACCCAGCATTTTGTTTATTCAAATATATTTAGGCTATAACAGCATAGTACTACACTGTACTCAAAATATTCTTGATCATTTTCAGAGTCATTTGTTTTTTGTGATGGAATACTTGAATGGCGGAGATCTTATGTTTCACATACAGCAAGCTGGACGGTTTCCAGAACCACGAGCAAGATTTTATGCTGCTGAAATTATATCTGGTTTGAAATTTTTACACAAAAAGGGTATTGTGTATCGGTAAGCTACAGTGCTACGACACTTTAATTAAACCTAGCTTAAACCTAAATAATTTTTATTTTTATTTTGTCATTTTAGTGATTTAAAATTAGATAATGTATTATTAGATTTTGATGGTCATGTTCGGATAGCCGATTTTGGAATGTGTAAATTACAAATATACTTGGAGAAAACGGCTGATACATTTTGTGGTACACCCGATTATATGGCACCTGAAATAATTAAAGTAAGTTTATTATCAGCTAATCGTGTATATGAACCAATTAAATAAATATTTTGTTCGTTCAGGGTGAAAAATATAATCAAACCGTCGATTGGTGGTCATTTGGAGTGTTACTATACGAAATGCTAATTGGTCAATCACCATTTAGTGGTATGGACGAAGATGAATTATTTTGGTCAATTTGTAATGAAATTCCATGGTTCCCGGTTTATTTAACTCAAGAAGCTTTAGAATTAGTTAAATCGTTATTAGAAAAAGATGCTACAGTGCGATTAGGTGCACCATTTTGCGTCAAAGGTGATATTATGGAGCAACCCTTTTTCCGTCCTGTAAATTGGGAACGTTTAGAGGCACGTGCACTAGAACCACCTTTTAAGCCACAAGTTGTAAGTAACGAAGACAATTAAGTTTAACAATACGCCCTTTCAATTCCACTATATACAAATTATTATTTTCACAGCGTCATCCGTTAGATACACAGTATTTCGATAAAGCATTCACTCGGGAACGTGTACGCCTGACACCTATCGATAAAACGATACTACAATCTATGGATCAACAGCAATTTGAAGGATTCTCATATACAAATCCAAATGCAACGCTAACGTAATACACTACTTAGATCCATACAAAACATTTTATATATCTATACAATTTCTAGTCCTTAATTTTAATCCTTAATTTGTTCATCTTATAATATACAAATTATATTAGTTTAATTAAATAATTTTCGTTAGAAATTTATACGTTTTAAAAAACTTTAAAACAAATTTTGTTAGGCTATAATTTAATTTTTATACTCTTTAGGTTTTATGAAAAGTCCCCCAATACAAACAACAACAAAAAATTAATATAATTTTAATTAAAAAATTAATGAAATAATTTATACAGATATAAAACAAAAAATAAATATTTTAAATAATTAAAATTTGTAAAATAAATAAATTTTTAAGTAAATGACGTGTGTATTTTTTTAATCGTTGAACGCTTTGCAGCAAAACCCTCATCGCAATAGAACACGGCCAATTCGAAATTCTATAAAAAGTTTACTCGTTCTACTTGTAACCTATTTCAAATATCAATAAAAATGCGAAAATATTTTGCGACTCCCAAAAAACCACCGAGAAATAACAGTTTCAAAAATAATATATTCCCTTAATTTTGGAAATTTATTATGAAAACCATGGAATATATGGGTGAAAACACAGTGGTGAAAAGCTTTAAAAAACGGTATCAATCACCACAATCGGACCACTATTTCGTGCGCTATTGACTTTTTCCTCATATTCGGAAATTTGCAAAAGGTCCACTGTCCGGATTTTTTATGGTTCAAATCATTTGTGAAAATGTATAAATATTTTAATGCAGTATTTATCCTGATGTTAAGGGCTTTTCAAAAAGGTACCAGTCACAACAATCGTACCTTATTAGTTTAAGCATCGATTACTAGAAGCAACATATAGTCTCAGATCAATAGTTAGTTCACAATCGATTTTAGAAGCCATAATTTCCATTCTAAGAACGGTCATTTCTCTCGGCTTCAAAAAATTCTCACGTTGTAAATAAGGGTTGAAATGCTAAACCGTAATATCACTTTGTGTCTATATTAATCCTCCTAGTATACTCGCCAAGTTGTGTCTCGATTAATCCACTATGTTCAAAGTTATGGTTGATGGCGTAGTTCACCATGACTTTTGACCACTAAAACCTTGTTTTAGTTTTTTTTCGCCCATAATGAAAAATGACAATTTCGGGAACTAGTACAACTAGCGACTTGAAACTTGGTACACCCTCTAAATTTGCTACAAATAGAGCGTGGAGTAAGTTTCAAGTCGATAGCCCATCTAGTTTCGGAAAAAGCGGAAAATTGTCATCGGTCGGCTGGAATTCCAAAAACAGACAAGGGGTACGTACCCCTTTCCATTTTCTCAAAAATTTAATTTTGTCAACTAATAATGGTTTGGTATTCCTTATTAGTATACGCATCGATTACTAGAAGCAACATATAGTCTCAGATCAATAGTTAGTTCACAATCGATTTTAGAAGCCATAATTTCAATTCTAAGAACGGTCATTTCCCTCGGCTTCAAAACATTCTCACGTTGTAAATAAGGGCTAAAATGCTAAACCGTAAAATCAATTTGTGTCTATATTAATCCTCCTAGTATACTCACCAAGTTTCGTGTCGATTAATCCACTATGTTCAAAGTTATGGTTGATGGCGTAGATCACCATGACTTTTGACCACTAAAACCTTGTTTTAGTTTTTTTCCGCCCATAATGAAAAATGACAATCTCGGGAACTAGTACAACTAGCGACTTGAAACTTGGTACACCCTCTAAATTTGCTACAAATAGAGCGTGGAGTAAGTTTCAAGTCGATAGCCCATCTAGTTTCGGAAAAAGCGGAAAATTATCATCGGTCGGCTGGAATTCCAAAAACAGACAAGGGGTACCCCTTTCCATTTTCTCAAAAATTTAATTTTGTCAACTAATAATGGTTTGGTATTCCTTATTAGTATACGCATCGATTACTAGAAGCAACATATAGTCTCAGATCAATAGTTAGTTCACAATCGATTTTAGAAGCCATAATTTCCATTCTAAGAACGGTCATTTCCCTCGGCTTCAAAAAATTCTCACGTTGTAAATAAGGGCTAAAATGCTAAACCGTAATATCAATTTGTGTCTATATTAATCCTCCTAGTATACTCACCAAGTTGTGTCTCGATTAATCCACTATGTTCAAAGTTATGGTTGATGGCGTAGATCACCATGACTTTTGACCACTAAAACCTTGTTTTAGTTTTTTTTCGCCCATAATGAAAAATGACAATCTCGGGAACTAGTACAACTAGCGACTTGAAACTTGGTACACCCTCTAAATTTGCTACAAATAGAGCGTGGAGTAAGTTTCAAGTCGATAGCCCATCTAGTTTCGGAAAGAGCGGAAAATTGTCATCGGTCGGCTGGAATTCCAAAAACAGACAAGGGGTACCCCTTTCCATTTTCTCAAAAATTTAATTTTGTCAACTAATAATGGTTTGGTATTCCTTATTAGTATACGCATCGATTACTAGAAGCAACATATAGTCTCAGATCAATAGTTAGTTCACAATCGATTTTAGAAGCCATAATTTTCATTCTAAGAACGGTCATTTCCCTCGGCTTCAAAACATTCTCACGTTGTAAATAAGGGCTAAAATGCTAAACCGTAAAATCAATTTGTGTCTATATTAATCCTCCTAGTATACTCACCAAGTTTCGTGTCGATTAATCCACTATGTTCAAAGTTATGGTTGATGGCGTAGATCACCATGACTTTTGACCACTAAAACCTTGTTTTAGTTTTTTTTCGCCCATAATGAAAAATGACAATCTCGGGAACTAGTACAACTAGCGACTTGAAACTTGGTACACCCTCTAAATTTGCTACAAATAGAGCGTGGAGTAAGTTTCAAGTCGATAGCCCATCTAGTTTCGGAAAAAGCGGAAAATTGTCATCGGTCGGCTGGAATTCCAAAAACAGACAAGGGGTACCCCTTTCCATTTTCTCAAAAATTTAATTTTGTCAACTAATAATGGTTTGGTATTCCTTATTAGTATACGCATCGATTACTAGAAGCAACATATAGTCTCAGATCAATAGTTAGTTCACAATCGATTTTAGAAGCCATAATTTCCATTCTAAGAACGGTCATTTCTCTCAGCTTCAAAAAATTCTTACGTTGTAAATAAGGGTTGAAATGCTAAACCGTAATATCAATTTGTGTCTATATTAATCCTCCTAGTATACTCACCAAGTTTTGTCTCGATTAATCCACTATGTTCAAAGTTTTGGTTGATGGCGTAGATCACCATGACTTTTGACCACTAAAACCTTGTTTTAGTTTTTTTCCGCCCATAATGAAAAATGACAATCTCGGGAACTAGTACAACTAGCGACTTGAAACTTGGTACACCCTCTAAATTTGCTACAAATAGAGCGTGGAGTAAGTTTCAAGTCGATAGCCCATCTAGTTTCGGAAAAAGCGGAAAATTGTCATCGGTCGGCTGGAATTCCAAAAACAGACAAGGGGTACCCCTTTCCATTTTCTCAAAAATTTAATTTTGTCAACTAATAATGGTTTGGTATTCCTTATTAGTATACGCATCGATTACTAGAAGCAACATATAGTCTCAGATCAATAGTTAGTTCACAATCGATTTTAGAAGCCATAATTTCCATTCTAAGAACGGTCATTTCTCTCAGCTTCAAAAAATTCTTACGTTGTAAATAAGGGTTGAAATGCTAAACCGTAATATCAATTTGTGTCTATATTAATCCTCCTAATATACTCACCAAGTTTCGTGTCGATTAATCCACTATGTTCAAAGTTATGGTTGATGGCGTAGATCACCATGACTTTTGACCACTAAAACCTTGTTTTAGTTTTTTTTCGCCCATAATGAAAAATGACAATCTCGGGAACTAGTACAACTAGTGACTTGAAACTTGGTACACCCTCTAAATTTGTTACAAATAGAGCGTGGAGTAAGTTTCAAGTCGATAGCCCATCTAGTTTCGGAAAAAGCGGAAAATTGTCATCGGTCGGCTGGAATTCCAAAAACAGACAAGGGGTACCCCTTTCCATTTTCTCAAAAATTTAATTTTGTCAACTAATAATGGTTTGGTATTCCTTATTAGTATACGCATCGATTACTAGAAGCAACATATAGTCTCAGATCAATAGTTAGTTCACAATCGATTTTAGAAGCCATAATTTCCATTCTAAGAACGGTCATTTCTCTCAGCTTCAAAAAATTCTTACGTTGTAAATAAGGGTTGAAATGCTAAACCGTAATATCAATTTGTGTCTATATTAATCCTCCTAATATACTCACCAAGTTTCGTGTCGATTAATCCACTATGTTCAAAGTTTTGGTTGATGGCGTAGATCACCATGACTTTTGACCACTAAAACCTTGTTTTAGTTTTTTTCCGCCCATAATGAAAAATGACAATCTCGGGAACTAGTACAACTAGTGACTTGAAACTTGGTACACCCTCTAAATTTGCTACAAATAGAGCGTGGAGTAAGTTTCAAGTCGATAGCCCATCTAGTTTCGGAAAAAGCGGAAAATTGTCATCGGTCGGCTGGAATTCCAAAAACAGACAAGGGGTACCCCTTTCCATTTCTCAAAAATTTAATTTTGTCAACTAATAATGGTTTGGTATTCCTTATTAGTATACGCATCGATTACTAGAAGCAACATATAGTCTCAGATCAATAGTTAGTTCACAATCGATTTTAGAAGCCATAATTTCCATTCTAAGAACGGTCATTTCTCTCAGCTTCAAAAAATTCTTACGTTGTAAATAAGGGTTGAAATGCTAAACCGTAATATCAATTTGTGTCTATATTAATCCTCCTAATATACTCACCAAGTTTCGTGTCGATTAATCCACTATGTTCAAAGTTATGGTTGATGGCGTAGATCACCATGACTTTTGACCACTAAAACCTTGTTTTAGTTTTTTTTCGCCCATAATGAAAAATGACAATCTCGGGAACTAGTACAACTAGCGACTTGAAACTTGGTACACCCTCTAAATTTGCTACAAATAGAGCGTGGAGTAAGTTTCAAGTCGATAGCCCATCTAGTTTCGGAAAAAGCGGAAAATTATCATCGGTCGGCTGGAATTCCAAAAACAGACAAGGGGTACCCCTTTCCATTTTCTCAAAAATTTAATTTTGTCAACTAATAATGGTTTGGTATTCCTTATTAGTATACGCATCGATTACTAGAAGCAACATATAGTCTCAGATCAATAGTTAGTTCACAATCGATTTTAGAAGCCATAATTTCCATTCTAAGAACGGTCATTTCTCTCAGCTTCAAAAAATTCTTACGTTGTAAATAAGGGTTGAAATGCTAAACCGTAATATCAATTTGTGTCTATATTAATCCTCCTAGTATACTCACCAAGTTTTGTCTCGATTAATCCACTATGTTCAAAGTTTTGGTTGATGGCGTAGATCACCATGACTTTTGACCACTAAAACCTTGTTTTAGTTTTTTTCCGCCCATAATGAAAAATGACAATCTCGGGAACTAGTACAACTAGCGACTTGAAACTTGGTACACCCTCTAAATTTGCTACAAATAGAGCGTGGAGTAAGTTTCAAGTCGATAGCCCATCTAGTTTCGGAAAAAGCGGAAAATTGTCATCGGTCGGCTGGAATTCCAAAAACAGACAAGGGGTACCCCTTTCCATTTTCTCAAAAATTTAATTTTGTCAACTAATAATGGTTTGGTATTCCTTATTAGTATACGCATCGATTACTAGAAGCAACATATAGTCTCAGATCAATAGTTAGTTCACAATCGATTTTAGAAGCCATAATTTCCATTCTAAGAACGGTCATTTCTCTCAGCTTCAAAAAATTCTTACGTTGTAAATAAGGGTTGAAATGCTAAACCGTAATATCAATTTGTGTCTATATTAATCCTCCTAATATACTCACCAAGTTTCGTGTCGATTAATCCACTATGTTCAAAGTTATGGTTGATGGCGTAGATCACCATGACTTTTGACCACTAAAACCTTGTTTTAGTTTTTTTTCGCCCATAATGAAAAATGACAATCTCGGGAACTAGTACAACTAGTGACTTGAAACTTGGTACACCCTCTAAATTTGTTACAAATAGAGCGTGGAGTAAGTTTCAAGTCGATAGCCCATCTAGTTTCGGAAAAAGCGGAAAATTGTCATCGGTCGGCTGGAATTCCAAAAACAGACAAGGGGTACCCCTTTCCATTTTCTCAAAAATTTAATTTTGTCAACTAATAATGGTTTGGTATTCCTTATTAGTATACGCATCGATTACTAGAAGCAACATATAGTCTCAGATCAATAGTTAGTTCACAATCGATTTTAGAAGCCATAATTTCCATTCTAAGAACGGTCATTTCCCTCGGCTTCAAAAAATTCTCACGTTGTAAATAAGGGTTGAAATGCTAAACCGTAATATCAATTTGTGTCTATATTAATCCTCCTAGTATACTCACCAAGTTTTGTCTCGATTAATCCACTATGTTCAAAGTTTTGGTTGATGGCGTAGATCACCATGACTTTTGACCACTAAAACCTTGTTTTAGTTTTTTTCCGCCCATAATGAAAAATGACAATCTCGGGAACTAGTACAACTAGCGACTTGAAACTTGGTACACCCTCTAAATTTGCTACAAATAGAGCGTGGAGTAAGTTTCAAGTCGATAGCCCATCTAGTTTCGGAAAAAGCGGAAAATTGTCATCGGTCGGCTGGAATTCCAAAAACAGACAAGGGGTACCCCTTTCCATTTCTCAAAAATTTAATTTTGTCAACTAATAATGGTTTGGTATTCCTTATTAGTATACGCATCGATTACTAGAAGCAACATATAGTCTCAGATCAATAGTTAGTTCACAATCGATTTTAGAAGCCATAATTTCCATTCTAAGAACGGTCATTTCCCTCGGCTTCAAAAAATTCTCACGTTGTAAATAAGGGTTGAAATGCTAAACCGTAATATCAATTTGTGTCTATATTAATCCTCCTAGTATACTCACCAAGTTGTGTCTCGATTAATCCACTATGTTCAAAGTTATGGTTGATGGCGTAGATCACCATGACCACTAAAACCTTGTTTTAAACCTTTTGACCACTAAAACCTTGTTTTAGTTTTTTTTCGCCCATAATGAAAAATGACAATCTCGGGAACTAGTACAACTAGCGACTTGAAACTTGGTACACCCTCTAAATTTGCTACAAATAGAGCGTGGAGTAAGTTTCAAGTCGATAGCCCATCTAGTTTCGGAAAATTGTCATCGATCGGCTGGCATTCCAAAAACAGACAAGGGGTACCCCTTTCCATTTTCTCAAAAATTTAATTTTGTCAACTAATAATGGTTTGGTATTCCTTATTAGTATACGCATCGATTACTAGAAGCAACATATAGTCTCAGATCAATAGTTAGTTCACAATCGATTTTAGAAGCCATAATTTCCATTCTAAGAACGGTCATTTCCCTCGGCTTCAAAAAATTCTCACGTTGTAAATAAGGGTTGAAATGCTAAACCGTAATATCAATTTGTGTCTATATTAATCCTCCTAGTATACTCACCAAGTTTTGTCTCGATTAATCCACTATGTTCAAAGTTTTGGTTGATGGCGTAGATCACCATGACTTTTGACCACTAAAACCTTGTTTTAGTTTTTTTCCGCCCATAATGAAAAATGACAATCTCGGGAACTAGTACAACTAGCGACTTGAAACTTAGTACACCCTCTAAATTTGCTACAAATAGAGCGTGGAGTAAGTTTCAAGTCGATAGCCCATCTAGTTTCGGAGAAAGCGGAAAATTGTCATCGGTCGGCTGGAATTCCAAAAACAGACAAGGGGTACCCCTTTCCATTTTCTCAAAAATTTAATTTTGTCAACTAATAATGGTTTGGTATTCCTTATTAGTATACGCATCGATTACTAGAAGCAACATATAGTCTCAGATCAATAGTTAGTTCACAATCGATTTTAGAAGCCATAATTTCCATTCTAAGAACGGTCATTTCTCTCAGCTTCAAAAAATTCTCACGTTGTAAATAAGGGTTGAAATGCTAAACCGTAATATCAATTTGTGTCTATATTAATCCTCCTAATATACTCACCAAGTTGTGTCTCGATTAATCCACTATGTTCAAAGTTATGGTTGATGGCGTAGATCACCATGACTTTTGACCACTAAAACCTTGTTTTAGTTTTTTTTCGCCCATAATGAAAAATGACAATCTCGGGAACTAGTACAACTAGCGACTTGAAACTTGGTACACCCTCTAAATTTGCTACAAATAGAGCGTGGAGTAAGTTTCAAGTCGATAGCCCATCTAGTTTCGGAAAAAGCGGAAAATTATCATCGGTCGGCTGGAATTCCAAAAACAGACAAGGGGTACCCCTTTCCATTTTCTCAAAAATTTAATTTTGTCAACTAATAATGGTTTGGTATTCCTTATTAGTATACGCATCGATTACTAGAAGCAACATATAGTCTCAGATCAATAGTTAGTTCACAATCGATTTTAGAAGCCATAATTTCCATTCTAAGAACGATCATTTCCCTCGGCTTCAAAAAATTCTCACGTTGTAAATAAGGGTTGAAATGCTAAACCGTAATATCAATTTGTGTCTATATTAATCCTCCTAGTATACTCACCAAGTTTTGTCTCGATTAATCCACTATGTTCAAAGTTTTGGTTGATGGCGTAGATCACCATGACTTTTGACCACTAAAACCTTGTTTTAGTTTTTTTCCGCCCATAATGAAAAATGAAAATCTCGGGAACTAGTACAACTAGCGACTTGAAACTTGGTACACCCTCTAAATTTGCTACAAATAGAGCGTGGAGTAAGTTTCAAGTCGATAGCCCATCTAGTTTCGGAGAAAGCGGAAAATTGTCATCGGTCGGCTGGAATTCCAAAAACAGACAAGGGGTACCCCTTTCCATTTTCTCAAAAATTTAATTTTGTCAACTAATAATGGTTTGGTATTCCTTATTAGTATACGCATCGATTACTAGAAGCAACATATAGTCTCAGATCAATAGTTAGTTCACAATCGATTTTAGAAGCCATAATTTCCATTCTAAGAACGGTCATTTCTCTCAGCTTCAAAAAATTCTTACGTTGTAAATAAGGGTTGAAATGCTAAACCGTAATATCAATTTGTGTCTATATTAATCCTCCTAATATACTCACCAAGTTGTGTCTCGATTAATCCACTATGTTCAAAGTTATGGTTGATGGCGTAGATCACCATGACTTTTGACCACTAAAACCTTGTTTTAGTTTTTTTTCGCCCATAATGAAAAATGACAATCTCGGGAACTAGTACAACTAGCGACTTGAAACTTGGTACACCCTCTAAATTTGCTACAAATAGAGCGTGGAGTAAGTTTCAAGTCGATAGCCCATCTAGTTTCGGAGAAAGCGGAAAATTGTCATCGGTCGGCTGGAATTCCAAAAACAGACAAGGGGTACCCCTTTCCATTTTCTCAAAAATTTAATTTTGTCAACTAATAATGGTTTGGTATTCCTTATTAGTATACGCATCGATTACTAGAAGCAACATATAGTCTCAGATCAATAGTTAGTTCACAATCGATTTTAGAAGCCATAATTTCCATTCTAAGAACGGTCATTTCTCTCAGCTTCAAAAAATTCTTACGTTGTAAATAAGGGTTGAAATGCTAAACCGTAATATCAATTTGTGTCTATATTAATCCTCCTAATATACTCACCAAGTTGTGTCTCGATTAATCCACTATGTTCAAAGTTATGGTTGATGGCGTAGATCACCATGACTTTTGACCACTAAAACCTTGTTTTAGTTTTTTTTCGCCCATAATGAAAAATGACAATCTCGGGAACTAGTACAACTAGCGACTTGAAACTTGGTACACCCTCTAAATTTGCTACAAATAGAGCGTGGAGTAAGTTTCAAGTCGATAGCCCATCTAGTTTCGGAGAAAGCGGAAAATTGTCATCGGTCGGCTGGAATTCCAAAAACAGACAAGGGGTACCCCTTTCCATTTTCTCAAAAATTTAATTTTGTCAACTAATAATGGTTTGGTATTCCTTATTAGTATACGCATCGATTACTAGAAGCAACATATAGTCTCAGATCAATAGTTAGTTCACAATCGATTTTAGAAGCCATAATTTCCATTCTAAAAACGATATCGATTTAACGTATGCTCACCTCGGAAATTTGCAAAGTGGTACCACTGTCCGGATTTGTTATGCTTCAAATATTTTCTTTGTATTTTCCATAGCAGATTATGTTTTAGCAGATTATGTCAGAGTACAAGATCTTTTTGTGAAATTTGGTTTACAAAACTTGTGACCTCGATAACAAATGCCTTGCCATAACAAATAAATTTAAACCTCTACGATTTTTGAAACGTTCCATTTGAGAAACATGCAATACCAATTTTATGTTTTAAAAAATATTTCCTCTTGACATAACATGGCACAAAGAATAAAATTATTTGCAATTTGTAAATCTGAATAAAACAAAAAATCATAAACAGAAGCGGAATCAAATGTATTTTTGGGAATAAAGTATAGGTTACCTTCATTCATATACCAATTCAGCACTTACATAGTTTAGTTGATTGATAGGTAAGTAACTTTTCAGTTACACTGGCAAATATATTTGCCTTCTATTTTCGTATTCAATGGATAGATAATTTATTATTATTGTTATTATTATAAAAATATATTGTTTGTTAGATATTTTCGAAAAGCTTGGGAAATCAATAATCGATTTTGAAGGTAATAAAAATTATTTTTGCTGTACAGATACACAACATTGGAGTTAAATTTTTTAAAAATAGAATTTAAACCACAAAAAAAAACAATAAAATTGGATCTGTATAGAGTTGCCTGCAAAATTATAAATCCATTCCTTTATTAGTGATATATGTTATAGAAATATCATTCAAAAAACGTTTACTTATCCTTACGTTCCGCTTTTAATAGACGTATGTTGGGCTTATGTACCGTTTGATTTTTCTTTACAGCATTTTCTTGCTTTGCCCTGGGATGCTGTTATAGTTCTGAATATTTACTCAGCTGGAGGTGTTTTCTTTTCACTTATTGTTTAATTGTCCTTAAATCAAGCATGACTGAACGAAGAATATTAGTCTGATCCATTATTATTTGATCCAGTTATCTTTGTTGTATTTCATAAAACATTCTATAGATTACCAATGTACAATTAAAATTTTGTAGGGCTATCACAAATCGGGGCTTTACGCATTGTATAATTTTCAAGTATTCAAAAAGAAGTTAAACAAACACCAAGAAAACAGCAGCCCGAACTGAACCTCGATGATCTTTCAGTAAGCTTTCGGTGATTCAAAGAACTATCCCTTGCCAATATATTTGCTAGAAATAAAAATGTCTAACAAACTTTATTTTTATTTCTAATCCACCCTTCATAATCATTCAAATCAAAAGAAAAATTAACTTATCAACGAAACTAACAAACAAATTTCATATCAACAAAACGATATCAAAATTTTTATCATCACGACAATACTAAAATGTTGAACGAACACAAAACATTATGCTTTCGCAGCACAAAGCTTCAACGAATTATGTAAAAAAAAATACAAAAGTTCAGGGTTGATGTCGTTACATTTCGTTATCCGCGTTTAGTTTTATTTTGTACTTTAACTCGTTCATACTGAAAATAATGTTTAAGTTTTGTATTCTTTTATAATTTTTTTTTTTTTTTTATGTTTGGATGCACCTCTTGCAAAAGTTTATGAAAAGTTTGGTTTGTTAGTTTGATTTTTAACAACAATATTATTACGGTTGGAAAAGTTTAGCACGAAAATTGTTTATACATTTTAAGGCAACGAACATGTTGTCGCCTCGCAGTTTTGGTGATATTGATACAAAAATTATTCGTAATGAAGAAAGTAAGTGAATGAAAGTATAGTTGGGCAGTGTTTTTAAAAAAGCTCGGTTCTAACCGTTTATTGAAATAGTGAATTTGTACATGACCAACATAATTGTATACTCAAAAATTCAAAAATTCTGAAAAAACGTGGCGTTTATCCGTTAAAACTGTAAAGTTTAAGCTTAAAATGGAAAATTTAAAAAGAAATCCAGAAAAAACGCAATTAATCCCTGTATTTTTTATTTGTTGTTTTATTTGTTCCATCTGTTCCGGGGCTTAAGCAATCTCATTCTCATTCTAATTTTTGTTTAATATTAGATAAAAACGTTATGGTTTATCAGCAGAGTGGCGCAGTGGAAGCGTGCTGGGCCCATAACCCAGAGGTCCGTAGATCGAAACTACGCTCTGCTATTTTTTTACTAAGTAGCCAGGACTGGTTGTGGAAAGTGGAATTTGTAAAAATTTCCAAATTGCCAATTCATAAACTTGTCTGAATTACGAGAAGCAACAAAATTCTTTCGTTTGATTGGTGGAACAGTATTTTCCCAATATTTAACCAATTTTTTGAGTCAACCCATATTGGTATTCGTCCCACCTGGTACAACGATAATTTTACCAAACATTTCCAATGCGAACGGAATATAAATAAATAAACAAATTAAAAAACTAAAAAAAAAAAGTTACCAAAAAATAGTTGACATATCTTTAATTCATTTTCTAAATTTAGCGAATCGTTAATATCCATCGTACACACACCAAACTATCAAAAATAGTTCGTGACCTATTTATTTAATGCTAATCATTTTTATGTTCTTCTAGAAATACATTTACTGGAAGCAATAAACACTGTACTAAAGGAACGTCACGAAATCGAATCGAATTACAAAAATTTAAGTTTGAAATTCACAAAGCTACAAAAGGATGAAACTGAACGACGGCAAGAGGTATGTAGACATGGCGATATCCAACAGTTTAATTAATTTGTGTATACGGGATACGCGCGCGTGTTAGTTATGGTATCTCGTGTGCAATTTAACAACATTATAAAGTTTATTATGAGCTTTTTATTTTGTGGCCCTCATACCTCATACGTATACCACCAAAAGTCCTTTTTCGAAATATATACATACAAGCAATTTCCCAGAGTTTGTTTGGTTCGACTGTATATGCAGAAAAAAAACTTTTACCAACTTGAATAATTCGTTGTACTCTGTAAAAAGCTTTTTAAACTTTATATACAACAGTAACGAAAGGAAAATTACTTTATACTTTTTTTTATAGTTGATAGGTGTGTAGTGGGGTTGTGGTGCGGGATATATACGATACCGCACCACAACAAAATAAAAAACTATGAAATTTACGTATCGATATAACCGTTTTTAAATCATAAATCATATTGTTAATCATTCATTTTATGCCTCGTACACATTTTAGTATGATCAAACACGAAAAGCTTATTTAATGGAATTGGAGAGTAGAGGCAATGAATTGTGTAAAGAACATAATCGGCTAATGCATCAAATCGAACATTTACAATGGCATATCGAGGGTTGCGCAAAACATAAGCCATGCCATAATCCATCATCGTTATCACAGTCACAGCACGATTTAAAAAAACCATCAACATCGACGACAATGAGCTGCCAATCGTCGGCGGCGGCAAGTGTTTGTCGACCATCGTACATGGCAAATTTAAGAAATGCAGCCGAACGCCTTATCAAAAGTATTATCGATTTGAGAAAGAAAATTTATGTTGTAGAACAAAAATTAGAACATGAAATTAAGGTGGGTACCTTCTGAATTTAAAAGGATAAATTTTTGTTAATTTTATTTGGTTTGGTCTTTGCAGAGGAAACGTGAAATGGAAAAAAAATTATCAGATATGCGCAAAGATATATCGCGACAAAAAAAAATATTAACAACGCGACGTACAACACCATTACCACAATCGTTGCCACCAATCAAATCCAAATGTTCGGTCAAATAGCATAGGACCAATTCAGAGAGTGATTGTTGTGGCATTTGTCCGCATAAAAATAAAATTACACGATCGGAATCGAATGATTTATGAAAAAAGCTTAAATACTAGCTGCTGATTGCGACTTAAATTCACTTAAGACGAAAATCTTTAATTTGTTTTACTTTTAAGGGAAATGGAAAGTTAAAATATCACCAAACATAATCCATTATCGTAATACATAATACATTTATACATACAGGGTGGGACAACTAAGATGCCATGACGAAAAAATGAATCTCCACAAAATTATTTTCAGATTATTGGAAACAAAAAAGAGTTGTAATAGAAAATTACATATTTTTACAATACATCGTCTTGGTTGGCCTACCACTTGTACATATAAATTCATTCGCCATTTATCATCAGGGACCACCACAATCACTACTTTGAATTAAGTACTGAGACAAACCAAAAACTTCCATCATATTATAGCGAGTACTTTTGCTCTATTGAATTCAATTTAATTTGTAATTATGCTATCGTTAGATACCCACACAATCCATAAATGCGGCACTATGTAAATATAATTTTTCATTCACTTCATTTTCACTACACGAACACTTTTTATCATACATTTTGGTGATTTTTAAACGATTTAAAACGATTTTTTAAGTTTGAACATACTGTATGCCGGTCTGACCCAACAGACTGTTGTGATTCTTTATCTATGCGATGATTAGATCATCGTTTAGAATATAGATCGATAGTTAAAATAAGAGGAATTGGCAAAATTTTCCATAAATTTTGTTTAAATTACAAATATAATTTTAAATTTTGTTCAACTATGTTAAAAATTAGTATAATTTTGTTATAAATAATTTCGAATGATATTTGTAAGTTTAAAGAATTAAGAATAGTAAATGTTATGTGTAAATAAATATATGATCTACCAAGGGAAAATTTAATTAATTATTTACCACGTTGTAAATCATCTGAATAGTGAAGACATGAACCATTTATTAGATAAGATAACATTTGTATTGTTCAATGCCGCTGCAAAAATAGGATTTTTGTCGTACTTGACATTTGTAAGGTTTATTGATAAGTTTCTTCATCATGTTTGAAGAAATGTACAGTTTTAAAATTTGAATATTTGTTAGATTGAATCTATTTAATATCAATTTAGAATCAAATTTTATCTACAAAACACACTATAAACGAAAAAAATTTAAAAGGTGGAATAAACACGCTTCGTTATCGACACATTATTTGCAAACCCTATACCGATATGTAATATTAAACGGACTCACTTATCGACAATAGAAAACAAACAAATGTGTCAAATTAGCAATGAATTGGACACATAGACGTATAATAGATTTAGACAAGAATCAAGCAAACGTCAAGTGAGGAAATTTTCAAGGGTAAAAGAGAAAGACTATAATAATACCAGGGCCGAAATTAGAAATTTACTATTTGATTATAATGAAGTTAGTTGCTAAATAAAAAATAAATTTAATAATTTTTTTTGTGATGGTATGGCAATTAGATATTTTAGTAGATATATGTATTTTAATATTAAAAAAAGTTTTAAGGTTTCTTTTTAGGACTATAGTTTACTTGAGTGTACTCATTTCCACACTTCCCAAGAGGAAGAGTACTTAGCGCATTTTTTTTAGTGTGGTATCCCCAGTAGGTCTAATCCACTTAGATTGAAACTAGAAAAATAGGGGAATTTGAGATTTTAGCCTACATGCCATGGAAATGGAGTAATGAGACAAATTTGTTCCTTTGTGATAGCTTTGCAGATTTTTCGTTGCAAAAGAAATTTAACCGAATATCGTAATATTTTTCTATAATGGACTGAGATAATAAATGTAAATGTTCTTGAGAATGGCTATATTGAAATTCTAAATTGTCGGTAAAAATATTTTCATCAAGAAGATTATGATGAACATTATAACATATCTTTTTAAAGAATTTTAAGCTTTCTAGTTCCGAGCAAACTTTACTATAGCTACTTAAAGGTCCTGGTTGGTCAAGACTTAACATGTTTAACCACAGTTCTTTCGTTTTATTACATTTTGGTAACTTAAAAAGAAAGAAATATTATTTACATTATAGCTACAAATTTACAAAAAAATGAACAGTAGTCATTTCCTTAGACAAAAGCTCAACATATAAACGAAGTGCTAATGAGCTTCATGACCCTGTCCATTCAGGACATAAACACATCATGCATTTTATATTAATTTTATATGATTTTATATGACAAAACTCCGTATGTATTATATTTTGAAAATCATAAAATTAGTGGGTAATTTAACGGCGTTTTTCCGAACTAATTATACAATTCGGTCCTGGAATAGTACACTACATTCAAAAGAAGGGACTGTAAACAAAAAATGAAAGTGTACAGTATATTACGATTTTAGGGACCACAAAAATAACATTATTATTTTTTAAAATTTTTAATATTTTTGAATTAAAACTTAATTTTGTTTTTCACTAATCACTAGATTACAATCACAACATACATTATATTTAATCTAATTTAGTAATTAACTTACTTATGAAACGAAATTCCTTCTACTTTATTGAGTTAAAATTCCGACAATTTTTCACCAAACACTTCATTTTTTCAAGTTTTTTTTTAATTTTGATACACGATAGTATAGAGTTTATGATTTTTTAACAAAAATTTATTAATTTTAATAAGTTTTAATTAATTTTATCACTGTTTTTTCTAAAAAAAGAACAAATCCAAGCCAAGCTTTGTTTTGAATTGGCGAAAAAAAAATTTTTTTTTTGTTTTTTTTTTCAAATTGTTGAATAAGACATACAATTTTTTAGATATCCGTCCCTCTCCAACCGATCACACGTGAAATAGAAGATTTACTATGGAAAAAATATTTGAAACCGGTCTATATCTCTTATACGTCTATGATTGGACATGACTGGAATTTTTTACCATCAACACAAACCGAAACAAGAATTTTAAAAACGAAATATTATTCTAGAAGTAAATTAGTAAAAATTTGAATTATTAATAGTTGTATGCTTAAAATGACTGATAAAACCGTAAATTTGTACGATTTAATATTAAAAAGTTACGAGGAAGTTGAAGCTCAACTGGTGCAAAACCCGGAATTGAAAACATCAAAGGACACGGTAAGTGAATTTGAATTATAGCACTGATAATATTAAGCATAAAGTTTTGATTTATAAATAGAATAATCGATTTTTGCTTCATTGGGCCGCCTTACATGGTAATGAACGTTTAGTTGAGTTGATTTTGTTGTCATATGAGACTCAAGTGAATGCTAGCGATGATACGGGAGCAACACCATTAATACTGGCCACATTGGGTGGACATTCAAATTTGGTTAAATTGTTGATTGAAAAGGGGGCGAATATTAATCATACAAATAAAGGTGGGCACTCCAGTTTACAGTATGCTTGTTCCAAAGAAAAAATCAACATCGTTGATTATCTCCTTCAACACGGGGCCGATGTCAATATTATTGATGAGATAGGTGATACACCACTACATCGTCTTGCCTCGAATGGTAATATTGATATACTTAAACTTTTGTTGAACAGTAAACCAAATATTGATCAAACTAATAAATATGGAAACACTGCTCTGTATGTTAACCATAATTCATAAGAAATTCATTCCGTCTAATGTTGATCATCCTTTTCAGATACATTGCGTGCGAGGAAGATCTAGCCGCATTTGCTTTGGCTTTAGTTGATGCTGGAGCTTCGGTTGAAATTCTAAATCGTGACAAGCAAACTCCTCTCGATGTAGCCAAACCAGGCCTTCGACGCCAAATCAAACAGAAACTAAACATCACGGACTAGTAGTTTTTCTATAAAATAATTTATTTTGAATTTTTAAAATGTATAATTAAGAATGAAAATAAATTTATCACAAACTATGTCCACGAAATCTTTTTTTGGCCACTACTATAGCCTACAAAAGGTTCGTACCATAAAATATATAAAATTAACACAATCAGATTTTAAAATGTTTGGATTAAATTGAGAAAAACTCAAATGGGACGGTTAATTTTATACTGGAGTCCAATGATCAGCACGCCATATGATTGCATGAATATGACTGCTACGATTCTTTTGTGATTCCTTAGAAAGGTTGCGTTTTTCACCACCAACTGGAGTAGTTGCATGGGTCGTTATCACATCCGTATACCGATCGATTAGAGACCGATATCCACGTCCGATTGTTGCTATTAGAGGCGTCTGGGAATTACCAATTTTTGGTAGAGCAATAATACAACGAACTTCATCTTGAAAAGGCCTGAACACAGTAATCGGTCGAAGCGTTTGTTTCTCTACGATAATTACGCAGCCCCAGGTAGTTCCAATGTACAAATCATTTTCGTAAACAGATAGTGCCGAAACTTGACATTTTCCAGGACTTAAATGTTCCTCAATCGAAATTGATTTCAAACTTTCAGAGCACGGTACTAATTTGGAACAGTCTAATCGATTTTCAATGGTTTTCGTCACAGCATTCCACTGATACAATATGCATTGTGGTGATACATACGAATACACGTAGTTATCCGATGCGTACAACAGTGAAACGCTTAACCCCCTCTGGGTAAACGAAGTAGAGAAATGTGATAGAGGATAATGGCCCGAAACTACTGAGTCTTTCAACGAGAAAACATTGATGGCGCCATCGGTTTCCCCACACCAAAGCTCACAAACCTCATCTTCCCGCCAAAGAGCACAAACACTTAGTAATTTTTCACCCGATCCCAGCTCGGTTAAAACAAAACTACCTTCTCCCGACATACAGTGTGTCGGTACCATTGTCGAATCCAGTAAAAATAATCGGCCACTCTCTAATCCCGCAGCAACTCGATTTATTCGTCCGAGGTGTACCAATGCCACTACAGGACATGGCTGGCTTGGCTCCAAAGCATATGAAAATGTATGCATACAATCGGAAGCACTAAAAAATAAAATCATTAGAATTTGATCCGGACATACTATCACTTAAAAAACACTCACTTAAAAGCATAAATATTTCCTTCCGAGTCCCCAATCCAAACGGCCTGTTCAACTATACAGCCCGTGGTCAGTTTCATCGGTACGTGATGCTGATGCGGTGCTTGGCCAAAATTATTACTATGCGAAGAAACGATTTTCTGTGGGCACAATATTCGATGATACTGTTGCCATCCCTTTGATGACCCCAACAACAAATCAATCCGGGAGTTATTACATGGCAACCACAGCTCGTAACCAGACAGTGTATCCTCTAAAAAATGTAACATTTATAATTTCCATATGACATTAACACTTTAAGCTCACCATCATAATTCGAAACTGGGCATCCTACTCCCGAGAGCACATTTCCATTATGCGACAGTGAAATAACATCAATCAAATGTGTAAATTCTGGGGCACTTGCAATTGATACAATTTGACTAGCCGAAGGTCGCACCTTAGGTTGTTGATCCCAACATAGTACCATTAGATCCAGACAATACGATGGAAATTGTGTTTCTCGTTGTGTTAATACAGGCCGACCACCTTCCAGTATACATTCTTTAACCGCCTCGTGACCTTCAAAGGGTTGCCGAAGCGAAATTAATTCGTATAAGAACATACCGAACGAGAAACAATCGACTTTTTCCGTATACTCCTCTTCTCCATTGTGTCGCATAATTTCCGGCGCCATGAAACCTTCAGTGCCGCCAAAACCTTTAGCTCCCGATGGTAATGTAACTCTACTTATACCGTAATCGGCAACTTTAATGTGAATTTGATTCGACGGTTGATCTGTAGTATGCGGATCAGGAAACTCCCATACTAGCACATTTTCTGCTTTTAAATCTCGATAAATGACATGTCGACGATGAAGGTATTCCATTGCACGAGCAGCTTGGAGCACGAGTGACTGGAAACAATAGGGTCCGATTCGGGCACCACTCCGCCTGTAATGGCGAAGTACCGAGTCTAACGCGCCTTTTGGCGCTAAATCAAGCACAAGTGCTAGTGGTTGGGTACATACACCAACCAAAGGCACAATATTCGGATGTTTTAAAGTTAATAGCACCGCTAGTTCTTGTCGTGCTGTGCAATAAGCTTTACAGGAATGTTGAAGTGGATCACGTTCCCATTTACCAAGTGCTGCTTTATATGCAATTTTTGCACTTTCTTTTGCGCGGGAGCCGGGTGGCACAGGTTGAAGCATTTTCATAGCCACAGGGACTACAGTTCGATATCCTCGTGTTTTACATGTTGCTTTAAAAACGAACCCAAATGCACCACGTCCAAGTAACGGTCCTCGAGTTATATCTTCCGGTTTGATTAAATAACAATCCGATAAATCAAGGAAAATCTGGAAATGAGATAATTTTTTTAGAATTACATAATATAAAGTTTTAGAGTCTTCGAACTTAAGGACAATTATAGAGGCATCTAACTTTTAAATTTGGGAACTGTAAATTGGAAGCTTCAATTATACCTGGATTTATTAAAATATTCAACATTAACTTACCACATCGGGAGTGATTGTTTTTAGCTCGACTTCTCCGTGCGCCGGACAAGCCACTGATTTTTTATCGTATGCTGCTAAAATGCATTCTTCCACCATCCATGAATAATTTGGCGGTGTATTTTGTGTTTCATCATTATTGATCATGGGATGACCTTCGACCGAAGCATTTCGTGATGATCCAGTAGAATCTGGCCCAACACCAGAATCACAATCGGACCATCCAAGAGAGTCTTGTGATTTTCGTGTTCCTACCAATTCGTTTAAGATCTCTGGTAATTCATTTAAACCACTGGATTCGCCAGTACTACCATTTCCACCAAAACCATCACGTCGATCAAAACTTAATCGCTTTACTAGCCCTTTCCCGCCATTTCCGTTATAGTTATCCGTGTTACTTTTTTGATTTTGAACAATTGGTTTTACAATACCAAAATTTATACTTTGGTTTCTTCGTAAACATTTGGGGCAAGGAACAAGTCGAGTGACTAGAAATCTACCTTCTGATGTATGGACAAATCTAGTCCCGAGAGTTGGATACCAATCTTCAAGTAAGATATCCACATGATCGACAGTCAATGCAAGAAGCTGTGACAAAGACTGTACATTTGTCTCGGTTTCACTAACTCTGGTCTCAAGACCCTTTTCACCTAGCCGTCGCACCCCAATCGCATGCAGAGGGAAATAAATTTCTAAAATACTCGTCGACAACATATCGATATCACACCAAACACCATCCTGTTTAAGTTTATATCGATTGCTTGGATTACGATATGGCGAAGTGGAACACATAGTTGGAATCTCACGCATTTTAAAAATTAATGTCGTACCATAATATAGGGCTAATCCAGTCTGCCATACATTCCATTGTGATGAGATGTTCAGGACTTGGGTTATTTCCGGATCAGATGCCACATTTTTTGGAATAGGGTAAATGTTACGAAGTGCCTCCACTACTTGATCGTCAGCTAAGACTCGTGTAATAAGGCGAGACCAAAATCCAGATGGAAAGTATGACATCAACAGGAGACGAGAAATGGATTTATCAGGGCGCGAAATTGTACACACATCATAGAAAGTAGTAATGATCGGCGACGGAAACATTTCTGGTGCCGACGAAGGAGATGGAGTGTCCAAGTTTATGGATTGATTTCGTTTACTTCGCATTGCCCAACCACGAGATCGCCCGGCAATCTTCACAATAACAGCGTGCCCCGGCCTACAATCTTCGTCGGGTGGTAACAACGACGGAATTAACAGAGTACGAGAATCCCAGGTTAGCGCCACCTCAAATTTATTCAAGAGGTTGACGATGTAGCCCCGATTATCTGTCGAACCCAAACATGAGCTTTTAAATACATGCTGAAGGTCATCCAATTTCATAACTCCGGTACGAGCAAAAGGATTAATTTCTCGTACAGTCACAACATGAGCCAGCATGTCACATAACCATTGCGGATCGAGAAAATATAAATCTCGAAGAGTTGCATCGTCATAATGTAATAGTACACCATTATCGTGCAAAAACATCGTTGCCTGGTTAAGTTCTGAACTGTCTCTGAATCCTTTATAACCACGAGACTGCATTTCCTGGGTAACCATTTGACGATAGCGTTCGACATCTAGTACTGGGTCGGCACCAACTTGTTTAAGCCCAACTGCTATTGATCCAACAACATCTTCCAGAGCTAAGTAGCTGGCCGGAACTCTTTGATGTAATAAAGGTTCTTTTGAACCTGGACAGCGAAGGGAGAATGCTGTGTCATAAATCAAATTTGAAAGTAGTTTAATGTTGTGTCCCGTCTTACAACTAACTTCAATCGAATCCAAAACCCGCGGAAGTCCCATTTTTTCCGCATCAGCTACAGCAATAAAACGTTCTCGAATTATTTGTTGAAGCTCCTCAGCCTTTTTGGCTGGAAATAAATCTCCGACCACATCATAATGAGTGCCAACGATGATTACAGGAGAATTAGGTGCCCGGGCTTGAATATTTCCCAGCCACTGTAAAACTTCAGCTAAACCTCTTTTTCCATCCGTAATTTTCCACAAGACAAGATATAAGCTTCGCTTTGACAGGAAATATTGATGCGTTGCGTAATACTCTTTTTGACCGCCAAAATCCCATGTACGAAATAAAACTGGACCGTGCACTGAATTCCCGCGCAATTTTTTTTCGCATACCCAGTCCCCAATATCAACTCCAACAGTAGACATATTAATGCCACGACTAGTTTTGGCAGTAATATTTTTATGACCCATTCGCTTAGCCCAATGATCAACAGGTTTTTTATTTCGACCCGATCCATCATGTCGCAATTGTTCGAGTAAACTTGTTTTTCCTATCCCCTGGACACCCACAACCATTAACTTCATCCTCGCGTAAGGTCGTGCATCTTCGTACACCGATTTTAGGTAACCTATAATATCCATTGTTTTATATTTTTTACTATCGATCATTGAGCGTAGAGGGTCCTGTAGTGAACATCCTCGAGTATTCAAATTCCATAATCGTGACAGAAGTCCCATGTGTGGTGGAAGTTCTGTAATATCAACGTTCCCACTTATATTTAGTACACTTAGATTGTTAAGCTCATGGATCGAATGCGGAATGTATTTTAAGCAATTATTGCTAATGTCGAGCATCGACAGATTTGGGAATATAAGTCGAGACTTTGCGACACCAACAAGACTCCATTCGGAGTCATCGGTATCGCTTAAGGTAGTAACGTCGTCTGTAGATAATTGAATTCGGGTAAGTAAATTATCGGCTAATACTAGCGTGCGAAGTGATTCAAGTCGTAAATGTCGCCTATGACAACACACACTTTTCAATACAGCACTTCGTAACGATGTAATGCTATTATGGGTCTGAGTCTTGACCACTGCTATTTCACTTAAATTACTGAAACTTTCCGAACTACTAGTCGACCCTTTCGGTCCATTTTTTCCACCATTTTTATTTTCTTGGTGATTATAGCACGCCAAATGTGGATCGGATGCAGCAATTCGTGGAAGACTGGGCCAACATGTAATCTCGTTATGTCCCAAATCTAATTGTTTTAGACTTGCTGGATAACTGGTCACATGGCCCATCGATCGTAAACTATTATATGACATGTTCAAGCGGGTCAGAGTGACCGCCAGACATGGCAACGCTATTGGAATACTTGTAAATAAATTATTGGCTAAATTAAGGCTTGTTAATTGAGACACCGCCTCGTCTGTTTTTGAGTCGGCTAATCGTAGTTCCTGATCGGTCACCTCTAGTGATTTAGACCAAATGTGATGTCGTGTTATTTCTACTTGAGTGACGGTTCGATTACGAAGTGGCCCACTTTCATCAAGCGTTTGATTAAATAAAAATGCTTCTGTCACGGGACTTGGTGGCTCAGTCATGCAGCTCATTTCGTTCGGTAGACTAGGCAAATCTTTTAATAGATTAAAAGCTATATTTAACTCGCGTAATTTAGGCGCCTTCCATAATTCGAATGGAAGTAACTGCAATTTATTATTTGAGACGTCCAGCGTCAGTAAGCACGGTAACCGAAATATCGCAGGCGGTATCACTTCCAATCGATTATCCTGTAAATATAATTCTTCTAGCACCGGGCAATTGTATTCCTTTGCGCCTATCGATGATTTAGAACTTCGACGATTATTTGCACCTCGCTTAGGAGTTGTAATTTCCTCAGGAAGTGGTAATTTGTCCAGTTTATTTTGCGCAACATTCAAATATCGCAAACTACATAACGCAAATAATTCGGGCGGTAAAGACGACAAGCAATTATGCGAAATGTCAATTCGAGTTAGAGCACCGAGTGCTAAAATATTAGACCTTGGATGTTCTTTTAGCTTCGGGTTACACTGCAACACAGCTTCACTTAACCAACTTATGCGAATTGTATTCAGCTGGCAATTATTATTGTGCCAGTTGATCATGGTTGCCGTACTCGGAAATAATGAACTGTACGTTAAATTAGTAATGTTGGATTTGGCGTTGGTTAGCGACGAGTAGCTTTCGTCAGATGAGAGTGCCTTTTTATTTATTTTATATTCTGGATCGGCATGTGCTTTAATCGCAAGCAGCCGGCACACGATTTGTTCATCACCATTCAAACAAGCTAAGCTTAAAGCATTTGAGTGATCATCTTTCGCACCATATTTTAGTAACAATTCTACCATTGGAAGCGATTTTTGTCGTGCGGCCTCCGCTAGTGGGACATTTGAAAATCCATAAATTTCATCACACGCTTTTGGATCATTATGGTCTTCCATTGGTCGAGCCACAATATTCGGGTCTGCTTCATTATGCAACAAACTTTGTACAACATCATAGTAACTACCTCGAACCGCAGCCAAAAGAGCAGTTTCCCTAGCAGCACCACACAAAATATTTAATTCCAGCGGATTTTTAAATATTTCTTCAAGTGACGGCTCCTCTATAGAATCCCGGCCTAAGCTAAGCCGCGACATTATCGATTGTATGCCGTACGATATACGCCGCTTTGTCGGAGTCACCGGTGTCGATGGTTGTGATGAATTTTCTTTTTTACATGACTGTACACACTTAGGCCTCCAATTTAGCAATAAATCGACCAGTGGTTTGTTACCCAATAAGCAAGCAATATAAAGTGCTGTTTGCCCGGTTACATCTTGAGTGTTCGGATCGAAAGGTAATTTCCATTCCCATTCCCCACTGGGATCTTTAAATGTATATAGTAAATAGTCGGGATATGAATATTTTAATAAAAGCTCAACAACCGCTGTATGTCCATTTATACAAGATGCATGAAGTGGAAGCCATCGCTCAACCGTAACCTGTTGCACTAGTTCAGGAAATTTTTCTAATAAAAATTTTGCTACTTTCATATGTCCATGATGCACTGCAGTGTATAATGGCGAATATTTAGTCACCGCATGTGCACGCCCATCGGCTCCAGCTTCGATAAGCATATCAACTATACTTTCGCATCCACTTTGACATGCCCTAAATAAAAGTATTCACAATATTAATATAATTCGCTTGGTATATGTCCTAAATTCAAATTACGTACATAAATAGTAAAGTGTTGGCGCCTGCCGGTGCCATATTAACAATAATTTCACGTTCTGGGCCTAATGCATCTAATAATATTTTAACGGTGGTTTCCTCGTTTCCAAGGACCGCCTCGCGTAAATCACGATGCTTAACAGATTGTATTTGTTCTCGTGCATCTGGAAACAAAAAACAAATTTTAAATAAATTTTTATATTCCCAGACGATCGGTAATTATTAATGACCGCAAAACTTGTGTATCGATAATTGGTCACGTGATTATGTTTTGTTATGCATCAAGATTTATGTTCAGTTGTCTCAAGAAAGTCGTTGGTAAACAAACGAATGTGTGTTACATTTGCGGTTTATAATATTTTTGAGAAGATAATTACCTATCTCACGAAACAGGTTATATTTTGTAATGTGTTCGCCTAGAAATCATTCGATATTGTGGGACAAAATGTTTCATTCAACTATTTTTTAGAAAATGTTTTGACCAGTCCAAATCAAGATTGATCAATTATCAATAAAAGTAAGGATTCATCAGACACTCAACCGTATAATCGAAACTCGATTGCTAACTTAACACTGCAATGAAAATAGTACAAGTTGGTCACGTTTGTCGTCTTTGAGAACTAGAACAACGACCAAATCATTACAGTTCATGTACGAATCCAATTACATATTTCAATCGGTGTAAATTCACTACCAACCTCAATATGGTCATTAATTAGATCATCTTTCAACAATAATAAAATATATTTTTTTTATATTATTATATCATCCAATTACACCTTAAATTGATAAACTATCGAATTAGAGCTGCAAATTCAAATGACCAAATATACCATTGAACTTGTGGCACACAAAAGTTTTAGTTAATAAAGAAATTCGATAATCCTATTTCGATAGCAAAAAACAATTAAAAAACGATAATCCAAATTCAATATGGTTTGCACAACAGAAACCATTCATGGCCATAAGCAAATTTAATTTTCTTCCATCAGTCCAATTTTGCAATAATTTTAGATCGTTCAGATTTAATTTGACCAACATATAACCTGGTTAGACAACCCATATTGAAAAACGTAAAAATCACGAACCCAAATGGCACCATATATTAAAAAATATAGTATATAATATTACAGTACAGTATGAAAAAGGAAAATGAGAAAATATTTTGTTGTCATAGCAAAGTAAAAAAAATGAAGCATGAATTGAAATAAGGGTGGAAAACTAAAGATTTTCACGATATATTACTTGGTATATCCCACGGTTCGAGCACCTCATCAACAAAATAATCGCAAGCATCGAGCGCCGTTTCAGCGCCAGCCTTTGGCGAATCCCGAAAATTCCAAGACATTTTACGTTATTATGGTTAAACCATCGAATTCATATCCTTATTAAAAACACTATTTCGTTAAGCCAATCACTTGAACACTTTTTGATCACAAATAGAACACTTCAATAGTCTTAAAGGCAAAAATTTATGTTTTCTATATAAAAGCTAAATGAACACTTAATTAAGCTTAATCACAATAATAATTGATAAAAAAATATGTTTGTTTATAAATAAAATCGCGTATAATAAACTAAAAAACGCGTCAACCGTATTACGCTTTCCAATCTAAACTAAAAATAGGTTCATACACACAACAGTATAGCGATGAGAAAATGTTTCACTACATGGTGGTGTGTAAATTCTACAATGGCTAGAAGTTAGTACATTTACTAACCATATCGACTGATATGATATACAAATAACCAGGCCAGTTGTTTAACATGAATGTTAGTATGCCCTTAATCAGACATCATTTCATCGAAATGATTTAATCGATTTTCCTATTTTATACCAAAATCAAACAATTTAAAAATAAAATTAAAAGGAAACATACTAATAATTTTTTATTTACGTAGTCTTACGGAAAATCGATACACAAAATTTTTCTTCTCTTTACCAAACACACACAGTTAAATAATGCGCCAAACACGAGCGAATTTTCCGAATTTTACATTCGTAAGAATACATGAAAATAATATTATGTGTTGGAAAACATAGGGGAAATTCGTGAATCATGTTTAAAGCCGAAAACGTGATTTCGGTCGTTTGAATTTATCCGTAGATAATGAAAATGAAATAAAGGTCATCAATTTTTACCGTTTCAGCACGTGGGAAATGTGTAATGTCCCTATTATATTTTTATTTTGTATCTAGAATTGGAAAGAGATATTGGCTGGCTCGGCCCAGTTGATCCGATATATTAGGAATCAATTGTTTCTTCAAAAATCTGGCCTAAACTATGTTGGTCAAACCAACATAAAAATTGTAATGTTTAGTCCAGTCGACATTTTAATGGAAATTTAACTTACTTTGTGAGAACTTATGTTAAATTTGTACCTGAAAAAATCTGTCGTACATTTTGCTAGTAAAATTATATCAAATTATCAAACATCGCATATATTTAGATGGTCAAAATACATAAAATTGGGATGATAGTTGACTATTTTTACAACTGAATTGAATAAACATTTAAAATATTTGCTGACCAATATTTACGATATGCAACATACGTTTCTTATAGATCACACCACGATATTACAAATTTCAACCGCAAACCACGATGATGGAATTTTACATTTATGATATAGATTTTTTGTCATAATACTTGCTGAATACACGAATGAGATAATACATGATGACATGATTTGTTTAATGGGCTTGTCGTGCAAGGTGGATTATTTCTGTAATATAGTTTTACCTGTTTAGAGTTCGATCAACTTGCTGTGAGGACTTTTAAACGGCGATTCTTATAACTATCCAATTATTTTAATTTATAATGACGACCTTATCGCCATTCTAATCACCTTAGAAATGATAATCGGATTTTATAGATTAAATAATGTATTGAGATAGTTTTAGGCCGTTACATTACCAAACTTATGGTGAAGAGAATTTTCTATACCACCGCAATAAGTACGACTGTAACGGAGTACATTTCTCTTTAGACTGCAAAATATTCCAGGGTTTTAAATTATGATGAAATATTGATTAAATAGGGGTTTGATCACGAACAACTTGTACAATATACGAACTAGTCAGACCATGTTTAAACGATAAAAAAAGCTAGGTTTGTAAAAGCTAGGAGCCGTTATGCTATCATCCTAAACATATTATGGTAATTAAATAGTGTAATGTCTGGTTAATATGACATATGTAAGCTTTAGCAATTGATTGAAAAGTTATCATGAAGAAATTTGATTGAATGGACATTATTTCTTGAATAAATGAATCCAAGTCAAATTTGCATTGCAATATTACTACAAAGTAACATTGCTACAAACCGTAGTAAGGTTATTTTAAAATGATGGATTGATTCAGTGATGTCACATCTCTTGTCGAATACAAATTAGTTTAAATTAGTTGAAGGAACCACAATAAATCACAGCCAAATTTATGATTACCATTAACTTAACTAAATATCCGTCAAAGGTATTTCGAGTAATAAATTAGACTTAATTAGAATTAATATTTCGAAAGCCGTACGCATCAACAGCTGCAACTTTTATGAGAAATATTTTAAAATAAATTTCCTACAATTTTCCAAATGTGGAATTATTTACAACCTGTGTCCATTAATATGGTATACTTTAATTAAATGGAATTTAAATGTATATTTATAGATTAATTTATCTGTTGTATTGATATCTCGATCGTAATAAAAATGGAATATAGCACTAAAAGTCTAAACATCACAAGATTTTTGGATGACGATGTAAACAATCAGAGCCTTTATATAGAGTACACAGTAACAGATTTACTCACGTTGCAATGAAATATTTAGAGCAAAATAAATAAAAATTCTATACGTAAATGGTATAGCTTCCGCTTAACACTCTTCATATGAATTTTCCAGCTTGAGTTGGAGATAGATGTTAAATTTGTATTGCCTTAATCTGAATAAAATCTTGTCTTAAACAATCACCATTTTTGCAAATTAAGCTGTGGTTAACCAATTTAACTAAAGGGATAGTTGGGTCAAACCCCTTTTTGGTCTTTACTAAATATTCTTTACTAAATTAAACAAACATTCTGCAAGAAATGCAATAGACGACCAGTCATTTGTGATCACAAGTGCAATCGTTAACAGAATGTTATTTGCGATTAAAAAACACTTTTTGCCCGCTTGCTGCCTAATATTTATTTATTTATTTATTTATTTATTTCATCAATCATGTAAAATACAATAGTTTGACTACTCACACACTACCATGGTAAAAAATAATAATAAGGAACATTAAATATAAATTTATGTAAATTATATACAAAAATAAAAACAATCGAATTATAATAAACGTTTTTTGAACAACTCCCTCGAAATATGAAAATCAAAGAAATTAAAACTCTTGTTAAACTCGATAAGAACTTTTAACGATGGTTCTGTGCTGTGAAAATTATTTGAACAAAACGGAATACGGAGAGACCCGGCCGCAATCTTAAATTTCTCTGTGGAACATAAATGCTAAACTTCCCAAGCAATTCCGGGCAATTAATCCTTGAAAACAGAACATCCCGACCAAACACGGCACAGGCTATTTCTCGTCTGCGATCTAGACTTTGTAAATTTATTAATAAAATGCAAACCGCCTTTTATTAAACCGCCTTTTATTAAGGTACGGTTCACGAACATATATATGTCGATTCAGGGACGGTAAACGTCGTAATGCATAAATCAGGAATTGTTTATGAATGCTTTCAATTCTGACAGCATGAATCCGATAGAAAGGATGATGCCATATGACCAAAGCATACTCCAAAATTGGCCTGACATAGGTAACATAAAGAGATTTCAACGTGTAGGGGTCATGAAACTCTCGGCTGTGTCTCTTAATTAATTCCAACATTGAAAACGCTCTGCTTATTATGTAATCAATGTGTTTATTAAATGTAAGATTACATGAAAAAATTATTCCAAGATCTAAAATTTCGTACATTCGTCTTATTTGTATATCCATCAAGACATATGGTGACACAATACAAGATGTCCGGGTTCTTGAGAAAGATACAACTTTACATTTATTAGGTTTCAGAGACAGCTTATTCAACACACACCAATTACAAAATATGTCAAGTTCTCGCTGCAGACGCTCAGTCTCAATAAAAGAATTAATATTGGCATACATTTTCAGATCATCCATATAAAAGACATCTAAAAAAACTAAAACACTGAACTACGTCATTAATAAAGATTATGAAAAGCATTGAACCTAGGTGACTCTCTTGTGGGACACCCGAACGTATGTTATATATAAATGAAGCATCGCCCAAAATTCTTACGTATTGCTTTCGTAAACTTAGATAAGTAGCAATCCAAGCCACCGGAATAAAATCGGAACCGAAGACCATCAATTTATGTAAGAGAATGTTAATTTAGCTTGTCAAACGCTTTTGAAAAATCGATGTAAACTACGTCAATCTGCTCACGGCTTCCCACAGCATTACATAAATGGCCAGAAAAACTCATAAGGTTAGTAATTGCAGATCTACCTGCCAAAAAACCATGTTGATACACACTAATTTTGTTTTTCAAATGGAACTCAATTCTTGATTTAAGTAAAGACTCGAAAAGCTTCGGAATCACGGATAGAATTGAAATTCCCCTATAACAAGTAATGTCACTTCTTCTACCTGATTGAAATATTGGTATAACAAATGACAATTTCCAAATCTGAGGAAAGGAAGCAGTGGAAAGACTTAAATTAAACAGATGTAGCAATGGACAACACACAGAATAGGCACATTTAGCCAATATAAATGGAGTAATGCCATCGGGACCTGCACCCTTGTAAGTTTTTAGACTTTTTAAGCCATTAAGTACTTCATGAAAACTGAATTGGATCAAGGCGGAAGACTGCAAATCTAACGAGCCTAAATTTATATTCGTGCCGTCATCATCGAAAGAGCTATGAAAAAAATTAGCAAAGGTGTCACAAATTATTTGAAACCCAGTAATAGGTGAATTAAAATAGTTCATTACATGCGGATAGCCCTGAGATTTTCTTTTCGTGTTAACGAATGAAAAAACCGTTTAGGATTGGAACAAATTTCATTCCCAATCTATAAGTTATACATTCTATATAAAAAATCATTTAAACATTTAAACTCTTTACATAAATCGCTGTACTTTTGTTTGGCATTAATGTCATTAGTTCGTTTATAAGCCTTAAATGCTTTAGACTTGCGATTAGCAATATGTTTTAAACAGAAATTATACCATGGTTCAGTATAAACGGAATTTACGAGTTTTTTTGGTACAAATTAATCAAAACCAGTATTCAAAATTTAATAAAATTCAGACACGGCATCCGAGATATTCAGATTGCGAAACAGTGTTGTCCAATCAACGTTTAGCAGAAAACTAGTCAAAGAAGCCTCATTGGCTTTTACAAAATCATATTTGAAATTAATATTAATACTATATTCGCCTATAATTAATATTATTACTATATTCCTATATTAATAAAACTGTCTAATTCAAGATTATTATTATTTTATTGTTTCAACAATTTTAAAGCCAAATCTCCACCCATGTTTAAACCAAATTACCGTCAATATTGCAAATTGAAAACTATTTAAAAGGTACTGCTCCTCATAAGAAAAAGTTTTTAAAAACCCTATTAATTGATATAAATTAGATTGTTAAGCATTCAAGGATAACTGATATTTTAGTGTTTATGTGTCTTTAACGTTTACTTGTTGATTCTGTTGTATGTTCACTGCATGGGCCAGACACTAACATTTGTGCTTCTTTTCTTTCGTTACCATAACTTTATCCCTATTTCATCGATATAGAATTATCATCTTGAAGCGATATTGTTTTAAAGAGTAGCAAGAAAGAAAATTCAACCGGCACACCATGCTAAAATTATGGTGTAGTGAATTTTTTGTAACCTGTTTTTTTATTAGTAATGCGCCTTTTGAATTTTCATTGCGATTCAAACGTTGAAAGATTACCAAATATTAGCTTTTTGACGAAGCTTAGTACTCATGATTTCTTTTTTAATCTGAAGGACCAAGAAATCAGCACTGTCATTTGCGGGCATTATTGTTTAAATATGAAACTATTGATAAACTTTAAACTATAACATTAGTTTATTGAACCATACAAGATCACATAAGCTGCTACGCTAGCTAAATCAACTTCTTATTACTTTTGACTTTCCCCAAAATATTTTTGTGGTGATTCCCCGAATTCGTTAAAAAACCGACGGTTTATTATTCTCCCAATTAAAAAGGGTCTCAATAACTCCTTAATCTTTTGGTGGATTTTAAAAATTATTGTTCTGGAATTTAAATTAAGTTATGCATTTTTGGGGGAAAAAAGGAAAAACAGCATCATAGGTCCTAGTTAACTTTACTGAGGTATTTTACAAGATTTTTCAGACCCGTTTATACAATTGGCGATCGTTGTAGACTATCAACCTACAAAACGCAGCGGCATGTTAAGCAAACACTTTCAGATAATTACAATGGCTCATTCAAAGTCAAAGATATAATTCAGGTGTACACTTGAATTTACCTGTAAACAAGACATTACTAAGAAATTCATAAATTATTGCTAATAATTACATGGGTTAAAAGGAAATTGAACCTATAAATATCGAAACCATTTGTGGCAACTATAATTTGATTTGGTTTTTTATTCATTTGAATGTTATCATTCGACGTTATACATTTTTCACTGTAAAATTTTAAAGTTTTTTTTTTTTAATTCAAAGCCAAAAGCTTGTACAAGTATTACATAAATTTGAAAGGCTCTATTGATTTTCTTAATTAATTATATCGTTTTACTAACTATACTTGTATGTAGACATAGATGAAAAAAATGTTTTATCGATTTTCGATTTCACAATATAAAATTTTTCGAAAATAATAATTTTATTCAACTTCCTAAATAAATTTATATTATGTTCAACAACAAGTCTTGTTGTGTGCGGAACAGCAAATTGAAATTTTTTATTGCATAATATCCTATGACGTATGCTTGTAATGACGTCTTTAAATAATTTAATCCCAGAAATATTAATTTGAACTCTAATTGTATGTAAATTTATGTCCAAAAGCTTGATCTAAAGGCTTTTCCAGAAAAGTGGTTCAATATTTTATAAAACATAAGGATTCATAAAATAAAGAAGCCCTCTAGTTTTCAAAATATTTTAGACAGTGGTGAAAAAAAATCCTTTTAAGTGGTAACGGTGGTGAATTTAAGAATGGACATTATGTAATTTTTAAAAAAGGTTCTATATAAAACATGATCAGACTGTATCTCTTACACATTACAAAAAACGGGTTGGATGGAAGGAATTTAAAAAAGGGAGTAATGTGTGATAAAACACATACATAAAAAATTCCTTTTACCTTATTCATTTAAATTCGAACAGTCGTTGACAGTCATCATTAGTAGAATGCAACTATATCAATACTTTTAACTAGGCACAAGAACTTGTGTTTCAGAATTGTTGACTTTTCAACAATTGAGATTAGTGGAGCTAACTTTTGTTGGATTTATAATGAAAAATTTGATTTCTGTTTTGCGCCAAGTTAACTAAGGTACTATCCATGAATCAAAGATGGCATTCATAAAGTTTCTGAATTAGTTTCAGTGAAACTATCGTTAAGTACTTTTATGTTTTCATCTAAAAATTCTAGAGAACGACTAGCCCAGATTTAATAATTCAGTTTTATTTTTATTAATCCAATTTGTATTTATGTTAAGCCGCAGCCAGACGATTGCAAATAAACAAAAATTTAATTTTCAAATGGTTGACGAATATTCGTAAAAAATCGCTTATAGAGCGAATAGATAATGTAACCTGGACTGCACATTCGTAATTTTTTTTGTGTCCACACGATTTATTATTTTACAAATCACGAACATTCGTTGTATATTTGCAATCGTCTGGCTGCGGCTTTATTGATTTAAATATAAATTATAGTACAGAATCGAGGTTAATTGATCTTTAATGAATTTCTATGATTTTTAAGCCACAAATCGAAATTTCCGAGATCCAAAAAAAACATGATGAAAACACTGATTTAAGCTACACATAAAAAAATTTCGAAAATCCAGAAAACACTTGTTGGTAAGGCCGTGAAAACTTTGATTTTATGCCACAAATCGAATATTTTAAAAATCCAAAAAAAGAATAATGGTTCGGCCATCGAACCAAAAATTTCCAAAATCCAAACTTTGGAAATTCCAAAATTTCCAAACTTTGATTTTATGTCACAAACCGAAATTTCCAAAATCCAGAAAATACATTGTGGTAAGCCAATGGAAACTTTGGTTTTAAGCCACAAATCGAAATTTCAAAAATCGAAATACACCGTTCGATAAGAGTTAATTTTTAGTTGATGTTGAAATTTACGTAAGTGAAAATGTGTTAACTTGAACTAACTATGAGATATTGTTGAAAACTTAAATAGCAAACATATTGATTAAATATATGAACTAATTACGACTAATTATTGTGCAATAAATATATCAACATTAGTACGGAGATTTAAAAAAAAACTAGGGTACGTTAGCATACGAACAAACCACTAGAACAACACACACCTAAAATTCGTATTGTATAGAGCCACTTCCTCCGAGATTTTCAAACAACAAAAATATAATAATTGTTACACACAAAGTACAATAGTCATGCACAATCAGTTTGTTTGTTCATAATTTCATTGACGTAACAATCCAACCGAAAACAACAATTAATTTTAAATTGTATATAAACTATTTTTTTTATTTTACATTTCCTACCTGCTGCTTCACGCAGTGCTTCCATACAATTTTTGTGCCCCGATCGTTCAGCCAAATCAATTGGTGTTAATCCGTTTGAATCGCGTAACGAAAGTATTGCATTTGCATCGAGTAGCGCTAATACGTTCGATAAATGACCGTACTCAGCGCTCAAGTGTAATGCCGTTTTGTGTTCACCACGGGGTCCACATTGTATATTTACATCAGCACCATAGCCTATAAGTAATTTTAGGCAATTTGAATCAGATGTGACGGCAGCTGCATGCAATGGACATCGTCCCCATGAGTCTAGGGAATTTATTTGTTTACTTTCGTCGCCTTGAAGTAAGTCGTGTAATAGTTCGATATTGTCCCATAGTGCAGCCTGCAATGAAAATATAAAAAAATTAACAAAATAATTATATTTTTATTTGAACGGAGTATTTTGCTGGCTTCCGTAGAGTCCAAGAACGTAGCTATTGTTAGGTTTCATCACTAATGACTATTTCGATCATAAAATACACGATAAGTTTACGAAAAGTTCAAATTTTGATTGGATAAGAAAGTTTTAAATATCTTATTAGTAGTAACCGAAACTAAAGTTTTCGAAATATTTATATTTAATGAAAAACTAATTCTCGCTATTACGTACGACCTATATGCATTTTTAGCATTAACCGCATAATACAATTAATATTCAAAGTCGACCGTTCTATAGCAACTTAATCAAAATAAATGCAAAACATGCGGGAAACGTTTAATATGAAACCACTAAAATTTCATGATAATTTTGGTGGTGATCTTCTGAAAATTCAAATATCACACATCGTAACCATATTACAGTTTTACTATGAGTATAAAAGCCTATCATTTTGCTTGCTTTACATCAGTCTAACATTCACGATGAATCGACTATTTGAAATATTTTTAATAATTCTGGTGGCCAAAATTATTCACTCACAATATACGACCATAAATGGAATTAAATATTTTGTAAGTGCACCGCTTGTAAAAAATTGGTATCAAGCTCAACAATATTGTACGTACAATGGTATGTATTTAATTGCGATACACACTATAGAAGAATCGATCGAAATTGGACGTGTAATTATGCACTCGAAAATAAATTCGAGCACTGCGCATTTTTGGACAAGCGGATCGGATTTGGGGCACAGTGATAATGAATATTTTTGGAGTTCAACTGGTTACCCAATAGTGTACTCAAATTGGATTAGTAATTTTCCTCATGCAACACTTCATCCCGTCACGAATCTAACGTACGATTGTCTACTGTTACATGCTGAACATCAATACAAATGGTATAATCAGTACTGTTTGGCCGAACATTATTTTATTTGTCAAGATCGATTGACTTTGCCCCATACATTGCAGCAGTCAAATTGTCAACATTGAACAAATAGGTAAAAAATAAGTTTTAGAAATCCAACCTTGACTAGGAGTTAAAATTTGATCATGGAGAAAAATTCACAATTTTGATGAACTAACTATCATAATTTTGCTGAAAATAAGTTTATAAGGGGGGGGGGGGCACCACCAAAATGAATCAAATTAAAATTTCATCAACATATTTTAAAATGCCAAGAATGTTTGCTTCTCGCTATAAGTACTATTGATTTTAAAATGTACTTTCTACAGAAAGTCAGTATTATATTGCTGAGGTAATTACAGTTTAACCAATATTAAATTATCGATTAGTTTAAAGTTTTATTTTAGTCTTCGCACGACTAACTTAATACAGTGAAATATTTGTATTTCGAGCACCATATTATTACGAATCAATAAAGTCTAAAAGTTGTATTATTTAAATAGAAAAATATTTGTTTATATCTAATAAACAACACACTGAACGTAAGTTCAAATGGAAATAGAATTTGATGTACGCCACGTCATATAATTCTATATGTTTTTATGTCCGTTTGCGGGTAGACGGGAAATAAAATAATAATCGCGAACCAAAACTGTCTAAGGGAAGGAACCGAAAATATTAAACCAAAAAGGCAAAATCAAGAGAGGAATTATGATCCAGGCAGTGATTAGAATACTCAGTACCGGCGACTTCGTAAAGTGAGCGTGCAGGTTTCCCGTAGTCGATATCCAGTGACCGAAATGTTTTAGTAGTGGGAAGCTTAGCAACTATAGCAGATAGAAGTATAAGCCTTATCTGTAATAGATATGACAAGACCTCTAACGTTACCGCAAAGACACTGTCCTTTCGCTTGAGCGGCAAAATAATAAACTAACACTAAAATGATAGCAATATGTGAAACAATGAAAACAATATCAAGTTACAACTTACGAACGAATGGGACGAACGAATTCTTTTATACGGGTACTAAAACTAAAAGTCATCTCCAAAATCACTGCAACATACATAGAGATTGCAGAGCAATATTGAAGATTTCAACATATTGAGACCTCAACTATTGACAGTGAAAGTTGAACCTGCTCAGTTTAAAGCAATATCCAATAATGATATAAAAAAAAATTCACTTTCGAATTCTAAAATTTTAGTGATTTGCCATAAAACTAATCTGTAATATGTATGAAATATTTTTCATACCCTGCCCGTGGAGGATTTTTTTCCAAATTATGATGCTTTTTATCTCTTAATGTTGTAGATGCAACGCAAAATAAAGGGGTAATTTAGCGAGCAAAACAGTTGTATGAAGTGATGGAGTTCCAGAGCGTGAAGTTGTTGGACATCCTCCTAGAGAACTAGATGGCGAATTTTACGAGGACTTGAACTTCCATTAAAATTTATTTCTACGCCAACATTTTCATTGTCAAATGGAAAATCAGAAACACTTTTTGTATCTTCAAACCATTCTTGATTATTACACTCAAAATTTTCTAAATTGTAATTATCCGGACCTTGATCATCACTATTGTCTTCATCACTCGCTTCCTCTGGTTCGTCTTGAATAGGATTGTAATCCGGATCTCCATTGAATTCGCCATCATCAGAGAATGGATCAGATTCCGAATCACAATTTTCCGTATTTACATCATTGATATCTGAATTACTGTCTGTATCAACTTTATCGGACAAACTACGAAGCCTTTCACAACGTTCTTCGTATGGATTCTTATTTAAACTTATCCAAAAATTACATAAGCCCACTTAGAAACACACGTAAGCAAAATTATATCAAATTTGAAAATTAGAAAGAAAACATATCAATGTGTATTATGAGAGCGTACAGAGAATAAAGAGAATTACGTATTACGAAAAGAAGAAATAAAAAATGATTGAATTAGCAATCATTTGCCACACCGACAAAAATTCTATAGCAGTCATTTGCGCGAACGTGTAGAAAGATAGCACCTTATATAACATATAGAATACCATACCTATAAGTTCAAAAGTGAAAGATGTTATAGAGTTCTTTTAGGAGACTTACCGTCGTCAACCGACCACGAGGAGATCTAAGCAGCTATGAGAAAATTATTAGATATTGCCTGTTGTTTTACGTAGACCTTCTCCAGGTAAAAATAATGCAAATTAAAAAAAAATTTCCAAAGTGTCAGCTCTCTAGAAATAGTACTTGAAATAGATATAAACTTGAACTCCAAAAATTCACCTGAAATAGCCAAATTTCGCCGATTAGGTTAAAGAGAGCAGTAATTATGTTAAAATATTAATTTAATATTTTCTTTCGTCTCAAATACGTGCCTGATTGTTTCCATATTGCACAAATAATCATGATAAAACATCCAACAAGCCTGCCGAGCGAGTGACATCATACAGACCGATATCATTGATAAAATCAACCAATGGACAATTAATCGGAGATAAAGCATGATAAAGGCAAAAAGCAGAGCAATTTAAAATAAAACAAACAACTAATCCAATTAGGACATATGGCATCCAACTTTTGGGCTGTACTAAACAATAAAATCGATTAATTATTCCAAATCATTATTCAATAATTCCAAAACAATCTTCTACGTGACATGACGAATACTTACTGCTACGTAACCAATGAGGAATTACACGATGAACTTAATGTTAAATGGGTCGATGGTGTGATGTTAAGTGAACTGAGCTCATTGTTGAGTTGATGTATTTTTAAGACTTTAGCCATCCACCATCCACACTTTTTCCGTCTACAAATTTGCTTGGTGGTTCTCCAAGCAATAACCACTTTGTGGTTCCATACGATTCTTAAAACGTATTCGCGCTTCTTTATATATAGGCTATATTCTGTTGCTCGATAGCAAGACGACACCCTTATCAAACTAATCATTTTTGCTTTTAATTTTTACCGTTCCTAGAGCGGCCTGGGCTTAACTGACAACCGAAATCTTCATTTATCATACTTTCTCATTTAAAACGTAAGGTTCTGTGAACCCTGACTTGTACGAAAACTGCTATCTTAGCTTAACAATGACCAGTTGATGATCACTGCCTATACAAATTTGGCAGCCGACTGATAAAATATTGAGACCTTCGGACGCTAGCAGAATATGCTAGCCACAATGAGATCGTGCACGATCGAAAAGTACATCATTATTTCCTTGTTATCGGTCACTAGATCATATCGAAAGCACAGACTTATGTTTTCACATAAGTCAGTCTGATTTTTCTTAGCTCTAGCGTTAAAGTCACTTAATCATGATCAGGTATAAACCCCATCATATCATCTAAATTGATGCAAAATGATTCTTTATCTTTACATAAGGCTTACATCAGTGGGCGCATGAATACAAATGATTGACAGGTTGACTAGTCGCATGCGTATCCATATTTTTTTTTGTTGATCCTTTTAATAGTGAAGCTTTTTAAGGAAACGAGTGTCAGATTAACCTTTTTTTAGTCGTCTCCTACGACAAGGCAATGATGCTGTGGTGGAGTTCTAGAGATAACATGCTCGTTTAGAAGTTTGTTACGAGGCATGGGAGTGGCCCCGCTCCTACCACAATGACCCCAAAATAAGTATTTTATTGCCCAACACCGCAATATCTTTGAAAGTTATGCACCTGAATGCGTGCTAATTTATGAAATGATTTTATTGATCAATAATGCGAATCAACATTTTTTAATTAATTCTTTGATCATTTAAACGATTTTTGGCGGAATAATAGAAAAAGTCAAATTAGAAAATTCTCAACATGAAATTAAATTTTTAAAGTAAAATTGATTGATTTATAAATTAGCTGAAAGTAGTTTTGAGTCGGGGAACGAGTTAAATTTTAATTAATAGAGTGTTATAATGCTCGTTAAACACCGCTGGCACAGCAAACATCGCTTATTAAGAAAGTACTGAGTTCAAGGTAAAAACAAAGTGAAGACTTTGAGGCCTAAGCCTTAATATTTCGTTAAAATGTTAATGCAGTTACTCTCGAATTGTGTCAATGTAAGTAATATAAATTCAGAATTAATATTACAATTAGTCCCTAAAACTCACGTTAAAACTTGCAAACTCACGTTAAATTTTCATATTTCATATTTTCGTGTATGAAGATGATAGATTCTTGATTGAACTTGATAGTTTGGACTATAACATTATAAGCATGCCACTGATTTTAAATCTGTCAACAAATGGACCTCATAATCTAGTTCCTGATGCTTCTCGAAACACAAGTACTTCGGCATCCAATCTAGTTTTATGTATAGTTCAAGATTTAACGAATGCCGATCATTGTTAATAATAAGCAAAAATTTGAAATACTTACTAAATTACTGAAATGTCAGATCATTTACTATCCGAGTTATTATTTAAACTACGAGCTGACTTTCGAAGAATGTAATAGTTTAGAAAATACAAAGTTATGTAAATTAGTAAATCTACTAGGAATCACTCCTAACACGACCACTTCAACTTAATGGTAAAAATACAAGTAAAACCTGCGATCAGTAAATGACTTATTGACATTTTGTTGAAGAATGTGCAAGTTGATAACAAGTATTATTTTGATTGGTCTTTAACGACCTTAGTAGCTGTTGTAGTGCAAATGAATCTTAATAATACTTACTGACTGTAATATTATCGAGCAATTGGTACATAATTTAAAGCCGGAATTATTGGTTTTATAGGTACCGAGTTCGAATTCCTATAGAGATATTTTTTTTATGGCTTACGTAGATCGATACGTACATAACTATAACCTCCTGTTTGAATGCACTGAACCATATGGATTAAATCTTTATAAGACCATAATCTAATCGAAAAGGTATCGAACAAACAAGATCTCTATAAAGTTCTGAAATCCCAATTCAAACCATATTAAATTTAATTTAAATTTTAATCATTAACTTTACTTTAGCAACTACATAGTTGATTTTGACCTGAGCACCAACATATGATGCGTGTAAGATTTGATTAGAGGTCTACAAGAAGAAACCTTTCTTAAGCTAATTTTACAATACCGTAGTACAAAAAAGGCACAAAAGTTTGTAACGCAGTGGATAATGCATAAGGCACACATGGTTCTTCAACGGGCAATGACAATTAAAAATTATAGGACTAGAACAATTAAAAATTATAGTCACTGCAATAAATAATGAGTGGATATACTATCCTAATATTGGAAAATCGCAAGACAATAATTTATTAGGCCTCGAATTTAGTATGAGCTAAGAAAGCTCATCAGCGGCTGTGAGGAAGCACAAAAAGCTGAAAAGATACATTAATGCAATAAATCAACACCGTTCCAGTGAAGATTAATTTAGAAGGTGTGAAAAACTTATAACTGCCTTATCAACTCTGTAAGACGGAATAGACCTAAAACCAGTACTTTGGTTAATGTCCAATATTTCTAAATCATTTGCAGTGGACATACTTATTCCATTTTTTCAATTTACCAATTAAAAATGTTTGATAAGAAACAAGTTTAGATTTATGATCAAATCCGGACATAACATACTTATTCAGAAAAACAGAAAAATGCTGTGGAACCCAAGCAAATATTGTAAATCATTGACGTTGACAAATTAATTGAAAAGAGAAGATGAGCATTTCGAATAAAGGCAAAGTGCGTTCAACGTTTTCGAATCAATACTAAATTTTAAAATAATTCTATAATAACAACTGTACATACTTATAAAGATTTTTTTTTAAATTTTCCGAATTTCTGTATGTTTGCAACATACACTCCCGAGCAACTAATTCTACTCAAACCTTCAGCGCTCACAGAAATTTGTTTAAAACGGCTTAGCGATTTTCACAAGACATTATTTTTTTTTGAAAGCCTGATTAAAATGACACTATTTTCATGAAAATTGGTTCAGTACTTTTATAATGAATTTTGAATGAAAACGCAACCAAAATTGATGATTATGAAAAAAAATATTGGGTAAGTATAAGTATTTTAATTTTAATTACAACAAAAAATTCAAGCAAAACAGAAACAATTTTATCGGTTAATACTAAACCTCTCTTTGTGTCTACAAGGTCTCGCATGCGGTTCCTCATTAACTTTATTAAAGGTTTTGACAACGACTTGGGGGCACCCCACACCTCATTCAACCAGAATATGCATTCAACGGGGTATGCCAGCCTACACTATGCACGAACCGCCACCGTACGAAACTGTTTCAGCAAAACAGCACTGCAAAAATCACTCACCTGGACGCCAGTAGACCCGGCCTTTCCTATCACTACCATGGAGATATTTTCTGCACTCGTAAGTGAATAGAACGGACCTCCATTGCTCGATGTTTCAATTGATGTGTTCGCCAGCAACTTCGAGTCGCTCTTTACGGTGGGTTGCTGTCAATTTTGGGCCTCTACCGGGCCGTCTTGGAATAAAGTTGGCTTCTTTTAAGCGTTCAAGCGTCTTCTTACTGTCATTTGTCCAACAGCTACATCTCGATCATGGAGTAGCATCCATGATTTTGAGGAAACAACGAATGAAACTGGTAGAGATTTGTTCAGGTCAACGTCTGATAAGTGACTGATGGCAAATATCGGTCAACGTGGTATTATAGATTGCTTTAATTTGAAAAGTACTGTTTAGATTTTAATGATAAAGTTATTTTACAAAAATCATTTAAGCCATTTTAAAAAAATATTCCTTTTAGTACGTGAGTCGATTTAGTTACCCGGGAGTGTAGTAAGTTAAATTGCTAGACAAACTTTACAGTTGGTTAATTCCATGTTAACTTACTAGATACTTATTGTCCTAAAGATTCTGTTGAAAGAAGCAAATGGTTTCTTTGGCCACATTTTTGACCATCCAATAAAAGTTAAAATTATTTCAACTCAGAAGGGGAAATTTGTATATTTTTCAATAAGAAAATTATGCAAATTTCCCCTTGATTCGCGAAACAATTTTTTGATCACGTACATGTACGGGGCAAAAAACAGCCAAGTTCGAATCTCAGGGTATTTCAACGATTTCCTTACCGCAGTCAACCAATATTATCGCAATGGATGATACGTAAATTAAAAGTTTTTTACGGATAGAAATCAAATTCTTGTGAGATGTAATCTTTTTGACCACCTGCCCCATTTAAACATCCTGATAACCAATGTTTACGTGGTTTTTTAAAGGTTAATTGTTTTACGATGATGGTCTTACCTTTTAAGACCAACTTCTGTACGATAACTATATATTGTGATATTGTAAGAGGTACGCCCCCATAACATTTACTTTAAGACTTATTTAGGCAATTTAGAAAAGTTTGCAATATGGTACACAAAATTTGTATTTTTTTTTTTATATATAATCTCCGCAAATAATCAGTACGAATGGACTGCAATACACGTTATCTTATCAAACAAAATAAATTAAGTGAACGAGGTTTAGTGATAAAGCAAAAATTTTAGGACAATACCTGATGCACTAGTCGTCCTGGATAATCCTCATTCTCCGGCGTAGATGATGACGTATCCATATTTTGCTATTTCACCCTCCGATCTACTTTATTGCAATTGTATTACGTAGGTAGAAGAGTCACAATTTTTCACTTAAAGATACTTTTATTTTACTAACAAAACTTTTTTATAATATTAAACTACATATTTTCATTTCTTTTGCATCTCTACAATTTCTTTCATAACTTTTTCAATTTAATTTATAAAACTCAATTTTTTATGCATAAAATATAACACGACACAAACGAAAACACGAAAATTCACATCACACAGTTTCATAACACAAAACCATTACCTTGAACCGGACTAAATATATTATGAAAATTTAATTTACATTTTCCGTAAAATTGTCAACCAAAATATAACAATTCACAATTATACCAAATTTATTTTAATTTCAAAACAAATTAAAATCAATTTAAGCTTGGTCGAGAGCAGCTGATGTCGATTTGATGTAAGAACAAAATTAAATCACAAAATTCAATTTTTTATAAATATGACGTAGATCGTCGATTCGAACGAAGTGGTTTGTTAACTGATTTCATGCTGCTATTTGCGCTTGCGTTGCATTATTTATGTGAGATAATGTAGGCGAATTCTGTATTTGGTTCGAAAATTATCGAAACAACTATATATCTACACTAGCAAAAACGAGAAAGAAAACGTTTGTTGTTAAAAAATGACTAGTGCGAATATATTTATAAACTATATAGCTAGTTCGTATTTGTACGTATAACATTTAGGCGGGAACAAAGATTTACCAAATATCTTATGTCAAAATGGTTCATTAACTCGATAATAGATGGTTATGGTTTATTGAACAAAAAACGTTTTGGAAACACATCTTTAAATATCTGTCAAAAATTTCACGTTCCCCAGTGTGGAGATTTTCATTTCGATTTTTCCGAATTTAATTTCATTACAAAAATTTATATAGATTTCTATTGAATGTGTATGAAACAAAATTATTACAACTATTAGGTTAACTAAATTTAAAGTGATACGTACAAAAAATGGTAAAAAACTTATGATTTATGTTAAACATCATACTTTGAGGTTATATCACCTGGAAAATTGTTTTTCTCTTGTTTTTTTATTTTGATTTGTAGTTGAGACTGCTGAACCGATCTAAACAACTTGCATTGCTGCAGCATGCTGACATAGTGATAAATCAAACGAGAATAGTTAATGATGGATTGTTGCGGCTACCAATAGTAAGTTTCGTTGTGATGGGGTGATGTAATATAGCCGTATGCATTTAGAATTTGTGGTTGTAATATCGACTTTTTAGAGCTTCAATTAAGTCTGTGTGAATGGATAAAGTACTAAATACTTAAGTTTTAAGATCCAATTTTTTTTGTGTCTTTTAGTGCTATTATTCCAATTCGGCGAAACGACCCAGCTTCATATCTCGAGTCGTCGATAACTTTAAACAAGAGCTCGAAAAAAATAAAGAAATGTCGGATAACATTAAAAAATTTCGTGAAGAGGCAAATAAATTAGAACAATCCGATGCATTAAAATCGGCGCGGCAAAAATTTAACACAGTAGAATCAGAAGCATCAAAAGGTGGCGAAGCTCTCAAGGAAACACTTGGTTCGTTCAAAGAAAAAGTTGAAAAAGTATTAGACGACGCAGGTAAAACAGATCTCGCAAAAAAAGCCAGTCAATTTGGGGAAGACATATCGAAAACGGCGCATAACGTAGGCGAATCGATTGCTGAAAAAGGTTCCATGATTGGTAAAACTGGAGCTTTTCAAACAATTTCGGACGCTGTTAAAAGTGATTTAGACAATCAAGGACTTCACGGTCGAGTGTACCGTAGCCCACTTAAATTACGAAAACGAGTAGAAGTGGCGGCCCATGCAAACGATCGATCTTTTGAACCAAACGCTGAAGCTGTAGGTATTGAACTACACAAAGATTCAAAATTCTATCAACAATGGGAGAATTTCAAAAATAATAACGAATATGTGAATAAGGTACTCGACTGGAAAATTAAATATGAAGAATCTGATAATCCGATGATTCGAAGTACACGATTTGTTACAGATAAAATATTTAGTTTATTCGGCGGAATGTTTTCGAAAACAGAACTATCCGAGACACTTACCGAAATATGTAAAATAGATCCGAGCTTTGACCAAAAACAATTTTTAAGCGACTGTGAAAACGACATCATCCCAAATATTCTAGAAGCAATGGTGCACGGTAATGTTGATATCCTAAAAGATTGGTGTTTTGAGAGTACGTACAGTCTAATCGCTACACCAATAATTCAGGCACAGAAATTAGGTCACTATTTAGATTCGAAAATTTTAGACATCGAAAATGTAGACATCGCCATGGGAAAGGTGATGGATCAAGGTCCCGTACTGATAATTACCTTCCAAACTCAACAAATAATGTGTGTGCGCGATAGAAACAAATCGGTAGTCGAAGGCAGTCCTGATAAAGTGATGAGGGTAAACTATGTTTGGGTGTTGTGTCGAGATCCCGAAGAACTAAACCCTAAAGCTGCTTGGCGACTTATGGACATATCGGCAAATAGTACCGAGCAATTTGTTTAACACTAGAAAACAGAAATTTGTATATTTTTGCTATGTAAATATCCCCTTTTCCTTCCAACCGACTCTTCGATTATTATTTTCGTTTAATTTTTTTTTTGTAATCTTAACGTTATAAGTTAGGGCATTTGGAACTAAAAATATTTCTCTTAATTTATTTATTAAACAAAAATGTAGTCGACCACTAGTTATCTCAATTAAATTTGTTTACTAAATAAGTTAATCGAAATTTTTGTGGACGGGGATTTTTTTCGACAAGATCTTTCGACGAACCAATACGCAATCCATTAAATTTTATTATGTACGACAGATTGCGTATTTTTGGTTTGGCTAGGAGGATCGATAAATCCCTGGCAAAACTAAGCTTTATTATTTTTGAAAATAAATTAAAATTTATGTTAAAAAATAATTTGTTATTATATTTAATTTTTAACTATATTTAATGGTAAATAAAACAAAAATTTTAAAACAATTATTAAGAATTTGATGTTTAATTTAAGAATTTGTCAGGATTTAACTATTTTTCTTATGCTAATTCGGTAACGAAGGTAAAACTGGTTTTAAGACTAGCTACACGAAGTACACAGTAAGATTGTATATAATTAGCCAGATTCCATCATTTTACCCCAGTACAATCTAATGTGTGATATGATTAAGAAATTGTACAATGTGAACCTAACAAATGATTCTTTTACATATGTACATTTGAACTAGGAAGTAACGAATTAAAGTTGGACTTCACCTTATTAAAGAAAGTTAAGCACAATTTTAAAGTGATCGTTTAACTTGGAGCTACATTTTAATTTACGGTATGAAACATCTATATTCTTATTTAAGTTGAGGAATACCTAGAACAAGTAATATTTTCAGTGCCGGAAATATCATTTAGAAACAATCGACCCAAATTCAAGTCAAAGTGTTAGGATCAATCGCAAAAATATATAGATTAAAATATTTCTAGCCCATCTAAAGCAAGCCTATTTGCGAAATGTACAACTTGAGATTAACCGATCGACAGTTGGCTTGAGGACGAACAATTTATTTCTCTAGAGCAATGCAAACATAATTCGTCGCGTAATGCCAAAAAAGATATTGGTAGAGCAAATACCAAAATATCAGCTGGTTTACTTGAAGATCAAGTGATCATCGGTTAAGGTTGTTATCAGGTCAAAAGCGATAAATTACCTCTTACAATAAGTAACGGATAATGTGGTAGAATTCTAAAGCTATCTCGTGCTTCGTTTGCCATTTTAAAATGTGTTCATATGACAAATCGCGCTTGTCCTTTTACTTAATGAATGACACCTGATCTCGTTGTTGAAGAGAACTCGGTAACTGTCGTCATCGTCGCATTTAGGGCCATACATCAAGCGCATGAGTCTCAAGACGCGGTTAACTTACCCTTCCCACAAAATTATCTTGAAGCGATTCGAGTCTTTAAATTTGTAGTCACCATTACTCAAATCAATTGTGTCTTGTTCTCTTAATACTGCCGTACTATTTATAAAGGTGATCATATTATTCAGTCCAATTACATAGATACCACATCTGCATATGCCAGAACCTTGTTGGACTGACGATATAAGGTAAATTCTTACATAGCATCGGCTGGTCGTACACCAGATATAACTGTAAGAACTTCTTATGGCTTGTTCTCGACTTTAACACAACATTAGTGCTTAAGATATAAGGAAATACTTTTTTCATTCTTCGGGCATAACTTCGCTTTGGTACACTAATCGAATAAGGTCGAAAAGATAATTCCACAAAGCATCTCCTCCGAATATTAAGAAAAATCTTTCGTGTCGAGAGTCCTGTAAGCCAGTCTGATTTTTGTCAGGCCCCTGCCTTTGGTTCACTACTCAAATTTTCATTTGTTCCAACTAAATAAAAATAACAAAAACAACAGTAATTCACCAAAAATTTCTAAGAATTTTTGTTTGTGTTATTTTGTGTAACGATTTTTCATTTCTAGGAATTCTATAAAAAGTAAAAAAAAAATGAGAAGGAGAAATGTATATGATAATTATTATTGGTGGAGATCAAAATTCCCCTATTTTTCAAACGTACATTTTTTTTATGATCACAAAGATATATATTGTAGATTCCATTTGGCCCATCTAATTTCCTTTTCATAATACAAAATCTTTGCCTAAGAATTGTACAGAAAAGGTCATTAACCTCATTATCCATAGTTTTGTCTCCTCTCATTCAATCGTCAACTCACAGAGTTACAATCGTGCACACCACATTAAAAGAGGGGAAATCGCTGTAACAGAAGATCCAAAATTGTATTCATATACAAAGAAACGGGATCCTGTATTTTAAATCGATTTTTAATATTTACACGACTACATGTAATTCCCATTTTCAGTTTAGTTGATTTGGTGATCTTGATCGGTGGAAAGCTAAATAATTTTAATTTGTTTATTTATTCATTTAAATCATTTTGTGTGTAATCGTTGTAGTTATATATTCAAAATTTAATTTAATGTAAAAAATTTTATTACAAGTATGTATTATCGATTGTAATTAAAGCTAATATGTGTGATCGAAACGGTAGATCTAGTAAAAGATCATAATGCAAAATTTTATTACTGTACTTTTCATTTGTTTTTGTTTTTACAATGAAGGTCGTTCGAAATACTTTGATATTTTATTTACCGTTTTTATTTCATTTACTGTGTGTCAATCGAGGATTGATAATTTAATTTAATAAATTGTGCTACTGTTAAAATTAAGCTAATCCGAGAAATTAATTTCAGTGGCATTTGCAGCAAAAGGCCGTTTTTCAACACCAATCGAGTACAACTATAATCAAAATAAAGAAAACAATGATGATAATATTTGCTCATCACTTCAAATTCAATTAGAAAATATCATTCAGAAAATTGAGAATGAGACCAACGATTTTGGTATGTAGCATTTTTTTAGAAACAAGTGTATGAGGCAGAATAACAAGTTCACGGCCATTTAAAATAATTTACAGAATCCTATCACGATATTAGAAGCGATTTTAATAACAATGGTGTTGATGGTGATTTGAATGAAACACCCCGAGTTGAACCAATTCCAACACAGGATTGGCCAATGGCCACTTCCTCGCCCTCATCAACCTCGCCAGAATCATATTTGAAAAAATTTGTTATACTTGGAGGAGTACAACGAAAAATTAGAAAGGCCCAAGAGGTAATGAAAAATTTGGAATTGATTTATTTAAAGTGATAACTTAATTATGAAAATTTACAGCTTTGCGTCTTCTGTAAGAACAACGGCCAACCAGACTATGTGTACCAAACGCATCGTACGCACGATGAATACGGCCGGGTATTATGTCCACACTTACGTAATTACACGTGTCCGATTTGTAAAATTACGGGTGACGATGCACATACGGTTAAATATTGCCCTCAAAAACCAATTATCACTGTAGCAGATACACGAATGCCAATACCTTCTTTTAGACCATCCATTCATCAATCAGAAGTAATTCCAGTTCCACATCGTCGAACGTATAACACAGATATAAGATTAAAAAATAATTTTAAACAATATCGGTTTTAAAATCGACTTATAATTATTTTTGTTTAATTATTAATTTCCGATTTAAATCGGGCTCGACTAAAATTATCGATTTTCGCTAGAAAGTTTTAATTTGTTTGAAACAAACTAAAAAAAGTTAAAATTTATGATTTTCTTCTTTCGTAAAAAGGTATTAAAGTTAAAATTTTTAAAAAAAATTATAAAATTATATTGTGGCAATTAAATCTGTAATAATTAAAATTAAGCTAAGTAATGACAAATAATCGTGAATAATGTACAAAAAAAATCATCAACATAAGTTATGAAATGATTTTAAATGAAATGAATTTATGAAATAAAATTATAAAATAATTTTTAATTTGAACGTTTGATTTATTTGTTAAAATAAAAATATCTACGATTTTTCTTTCGAGATATATTTTATATTAGCAAGAACTTTAACAGAATTATCAAAAATACACGATGTAACCTAACTGCTCAAACAATTCAAGGGATATAAACCGAAAACGACATCAGAATAGTAATTTTACAATTAATCTGACTTATGATCTGAGAATCACTTCTGAAGATTTCATCCAAATCGGTTAGTCACTGATCAAGTTTGTCCATTGAGGATGATTCTGAATATGTACATCAGGTGTTTTTGAATTTCCAACAAAGCTCTGACTCAATATATCGGGATAGCTTATGGTTTGCTTTGTGCTGCTTTGTAAACATTTGGAATACCCTATAATATCGTGTTTGAATTTCGCAGCAGGCCAACCAGTCCCTGGCATAGCCAATGATATCTGTGTAATTGCGGACTGAATGGAAACGGTGTGAAACCACTGATCTGTTGTCATGTATGGATGTGATCAGGAATTCGATGAATAATCCTAATGTCGATCATGAAGTGGGACAGTCAGTACGCTAGCTCGTCACGTTCTGCAAGTCGACCATAAACGGGTGGTGCAGCAATCTCTGAGCTATTTGGCAGACACAGAGGTCGCTGATATATGATGGATGAGCCATTCAGTAATAATTATGATAATCAGAAAAATATAATTGCGTTTGGTTTTTACTGTCATTATACTACACGAAAAAATTGTGTTTTTGAAATTTATCAGTAATTTATTTCGTATAATGTCTAAAGTAGTTTGGCCGCTGCCATAATAGATCACTGCTAAGTCTTAGGCTGTTTAATGACATTTTATATCGTAAGTTAATAATTTATTATTTCTAAAAATGCACCATAACCATTTTCTACAATATTCTAGGTATGTTTTGAGAAGCATATTAAGCCGAACTACGAAAAAGTATCTTAAAAAGTTTAAATTCTAATAAATTAAATATTATAAAAGATAAATTCATTAATCGGTAAATCATCGGCTAATAATTAACTTCTCTATAATCATAGTATTGCGACCTTGCGGATAATAGAAACATTTTGAATAGAAAATTATAGTGAGTTTGGAATTTGGATAGCTATAATTTGGCGCGCAAATTAAAAATCGAATCATTAAAAAGAGCGCGAAAAGCAAAAACATTTAAGAAAATAAAAATTTAATGCGTAAAATAAAAAGTTTTGATAATTTTAAAAATAAGACAATAGATTATTTAATTTAAATAATTGTTAATTTTACCTTGGATTTAATATTCATTTTTCATCTTAGAAAATCGTTCATAATTTTTTTAATAAAATTAAGTAGATATTTTATTGATGACAACAAATATTTAATGTCAGTTATAGTTTCACAGTTTTTTTATTCTATATTATAATAAGAATAATTAACAATTTTCTAATTATCACAACTACACAAATTACTCACTCTTTAACAGTTTTGAGGTTAGATTACTTATAATATATACTAGAGTACAGCCTATAATTACTATCTGCGCATGCTCTCAGTGATGCATTTGTAACAAATGGTATCAAATTCAAACCGTTATAATTACAATATTAAACGTAATGCAATGCTTTGTGTAAGACTTGTTTAATCAAGATATGAGGATTGATTTATTTTTTGATTGACTTGTTCATGATGATGGATTACAATTTCTACCAGCCATGTAGGATACAAAACAACACAACTGAATTAAAAAATTTTATTAGCGTCAAATTTATTAGCGTCTTATTTTGTTTCCACGTCGACCCTCTCTTTTCTCTCTAAGCAATCCCCACCAGCATGCCCAAAATTTACTTTCAATCTCGAGTTGTTTTTAAAGTTCTTAGAACTCTGAGCCCATACAAAGGAACTGGGCCTGATGAATTACCATCAATTGTCCTAAAAAACTATCATCTCTAGCTAAACCTCTTGCCAAGTTGTTTAAATTATCAATGAACATCGGTATTTTGTCCACTATTTGGAAAACAGCAAATATATTTAACCGGTTCCTAAAAATGGTAACAAAACTTCTTCCAATTACAGCATTTGATAGAGTATGACATCAACATCTGATCATTAAAATTCACTGAATCTTGATAGTTCTCTTATTCAATGGATAGTATTTGGGTTTCAATAGATGCTGTAATTTTTATTTCACTTCTATAGATGTTCTTAAATTCTACAAGGCTTATTTTAGATCTATCATGTTAGAAATTTAATTCGTTTGTCTGGGGCGTCAAAATCTAATCTCAAATGTCTTGATAGAATTCAAAATAGGATTATTCACATGATTAACGACAAAAATATTGCTTTATCAATTGACTCATTAGAGCACAGAAGCAAAGTAGGTGCTTTATCGCACCTACTTTTGTATATTCATATACAAAGAAACGGGATCCTGTATTTTAAATCGATTTTTAATATTTACACGACTACATGTAATTCCCATTTTCAGTTTAGTTGATTTGGTGATCTTGATCGGTGGAAAGCTAAATAATTTTAATTTGTTTATTTATTCATTTAAATCATTTTGTGTGTAATCGTTGTAGTTATATATTCAAAATTTAATTTAATGTAAAAAATTTTATTACAAGTATGTATTATCGATTGTAATTAAAGCTAATATGTGTGATCGAAACGGTAGATCTAGTAAAAGATCATAATGCAAAATTTTATTACTGTACTTTTCATTTGTTTTTGTTTTTACAATGAAGGTCGTTCGAAATACTTTGATATTTTATTTACCGTTTTTATTTCATTTACTGTGTGTCAATCGAGGATTGATAATTTAATTTAATAAATTGTGCTACTGTTAAAATTAAGCTAATCCGAGAAATTAATTTCAGTGGCATTTGCAGCAAAAGGCCGTTTTTCAACACCAATCGAGTACAACTATAATCAAAATAAAGAAAACAATGATGATAATATTTGCTCATCACTTCAAATTCAATTAGAAAATATCATTCAGAAAATTGAGAATGAGACCAACGATTTTGGTATGTAGCATTTTTTTAGAAACAAGTGTATGAGGCAGAATAACAAGTTCACGGCCATTTAAAATAATTTACAGAATCCTATCACGATATTAGAAGCGATTTTAATAACAATGGTGTTGATGGTGATTTGAATGAAACACCCCGAGTTGAACCAATTCCAACACAGGATTGGCCAATGGCCACTTCCTCGCCCTCATCAACCTCGCCAGAATCATATTTGAAAAAATTTGTTATACTTGGAGGAGTACAACGAAAAATTAGAAAGGCCCAAGAGGTAATGAAAAATTTGGAATTGATTTATTTAAAGTGATAACTTAATTATGAAAATTTACAGCTTTGCGTCTTCTGTAAGAACAACGGCCAACCAGACTATGTGTACCAAACGCATCGTACGCACGATGAATACGGCCGGGTATTATGTCCACACTTACGTAATTACACGTGTCCGATTTGTAAAATTACGGGTGACGATGCACATACGGTTAAATATTGCCCTCAAAAACCAATTATCACTGTAGCAGATACACGAATGCCAATACCTTCTTTTAGACCATCCATTCATCAATCAGAAGTAATTCCAGTTCCACATCGTCGAACGTATAACACAGATATAAGATTAAAAAATAATTTTAAACAATATCGGTTTTAAAATCGACTTATAATTATTTTTGTTTAATTATTAATTTCCGATTTAAATCGGGCTCGACTAAAATTATCGATTTTCGCTAGAAAGTTTTAATTTGTTTGAAACAAACTAAAAAAAGTTAAAATTTATGATTTTCTTCTTTCGTAAAAAGGTATTAAAGTTAAAATTTTTAAAAAAAATTATAAAATTATATTGTGGCAATTAAATCTGTAATAATTAAAATTAAGCTAAGTAATGACAAATAATCGTGAATAATGTACAAAAAAAATCATCAACATAAGTTATGAAATGATTTTAAATGAAATGAATTTATGAAATAAAATTATAAAATAATTTTTAATTTGAACGTTTGATTTATTTGTTAAAATAAAAATATCTACGATTTTTCTTTCGAGATATATTTTATATTAGCAAGAACTTTAACAGAATTATCAAAAATACACGATGTAACCTAACTGCTCAAACAATTCAAGGGATATAAACCGAAAACGACATCAGAATAGTAATTTTACAATTAATCTGACTTATGATCTGAGAATCACTTCTGAAGATTTCATCCAAATCGGTTAGTCACTGATCAAGTTTGTCCATTGAGGATGATTCTGAATATGTACATCAGGTGTTTTTGAATTTCCAACAAAGCTCTGACTCAATATATCGGGATAGCTTATGGTTTGCTTTGTGCTGCTTTGTAAACATTTGGAATACCCTATAATATCGTGTTTGAATTTCGCAGCAGGCCAACCAGTCCCTGGCATAGCCAATGATATCTGTGTAATTGCGGACTGAATGGAAACGGTGTGAAACCACTGATCTGTTGTCATGTATGGATGTGATCAGGAATTCGATGAATAATCCTAATGTCGATCATGAAGTGGGACAGTCAGTACGCTAGCTCGTCACGTTCTGCAAGTCGACCATAAACGGGTGGTGCAGCAATCTCTGAGCTATTTGGCAGACACAGAGGTCGCTGATATATGATGGATGAGCCATTCAGTAATAATTATGATAATCAGAAAAATATAATTGCGTTTGGTTTTTACTGTCATTATACTACACGAAAAAATTGTGTTTTTGAAATTTATCAGTAATTTATTTCGTATAATGTCTAAAGTAGTTTGGCCGCTGCCATAATAGATCACTGCTAAGTCTTAGGCTGTTTAATGACATTTTATATCGTAAGTTAATAATTTATTATTTCTAAAATGCACCATAACCATTTTCTACAATATTCTAGGTATGTTTTGAGAAGCATATTAAGCCGAACTACGAAAAAGTATCTTAAAAAGTTTAAATTCTAATAAATTAAATATTATAAAAGATAAATTCATTAATCGGTAAATCATCGGCTAATAATTAACTTCTCTATAATCATAGTATTGCGACCTTGCGGATAATAGAAACATTTTGAATAGAAAATTATAGTGAGTTTGGAATTTGGATAGCTATAATTTGGCGCGCAAATTAAAAATCGAATCATTAAAAAGAGCGCGAAAAGCAAAAACATTTAAGAAAATAAAAATTTAATGCGTAAAATAAAAAGTTTTGATAATTTTAAAAATAAGACAATAGATTATTTAATTTAAATAATTGTTAATTTTACCTTGGATTTAATATTCATTTTTCATCTTAGAAAATCGTTCATAATTTTTTTAATAAAATTAAGTAGATATTTTATTGATGACAACAAATATTTAATGTCAGTTATAGTTTCACAGTTTTTTTATTCTATATTATAATAAGAATAATTAACAATTTTCTAATTATCACAACTACACAAATTACTCACTCTTTAACAGTTTTGAGGTTAGATTACTTATAATATATACTAGAGTACAGCCTATAATTACTATCTGCGCATGCTCTCAGTGATGCATTTGTAACAAATGGTATCAAATTCAAACCGTTATAATTACAATATTAAACGTAATGCAATGCTTTGTGTAAGACTTGTTTAATCAAGATATGAGGATTGATTTATTTTTTGATTGACTTGTTCATGATGATGGATTACAATTTCTACCAGCCATGTAGGATACAAAACAACACAACTGAATTAAAAAATTTTATTAGCGTCAAATTTATTAGCGTCTTATTTTGTTTCCACGTCGACCCTCTCTTTTCTCTCTAAGCAATCCCCACCAGCATGCCCAAAATTTACTTTCAATCTCGAGTTGTTTTTAAAGTTCTTAGAACTCTGAGCCCATACAAAGGAACTGGGCCTGATGAATTACCATCAATTGTCCTAAAAAACTATCATCTCTAGCTAAACCTCTTGCCAAGTTGTTTAAATTATCAATGAACATCGGTATTTTGTCCACTATTTGGAAAACAGCAAATATATTTAACCGGTTCCTAAAAATGGTAACAAAACTTCTTCCAATTACAGCATTTGATAGAGTATGACATCAACATCTGATCATTAAAATTCACTGAATCTTGATAGTTCTCTTATTCAATGGATAGTATTTGGGTTTCAATAGATGCTGTAATTTTTATTTCACTTCTATAGATGTTCTTAAATTCTACAAGGCTTATTTTAGATCTATCATGTTAGAAATTTAATTCGTTTGTCTGGGGCGTCAAAATCTAATCTCAAATGTCTTGATAGAATTCAAAATAGGATTATTCACATGATTAACGACAAAAATATTGCTTTATCAATTGACTCATTAGAGCACAGAAGCAAAGTAGGTGCTTTATCGCTTTTTTACAAATATTATTTTCGTCACTGTTCTTCTGTTAATGCAATGTAGAACTAGTATGGAGGTCCTTATATGTTTTAGCCTTATTCATTTTTACTTAACACTGACGTTACGTTAACATTATACGTTTCCGATTCTAAGTTTTTCTATTGATTCGTGAACAAGATTTTGTTCACTTTGTTTACTCATGGCACAAAGACGTTTCACACACTTGAGATTTAAACTTTACAATATTTTTTACAGTTATTAAAACTTTAACAGCATATTTGATTCGATAAAACCGGATAGCGACCAGAACAAAGATTATGAATTGATAACAGATTGGTTATTAAACCAAGGTCTATGCAAAAAGCTATATCAATAATTGATGACAGGTCATGTGATGAACTGGAATAAAATGTGGCTTCGGTTAGACAATTTATTATAAATCAAACATAAAGTTAAAGTCGCTCAACTGGACAGAATCAAATCAACTTATTTGTGTAACTGTTTCAATTATTTTATTTTTCAGAGATTCATTTTCGATTTACTTACTGACGTTCTGCTGTTCCTTTATTATACAAATTACTGTGGCACGAACTTAGGACATCTTAGCCGTTAAGACATTTTTTAATAATATACCGGTTTCATTTTAATTATTAAAAATACATATTGAAAAAAGAATAGTCTTTTTTTCAAAATTCAACACATAATGTAGGTTTTTAAGTATCACATTATTTATATAAAAAAAATTATTTAATCCGTAACGATTGAGTCGGTTTTCTTTTATCACTCTCAATATCTTTTATTTTATATTCTCGAAATTTTATTTTTTCGAGCTGTGTTTCTTTTTGTACCTTCAAAAGGCTGATTAAAAGGCTGAATACGCTTTCTTCTGGAGGAGGAAACCAATAAAGTTTTTTGATCCACTCGGCGCAGTAATTTACGTTTTATTGTGCACCAATTTCTTTTGAATTTTATTTTTAAATTATTCGACAACCTAAAGGTTTAACAAATAAAATTAGTTTAATACGAGATTTCTGTTATTTACATAACCATTACAACCAAATTTGATTGTAAAGTATATATTACCTCTGCTAGCCGCTCCTTTCAATAATGGAGGCATTAAGCTATTTAGCTAGTTAGCAAAATCATTTTCATCTTGTATTTCTTGAATCTGTTTTTAGCTGTCACTTCAAATTTTCAAGTGACGAAAATATCAGTTCATAAATTAATAGAAATACATACCGATTTTTCATATACTAATGTTATGTTAAACCATCTATTCAATTCCGGTTGTCTGATAAAAATTTAGAATATTTTTATATAGTTTGTTTTTTAAGCGTATATAATTTAATAAAGGTTTTTTGTGCTTGTACGGATCCGGTTAAACTCAAAACTGGTAGGATACAAAATTCTATAAATAAAAAAAAAATGTTTTCTTAAATATTTCAATTACTTTTATTTTTATATTTTTAATAATAATTATTATTATATTTACATAATTTTTTGTTTTATTATATATTTTGGATAACATTTTTTTTTATTAAATTTTTTATTAATTTATAATTATATAATATTAATAATAAATTTAAATTTATTTTTCCTTTTTATATATTATACTTATATATATATATATATATATATATATATATATATATATATATATATATATATATATATATATATATATATATATATATATATATATATATATATATATATATATATTTATATATATATTTATATATATATATATATATATATATATATATATATATATATATATTTATATATATATATATATATATATATATATATATATATATATATATATATATATATATATATATATATATATTATATATATATATATTTTATATATATATATATATATATATATATATATATATTATATATATATATATATATATATATATATATATATATATATATATATATATATATATATATATATATATATATATATATATAATATATATATATATATATATATATATATTATATATATATATATATAATAAATATATAAATTAGTATTTCATTCGGATTTAATATTTAAAAATTGTTTAATTAATAATTATATTTGTGAATCATCATAATTTAAATGTTCTTTTGGTTGTGTGTGATTCAGTAAATTTGTATTTTTGTACAAAATAAAATCAACGTTGGTATTAATTGATTTTGTTTGTTCTTGAAATATAATAATAATATTAATTATAATTTTAAATGTAACATTATTTTTTATTTAAAATGTTTATACTTATCTAGTATATATATATATATATATATATATATATATATATATATATATATATATATATATATATATATATATATATATATATATATATATATATATATATATATATATATATATATATATATATATATATATATATATATATATATATATATATATATATATATATATATATATATATATATATATATATATATATATATATATATATATATATATATATATATATATATATATATATATATATATATATATATATATATATATATATATATATATATATATATATATATTTATAATTTTTTCCGGTTACAAATTACAATATATAATTTCAAAATGTTTATAATTTTTTAATATATTTTATTTTGTATTTTTTAAATTTTCAAATAGTAACTCAATGTAATAATTATATTATTAATTTCTTAATGTTTTTTTTTTAATTATTTATTTTTTATTCTAAATTTCTTTTTTTCTCTTTTTATATGAATATTGTATAAGATTTTTTTTTAATTCACTAAAATTAAATAATTAATTCCTTTTTATTTTTTTTTTTAATATTTAATTATTGGAATAGTTATATTTATATTTATAATAATAAAAATTGTTATTATTTATATATTCTATATAAATTGCTTAAATTTTATGGCAACCATTAATTAGTTTACTCATTTTTTTTATGCGATCTATAATTTATTATTTATTTATTTATTTACAAAACAAAAAATAATTAATTTTTTTATATTTAATAAAACACAAAACATTTTAATTCAAAATTGATTTTCAATTTCACTGGCTAAATAATAATAATAATATTAAAAATAAAATCAACGAATAAAAAATAAACGAAAATTAAGCTAAATTAATTATGCTAAAACTAAAGCATAAAAATAGTTAAAATTGATAAGCAAATATTTTGTTTTTGCTCAAAGGTCTATTATAGATAAGTTTTAAAAATCGATTATGTCTTAATAAACGATTTATAATTAATTATTAAAATAATAAATGAAAATATTTAATTGTATATAATAATATGTATATATAAAATAATTTAAAAATAAAAATGTTGGTTTGTGGGTGTGTATGTGTATGTAGATTTAAAATTACGATTTAATATTAATATATATATATATATATATATATATATATATATATATATATATATATATATATATATATTTTTTTTTTTTTTTTTTAAATTTATATTTATTTATATAAAGATTTATTATATTTTATTTATGTATATTTAAAAATTGATTGAAATTTATACTTATAACAAACCACAATTTTTAAATTTAAGATTTTTATTTTCTTTTTTTTAATATATTTAAAATTAATAATAATTATAAAAAAAATAAAAATGAAAATAAAAATTAATAAAATAAATGAAAACTAAAATTTGTATATATAATTAAATTGAAAATTTTAATTTTAATTCTTATAATTTTTATTTTATATATTTAAATATTTTATTTGTTTAATTTTATTTTACAGCTGAATATGATTGTTGTTGCTGTTGTTGTTGGTTTGATTGAACCCAATTTCCAAATACGTCACTAGAAATATATAAAAAGGAAATTGTTTGTTTATCAAAAAATTTTACAATATTTTTTAAGATAAACTGATTGGACGGTGGCAGAAAGAACACCTGGAAATATTACAAATTTGGACAAAAATTTTTGTAAAGTCTATTTTAAGTCCAATTGTTCTATAATAAACTGGAATGGTTCGTATATTTGTGAAAATTAAATCTCGATGTACAAATCGCAAAAATTGCCGAAAATTAAATGACAAAATAAAACTAAACAAGCTAACGATTTAAAGGCGCTAGATTTTCGCTTAGTCAAATTTTAACAAATGTTTCGTCTAAATAATCGATTTTACATTTTAAAGCTACATTCCAGCTAATGGCATCATCAGATCTTATAAAATAGAACTATCTGGAGTAACGGTAAAGTTACATTAGAAAACTAAGTGAAAATGTGACTACTTTCTTTCAATGACAAGGTATCAAAAAAGGAGCAATTAGTGGCTTAAAAAATTTGTTAGTAAAATTGAACAGTTAGATCTATAAAAACCGACTTAATTAAAATATATTAGGTATATTGAAAGATGGTGGTGGCAAACCAAGTAAAATATTGCGTTTAGGTTACAATTTAAAAAAAACAGATATATTTTCATCAAATTATGAGCGGATCGTCCCTCCTCCTCTTATGGTGAAAGTTTAAATCAGCAACATAATTTCACAAAAATTGCAAAGCATTTATACTAAATAATTAACAACAGTTCATCGTTTAGCTTAAGCGGCAAAATATTACCTTTTAAGCTTGTTTTGAAATTTTTGGCGTTTCCATACTATTGTTCACTACGGCTCAATCGTTTGCTGCTATATTCGTTTAAACTGTATGTTACTTGTAAAATGGCAATTGTTAAAATATGCTAGCTCGAGTTTAGGTTTAGTCAACCTCGAAATTTAAAAAATATTCCATATGATAAAATCCAACATACCGACAATGTGTTATGACACATTCACTACTACAATATTCATCCTCCCAATCAGAATTAACAATAGCTTGGTTGGTGCATCCATGGCGAATGCATAGTTGGGGCTGTTGCGGGGTATTCGGATCGTTTGAAGGAGGTGTACCCGAAACAGGGGATGGTTGTTGCTGCTGCTGCTGTTGTTGCTGCTGCTGATTGCCCTGCTGCTGCGGCTGCTGATTGCCCTGCTGCTGTTGTTGTGTCATTTGAGTTTGCTGCTGTTGCTGCTGCTGCCCCTGTTGCTGATTGTTGTTGGTTTGCTGCTGTGGAACGGTATGCTGCGTTCCCATTGGCTGCTGCTGATGCATCTATAAAATAATAATTTAAAATAGAAAAAAAATTAATTTCGTACATTCATTTCGAATCTCATATTGAATTATGAGTAGAGACCTTAGCAATTTAATTCTGATTCAACAACAAACGAAATCAACAAATATATTATTTTTATCAAAAAAAAAAAAAATTTTTTTTTTACAGTGTTAGTTGAATATGAATACATGGAGCATATGGAAATCCATATTATTTTTTTTTATCGTACGTAAGAAGACAATTTTTGTTTTGTTTTTGTAGTTTGTGAGTTAGTAGATAATAGACACCACCACACAATGAGAAGGGATCAATGAGTTGTAAAAATATACAAAAATCATAGAATAGAATAATGCACCTGTTGATTCATATACTGTTGAGGAATTCCCATACCCATCATTCCATTCATGTTTTGCTGATGTCCCCCCATCGGATGATTCATCGATTGCTGCTGCTGCGACTGATGCTGTGGTGATTGATGTGGTGGATTCATTTGTCCTATCATTTGATTCATTGGATTCATACCCATCATTTGATTTGGTGATTGCATACCACCTCCACCGCCACCGCCTAACATTTGTGGATGCTGTTGCATCTGTTGCATATTTTGTTGCATCATGACCTAAATAATACACACAAAACAAAAATTTGAAATTATATGAAATTAAACGAGATAATAAATAATATTTACCGATTTATGTGGTGGTGACCTGTACGGTGATTGGTACGGTTGATAATTATTTTGTGACTGCTGAATTTGTTGATGTGTTAAATGTGGGCTCGTCTGTGGAATTGGTAAATTCTGTGAATGATGCTGTGGCGATTGTTGTGGATGATTTGAAATCACGTGCTGCTGTGGTTGCTGTGATGGTGATAAATTTTGTTGTTGTGGTGATTGTTGAACCTGTTGAGTTTGCTGTTGTGATGTTGGTTGATTTGGTTGCTGTGTTGGTGGTGAATATATCTGTGACTGTTCTGAATCACTTCCCTAAGAAGATTAAATAAATCAATAATGATTCTTTTTTTCAATTTTTTTGTTCTCAATTTATTAAGACCGTAGTAGTCTGCTCAATATTTTGGTGAACAATAAAAATTGAGCTTGGCGTCATAACATGGTTACCAAAAAAGTTTAAAGTGGAATTATAATACATAAAATAAAATGAGTACTCACCCTCGATACTAAACTAGCACGATAAGCAGCTAACGCTTTTAAATATTCCTTTTTGGCAGCCTCTGTTTTCTTTTTATAAACCTAGAAATAAATAACAACAAAAAAAATCGTCCATTAAAATTCATTCCGATTTTTATCTCTACCGTAAATATATGAGTATCTATAAATTAATCATTTATCGCACACCGTTGAAAAAGAGTCGCGACTCGGCGCGATAAAATAATCTCATCTCGTATGTAGCGCGCGAGATTAGGTCGTAAAATATATGTATATTTATAAAACAAACAAAAAAAAAATTATGTTGACAGAATCTCATAATTTATGAATGTCCAGAACACATAAATAAATGCCGTATTCGGTGAATACATTTTAAAGTATGGGGCTGGTGGAGAAAATGCGTAAAATCAGGATGTCTAAATATACATTTTTCGGTGTAAAATATTTAAAAGAATTACATGGCTCGTATTTAGTATTCGCAATGATGATACAATAAAATGAAAAAATAAAAAAACACCGTGCGTTACCTCCTGCGGGTCCCACTCTGTCTTATATAGACAGGAAGTTACACAAACAAATAAAAAATCCGGCAATGGAAACCACTAAAATCAAGAGCAATTTTTCATTTAAAATGGAAAAATAAAATAAAAATTTTCCACATTTTTCTACAAATTATCATTATTATTATTCTTTTTCCCGTTCTTTGTTTTTATTTTTATTACTTTTTGTTGGCGGCGGCGGCAGTAGCGGTGGCGAAGTAAAGCAGGAGCATGTCGAAGGCGGAGAGATGTGTTTTATAAAAGGTTTTTTATGTTATTTGCTGCTGGATGATTCTCGTTTGTTATTATAAATTTTCATTCGACTCGAACGGAAAGAGAAAGTAGTTTTTCTAAAAGAATTTTCTATTCTATTGTTTATTTATTTATAAAAATGAAAAATAAAAAAAATTACTTCAGCATTATTTTGATTATTTTTCATATATTATGTACTCTTATTCTTCGTGTATGTATACACACTACATACACAAGATGCACTTATAAATTATATGGTTTTTGTTATGAAAAGATGAACGTATGTATGGAGGTATATACCTTAACTCTATCTTGAATTACATATTTCTTCTGATTCTTTTGTATAAACACTACATACACACATTATATGAACTTTTCGACAAGCAAATGGACAATAATTGTTATTTTCACTTTAATAAATTGAAAAGAATTTTCTTTTTTTTCGTCTAATTTACCTTATGCAAAGAAAATTATTATTATTATTTTACAAGTATTTATTTAATTTTTTATAATTAAATTAAAATTTAAGTACACAACTATAATATTTGCACATGTGAACATAATACATATCTATGTATAAATGGAAATGTGAAACAAGGTTTTATGCCAACATAATAAAAATTAAACAAAATAAATGTGAAAAGGACGCATAAATTTATGTATTATATATAAAAGAGAATAGTAATTTCTTAACACATCTGCAGCTGGATAGGAATTACAAAAAAAAATTGTTATTTCTTATAAGATGAAAAATTGTATTTCCTATCAGATAATCTATTTTTAGGTTCGAGTCTTTGATAAAACACAAGGTAAGAACCGACCATAAATTAGATGAACAATAGAATTTCTAGTTTACAATTTTAAAGTTTATTATTACATATCGTTAATTTAAAGGAAGATTTGGGGTTCTTGTGATAACCGAACAATTGGTACAGTGGTTAAAGTTTAAGTGTAAGTCGAGAGGGACTTACAGTACCTGTACAGTATAATAATTTGAATAAGATATCTTTAAATTATTTTGAGTTAATGATACACTACACCTTTATAAATATAATATTTTTCTTAAATATAGAAGAAATTAAGAATTTGACCTGAACAGTACATCCTTATAATGAGTTATGATAATTAGTCAGGTAATTACGTTTAGTATATATAAGAAGCTGAATATGGGAGGATAATACTAAAGAATTTTTTATCTCCCTAATACTTTCAAATTTGAGGACAAGAAATTGAAAAAAGGTTTACCAGTTCTGCCCATTATAAAAGATCAACTCTAACAATATTTAAATCTTAATTCTACGCAGGTTAATTAATTTAAAATTAACATAAATTAATAAAATTTAATTAAAATTATAATAATTAAATCGTTTTTTGTTTTCATATTTTTATAACTTTTCAATCTCTTATCCACACATAAAATTTATACATAAAATAAAAAGATATTTTATATTAATATAAATATTATTCTCCGTTTTACTCATTTTCCACTTTCACATAAGCCCGGAAAAATAAAATAAAAATTATAATAATCATAATTTTTATTATAGCATCAACAAAAAGAAAAAAAAATTGAAATTGAATTTTATTTATTAAAAATTAAGATTAGAATGTGATTTGGAATATTAAATTTAAATTTATAATATTGAACAAAAAAAAAAGAAAAAGATTTATAGCCTTGATATGTAATGCTAAGAAAGAAAATTATGTATATCAACGAATGACACATAAATCAAGGCTTTTAACCTTTATACGTGCCTTAACAAAATAATGAATTTGTAAAATTATCAACAACATAACAAGCGGTTAGTATCGATTTAAATCGAACTAGGCAGGTCAATTTAGTAAGGAACCGCTCGGGTTTTCAGTTCTAACCATTACATTATGCTCAATGATTGCTACATAGCTTGTATTTTGTATAAATAATATAAGTTGTACTGCATAATTCTATTTTGTTCATTGTAGATAAGTAATACGTGGAAAATGATTGGAAAACAGGAAATTATATGCGCGATATTAATAATAAATTTTATTTTAATCCAATTTCTTAGAAGGAAATAAAAAATGATAATAAAATAATAAGAGATTAAATAAAACAGAAAAAATTCTTTGTTTGATAAATTTGTTGTTTTTATCAAAATTTTTACGAGCACCATTTAAATACTAAAATTTCCTATAGTACTTACTACCTATAAACTATTTTTTATACGTTTATAAAATTATATTTGATAGATTTTTAGTATCATATTCGAACTTGGTATATGACATTTTTGATGAGTAATCGGAAAATAATATCGTTATATGTATAAGTGCATTGGTAAATAGACTAACAGCAGTAAGCCAAGAGAAAAATGATGACTCAGTTGTAATGGGTATGATACACAACAGGAACGAATATATAAATCGATTAGTATGTATTTATATATATATATATATATATATATATATATATATATATATATATATATATATATATATAATATATATATATACATATATATATATATATATATATATATATATATATATATATATGTATATATATATATATATATATATATATATATATATATATATATATATATATATATATATATATATACATATTTTCTCTTTAATTATCAAAGTAAATAATAGCTTACCAATTATGAATCACTTTATCGTTGATAGTTTTGTAAATATTTTATAAAATGTACACTTAACAGCACGAAAAACAACTTATAACGAGGAATTGTAAATCAAGACTAAATTTTATAGATGTAGTTGCTATACTGCTTGGCGATAAGAGTGGGAGTATATTTAGTCGAAATACTTAATTATAATTTTAAATCCTAAATGTCAGAGTACTTTATAACTATGCGCCATTTTAAATAATTTAGTTAAGACTTAGTTGAACTAGTTCACACTAGTATTCGGCAACGATTTGATTTATTCATTCTCAGGTATCGAAATTAGTACTAAAAAGTTAACTATTTAAAGTTATTACCTAATTAGAAGTTTAGGATACGAATATTAACTAATGTTAAATTTTACTGTTAGTCGTTATCGTTCTAATATGTAGTTAAATTTCTAATATTTGTTCAGGTGAATAAACTTGTAATACATATTTAAATTTTGATTAACTTCCATAATCTTTTCTCAGGTCAGACTCGTTATCACTTCAACTTGGATTTAGGTCAAAATTATAATATTAAAAAAAAAATGAAATTTTCGATTAATTCATATAGAACACCAGCCAGAAGTACCAAGAACTCAAAATATAGAAAGATAAGTGTTCAGTCAAGCTTCTTCAAGATAACATGGATGTGTGATATGGATGTTTTGATCAATTGTCGCTTTATATAGTAAACTCTAAAGCATGAATTGTGTTATCAATTTTAATAAAAGTCAGAATGACGAGCAGGAGCCCATACTAAAGAATTATTGCCTTAACTTTTTTTAAATATACTGCATTTTAAAAATACATTAGAGATCATAATATGTTCTTTAGCTTGTACTCAATTAATCTTCCAACGGAAATTACATTAGAGGAAAGAACAAAAGTGTTCAGAAATGAAACATACACATTTTGCTCAGAGTTTGTGAATTGTGTTGAAAGTTTAAACCTAGAAACATACAAGATGAGAGAATTAATGTCTGATTTCATTTTTATTTGGGGCTAGAAAATATGTCACTATTGCAAGATCGATACAGTTAATTGAAAAAATTAATTTGCATATTAAAATTCTGAAATTTAGATGATTAACTTAAAATTTCAGAAATTTAGAAAACACATGATGCCTCCTATATCATGTGAAATCTTTTAAAACTGTAAAATTTATGCGACAAACTCAACACTTTCGAACTCCTGAAAATACATCATGGCATTTAGGATGATATAATTTAATCCATAAGAAATAAAGGTGTGAAACCACTATTAGGGACACTAGGATTACCAATACGTATATCAACTTTAAGGAATCCAACAATGACTTAAGAATAGCTAACAGGTTTGGCTTATAAATTATTATATAGCTAATAGTCACTTACTTAAAGTTCTTTCAGATTGATCGTCAGTAGATTGCAGATCTATCTATGTCTTCTATTTGGTATATAAAAAATTGGAAATCTGTCATTGATCGCATACCAATAGTCAAGAAAATTATTTAGTACAGTAAACTACAATTTTAGTTCAGCACGTATTAAACTTTATTGACTAAACATTTGTTTAGACGTTAAATATTTTTTTGCTGGTAGTAATCTTGCACTGATTTTATATTCATAGCACAGTTTTTTAATTTACCAAATTGTTGAAAAATTGACAAAGTCAAACATCAATCAATAAACTAAGTTTTCAATTAATTAGATTAATTTTAAATAATTAAATTTGAAATCATGATGATTAGAGAGACTATTTTCTTAAAGCTTTAATTTAAACAACAATTTTTAAAGCCATCTTGCCTTCTGCGCAGATATAACAATATCCGTTCGTGTTTCGAAGAAATTTTAATCGCTTTTCAAAAAATATTTAAATTACAGTGTGTTCATGATAAATTACAACCCCTTTTGTGACAAAAACTATATATACATAATATAAGGGCCGTCCGTATCACCAATGATACGATGTACAAAATTAAATCAAGACATAATTGGATATATCAACCCAAAAATGTTAATAATTACATTAATATCATTATGATCCTAATTACATTTTCCTTTTTTTTTTAAATAATACTAAAGCGTATCATATGCCCCTCCAAAAATAAAAATAATAAAAATTGCTATTTGGAATCCGGTCCTGTATACACAAATGTGTACCAACAATAAATATCAATATTTTTTTTGTTTTGTATTTTTCATTTCAACAAAAATAAAAATGAAAATTCATTTTAAGTAATGGGAAACGAACATTTGGGGGAAGGAAAACAAGTTATATACAAAATTTAATATCCGGAAAATGTTTTCCATACAAAATTAAATAAATATATATTTTATGTATAAGTCGGTCTTAATTTTTTTCTGTTAAGAATATAACTAACCTTAGACCAGATTTAAATTGGATAAACTTTGGAAAATACGTCAAAACTATTATTTAATAGTATTTTATTACTACAAACTGGTCCATCATCTTTTCCGGTTTAAAGTGTATTTTCCAACGGAACTAATGTAATTTTTTTAACAAGCAAGTGCAAAAAGTTGTTATTTTTTTTGTTTTATTAAATCTGTTATTACAATCGTAAATTTTCTTTTCCTTGTTGTTGTAATAAAAAATAAATAAAATAAAAAATTTATAAAATAAAATAAGAAAAATCCTTTCTTTACTATGTCTTTCCTTTTAGGAATATACTCGTATACATGTGTATAAGGAAAAGAGACTCTATAGCAGAAAAAAGAAGAAAATTAATTTTATTTTCCATTTTTTATTTTATACTTTATTTTCATCTTATTCTTTTATTTAATTTTCTTTTGAACAAAAAGTCTGTGTTTTTTCAACCAAGCCAACACACAAATGCAATTTTATCATTTTAATTTTTTTTTTTTAGTTTATTCCTTGCAAAAGGAAAATAACATTAGAAAACTTTTTCAATTTAATTTTTTTAAGATCAAACACACAAAACAAAAAAAAAGCTAAAGAAAACCGAAAATAGAACAAAACTAATGTAAGAAAATGAAGAAATTATAGTATGCCAATAATCGTTTAAAAACAAAATTTTTTGTTCGTCCGTTTGGCCTGCAAGTTAATTCAAATATGAGAGAATGGATGGCACTGTATTTGGTGTGATATGTGTGCGATAGAGAATTGTTGATATAGTGATAATAGTGTAACATTGTGACAAGCCACAATTTTTAACTTATCTGAACGATTCATGGCGTCATTGTTGTAGAAGTAAACTCTGCAAGTTATTTATGTATGTCCATTGATTTAACGCTAAATCGATCACATAGGCATAAGTTAAATATAGTAAAAAGACTGACAACATATAAAATCGCTTGATAACATTTCTGAAAATAAAAAATGAAAATTTGTGAGGAGCTTTTAAGTATTCGCATTTTGAGCGATTTTCTTTCTTAAATATAGAGGATAACGCCATCAAACATGGTCGAAAAAATTTCCTCCGAAAATCAAGAGCAGAAAGTTCCTCCGAAAATCAAGAGTATTAGGGTTGAGTGCAACATCGATGTTAACTCGTAGGTTTCCATCGTGGTCTCGAACAAAAATATATTTAGGTAGGATATTGTGGAGCCTGGTGACTCCTTTAAAGAAGTTACGTGAACTAAGCTCTATGTTGAATTTTTGTACTCTTAAGACATGCAGTTTTAGCTTTTACATTTTCAGAACGGTAATTATTTTCCAAGACGATATTGCTAACAAGATTTTGACATTGTGTTTTCTCAACTCACTTGACACGAATATTAGAGCACGAAACAAGTATAAACTCTGTATGACGGATAGAGAATCGTCGCTATATCGAATGGAAAAGTACAAAAGCATAATGGGAAAACAATGATGTAACAATTTTAAATATGTAAAGGTTTAGATGTTCGAATTCGTATTAAAAAAGAGTTACAAATTTTTAAAAAATTTAATGGCCTCTTTTGCGAATTTGCAAAGTTATGAAAAAACAACGGCCAGGCTTTGTTCACTTCAACGTGATTTTTTTTTAAATCTTTAGATCCTTTCAAAAGGAAATATATTGTCGAACCAACAAAAAGACTTAATAAAGGTACATGTGCTCGATTCAATAACATCAAAACCATTTTGTTTAGGTCACGTTGAGTTCCTATTTGTACATTGTTAATTAACAGAGTAACAACAAACAACCAATATACGACTTCAGTTAAATGTGCAAAAAAAAATGTGTTATATAACCGCATATTATATAAAATGATGTACATGACGTCAAGGCTAACCCATAATAATACCGGAGCCACGATAAATTCAAATCGAAAAATCACTTTTAAATTTTACAACCCTTATTTGTGCGCCAAGCTTAAATATAAAATAAAAGGGCAAAATTATTATTAAAATATATAAATTTTTATTTGATTTTCGATTATCATAAAATGAAAATTTATTTATTTATTTATATACATAAATATATAACCCGTTCTACAACAAAAAAAAAAAAAGATTTTCTTTTGCGGTTATATAGAAATAATAATTCGGATTTTTTTTTGTTATTTTTGTATTTTTAACACTTTAAGAAGATAAAAATGATTTAAGATGAAATATTTAAATTTCTAATATATAATCTAATTTTATTTATTTTTATTATTTTCTTTTTAACAATTTTATTTAAAAGAGAGAGAAAATAAAATAATAAAAAAAAAATAAAAAAAAGAAATTAAATTAAATTTAACAACACAAAAAAATAAAATAAGATAAATTAGATTTTTATTAGATTTTACAGGATTACTTTTTCTTTGTTGAGCATTTTTGCATATTATTATTATTTTGTGTGGAAAAGGAATGAAAATATAATTTAAGATGGCGTGTATTTTCTTATTTTGTTGTATATAGAACATAATATAGATGATGATACCATGGAAATGCAACGAGTTCAATGCAAATTTAAGAGTTAAATTGAATCGTTTATAAATTGATACGATGAAAACATATTTTTCTGATTATTTTGTCTAGAAATAAAATTTATTTAGCGTTTTGTTCAAAATTGGAAGGGAATCATTTCAATTTGGGCCAACATTTTTGTTAATATCAAAATAATGTTTAAATAGCCCCACATACCTAATTTTAATTAAATTTCTTTGAAAAAATAAAATCCATATATACACATTAGGAGTGTGTATGTTACAAATTTTTAATTAAAATTTTACTTTTTAATTATTGTGAAAAATGGAATAAATATAAATACGTTGTATTGGGAAATCAGATGAAAAACCTTGTTTTTGATTGTGTATTTTAATCAAATATTTCTTGAAATACATTTTTTTTTGTTAATTAAACCAATTATAAATAGGAGCAATTTTTAACAACTTTGTGTTTATAATTTATATGCTTTTCGAGAAACAAACGATTTTTTTATGTATGTATATAGATTTTCCTTTTTTATACCAGAGGAAAAACTATGTACCTACATACGATTATATTATTCAATACACAATGCGCATGTAATTCAATCATTGTTTTAACTTCGAAATAAACCAACAAAACGAGTGAACAAGAAATATATTCTATGGAGAGATGCGTTTAAGATAAAAGGGTGGATACCCCACGCGCGCCATGTCTTTCAATATAATTTATGAGGTGTTCATAATTTTCAAGCAAATTTATTATACTTCGCTGTAGTATGCGATTTATATATAGAGAATTCTAGTTAAAACACAATAGAATATTAAAATTAAATGTTGTATTGATTTTATGTATTTATATATGCTTGATGTTGTGGTACACACACACATAGGGTGTTATATCCACGAGAAAATAATAAGAAAAATATGATTTCTTAAGCTTGTGTTCTTTTTCACTCTAAAAACAATAACAAAGGTAGGAAAAATGATTTTATTTAATAGAAAAACAAATAAATTTTCCTTTTATTGTACAGCAAAAACGGTTTCCACACACCAAACTCATAATTGTATATGAAGCAGCATCAAGCAGACTTACAAACATACACATTACACACACAAACTTACATAAAGATATATATATATATATATATATATATATATATATATATATATATATATATATATATATATATATATATATATTTTCAATCTTTTGTAAGTTCTATTTTACTGTTATTATTTTATTTTTGTTTGCATTTTCTTTATGATTTGCCATAGACGAAAACCCCCAAAAAGCATAGTAAAAATGACAAAGGTCAGTGACTTTAATCCTACAGAGACGATTTGTAATTTAAATAAAATTACAGAATCAAATGAAAATTAAATGTTTTAATTTTAAAATTCGCACCTACGTTTTTGACAATGTGATTGGCAACTTTTTTTTGTGTAAAATGATCTGAATAGCAAAGTTCAGACGTTAAACTCGATCTGCCATCTTAGATCACAGTTCTAGAGTGTAAAGATTTTGATATTGGTGATTGATTTTTCTACTCGCTAAATTCTAATAATGTTAATGATCGAGTGATCAATATGACTCACAATATATTTAATCCATTATTTTAGTTTACATACAAAATAATAAGAAAAGAGATATAAAATTGTATTAGGCTTACCCCTGTTAACTTTACATAACTACAATCAAACTAACTTAAGTTTTACTTGTCATTGGACGTATGCGTGTTATACGTAAATCTTCACTGTTTACTGAATAATGAATTAATTTTCTTATTTTTGAGATTTGTTTCTATGGAATTAAGATAGAAAAGGAGAGTCAACACGAGAGTGAAAAACCAAATGAACGGAAAAATTAAAAATTGAGAAACAATAAAGCAAGCCAAAACACAATATTTTTGGGTTTCATCCATCAGATAGCACACCATTATATATACAAATTTTATATATAATATAAGTTATACATAAAAACCTTAATAATCATAACTTTATATTTAAAGCTTTTACATTAACCAAGTGCTTTGGTAGAGCTTAAAAAATATTACATTTTGTACTGGGCATGGACGATGGTTCGGCCCATGGATTCTGCACTCTAACAGAGGGTCATATTTGTATTCATCGTCATCACCGATCGAAATCAAGTGATAACTAAGCGCGAATCAACGTTTAAAATAGTTTATAACTAAGCGCGAATCAACATTTCAATTTAGTACTTGTTCAAGTAAAAAATTGTGTGTATGAATCTCTAAGTTTTCAACTTCACAAACAATTTTCAAAATGATTTCCATTTTGTAACAAGCATAGTTGGAGTCGTCTTTTAATGACAGCAAACATGTTGAAATTTTCTAAATTTTCTTTTAGTTTGTTGCCGGCATTATTGATTCGAGTAACCAACTGCTCCCTAGTCTGAATGTTTATTTTGTAGACTTCTCCTTTCAAATATCCCCATACATAAAAGTCTAATGGTGTTAAATCTGGAGATCTAGCCAGCCAACCTATAGGTCCACCGCGACCAATCTATCGTCCTGCATAATTTGTATCAAACCAATTTAGAACTTGTCTACTATGGTGTGCAGGAGCTCCATCTTGTTGATACAAGAAAGTATTTCTCATCATGAGTGGAATTGAATCTAGCATAGTAGAAGCGGTTTCATTCAAAAATTGAAGATAGTTTTCTGAGTTCAAACTTTCAGGTAGTAAAATTGGCCCGATAAAATTATTTCCAATTATACCACACCATACATTAACTAAAACGTCTTGGGAATGATGATTCTCGTTTATCGCGTGGGTTTTCTGGTTGCCACTCATGAAGATTGTGGAAATTTATTATTCCATCCCTCGTAAATGTCGATTCATCTGTCCATAAAATGGATGACAAATATGAAGGATTATGTTCCTCGTTGTTTAACAATAAACGACAGAAATTTGCTCTTTTTGCTAAATCGACCGGTAATAATTCTTGCACTGGAGTGGAATGAGTGTAAATGGTTTCTTTGAAGTACTCTCCAGACTTTATTTTTGCTAATACCAAGTTGTATCGAAAGTCGTCTCGTGCTAATGGTGGGATCTCTTTGTACAGAATTCAAAATTTGTTCGTCGGTATTGACTTTGTATTGAATTTGACTAACATTTTCGTATTCATAAGGAAACAATATATCCATAAAATGGATATCAGCGAGTTTTTCGAATGTATAGCGTGGCATTTTTTTTATTTCTGACTAGAAACGCGCAAACAAATTATTTTAAAAAGATTAACAACGATTTTAACAATACGTTTACTAACAATTAAAAAGATTTAACAAATGCAACATTCAATTACTAAATGTTTGTTTTTGTTTAAAACGATTGCTGCTTTATTTAAAAAGATTTGTACAATATAATAAATTTCTACTTGAACAAGTACTAAATTTAAATGTTAATATCTCGAAAACTATGCGTGATTAAATAAAAATCATTTAGACAATTTTTTTTAGTAAATCGTCTATTAAATCTAAATTTGAAATAAAAAAAATATTAAGTGATTTTTTCGAGAAAAAATGAGTTAAATGAGTTTTTTTGTTATTTATCGCACAATTTTTTTTATTCCATCAACGTTTTCTTTATGGAAAACGCAATGCATGATATTCTTACTTCCAGAAAAGTAAGAAGCACTCTGTGCCTTTAAAATTATAGAAAAAATAATTGAGTTATTTTAATTTTTAGTAGAGTTATTAGCATTTAGATGATTCAAGGTATTGTGCCGTGCTAAACATTTTGAAATAAAATTCAAATAGGTAACGGTACATTTCCGGGCATATGCGTAGTGGAATTTTTTTCATGATATTGACCCAGCTACACGCCCTATTCGTTTGGACACGTTCCAATGGGACACCCTGTATGTATTTGTGGTGGCCGATTGCAAAGAATCATGAGACAGGCAATTTAGGTTTACACATAGATGTTACGTATACGTGTCATGTAATTTATTCACTACGTTAACTTCGTAACTTCGTAATTGTTTACGAAGATACAAAATATTGATTATGCCTAATTTTAGTAAACTTACTTGTAAAGCTCGATAAGCTCTGTAACGATTATTTGTTAAATAGAATGCATGCAGAACAAATAAATAAGTGCATTCCGAAAGAATATGACAGATGTACCTCAACGATCTAATGCAGGGTATTTATGAAATTTTAAAAATTTAAAATTTGCGAGCTTCAATTATTTTCTGAAGTATAGAACAATTTTCTGAAGTATAGTTTGCAAAATTTCAATTTTTGACATAAATTTCAAGTTTCCAACCAAATATTTCCTGAATTATGAAAATTTAGATTTTTTGCATACATTTCAAAGTTTTGATAGCTCACCCACTAAACGTAGAGTTTGGAAATTTCTAATTGAAGGCATAAATTTGACAATCTCAATCAATATCACGTGAATTAATTCGAATTAAATGATTGAAAGTGAACGAGTATTTGGTTTACAGTTACATGTTTTGTTAAACCAGTAGAGTTTTCTTTTACGAAGGATGATAATTAGTTTTCGAAGGATTCCATTAATTTAACAAATTTTGATATGACTAAATATTATAAAACTAAACTAGTAATGTTAGTCTAAGCACCGAAACTCGTTCACTGTCACTATTACACCATTTGATCAATATTTCAAGAATTCTAATCTAAAAATGTTTTGTGCTAGAAATTGTATATAGTTTTATAAACTAGTCCATATAAATATACCCTAATATTTGAAAATCTATATTTAATTACCTAACATATAGAATTATAGTCGAAAAATAAATATTTTGAGGAAACGAAATAAATTTAAAAAATCATTTCCTTAAGGAAGTTTTTTGAGTGTGTATTGAATAGTACAATATATAATATACAATCCAATCATAAATGGCTTTTCTAAATTTGATTAATATATTGGACAATATTACTGCCATAATAATATTATAATTACAAAACATAAAATTATATATATTTTATAAAATATAATTTAAAAATCTTTTATATAAAATGTGACAGAGAAAAATGACAGAAATTTAATTTTTTTTTGCAATTTTCATGCTCAATGAATGTGTCGTACGCATTTTGTATACGATGTGGAAACGAGATTATATTCTAGAATAATTTTTATAGTATTATATATGTACATATATAGATTATGGTATATAAGCTTATATTGCAAAAATAAAAATGTGTATTGAATGCAAAATAGATTTTCACTTTTACTTAATACTGATGGGGTATTTGTTTGGGGTTATATAACCTAATTTAAATAACTATTTCCGGTAAACTATAAATAAAACCCTTGAAAAAAAAAAAGTTTTCTTTTCCATCATTAACATTTTCAAACACACAAAACAAAAAAAAGTAAAACGGTAATAATAACGAAGAAAATTTATAAAAAAAAAAAAATTCTTTCATTTTTGTTTCAAATTAATTTTTATTTTTTGCATAACATTAAAGTTTGCTAATTTGAATTTTTATTGTTTGTTAAAAAGTGAAATAAAAATAATAATAAATGAAGAAAATTATTACTTAAAAGTTTTATTTTTATTTTTAAAATGTGTATGTGTACGTATATATGTTGTGTGTGTGTACATATTTTATTTTTAGGAAAATATTTTTAAAAGTTTTTTTTTTTTCGTTTTTCTTAAACTTTTTTTTGTTTTTCGGGTAATATTAAATTATTTAAATTTTATTTTTATATATTTTTGTTTTTAATTTAATATATTGTTTAGTTTATTGTTAAATTAAAAAAAATAAAAAAATAAAACGTAAAACAAGAAATACAAAAAAAAAAAAGTTTATTTAATTTTTATTTTTAATTTTAAATTATTAAATTTATAATGGAAACAGGTAGTTTGTTTAAAAGTTATAAGTTTGTGTTTGTTGTCGAAAAATCTTTGTTTTTGTTCAGAAAGGGATGACATTAATTTAATTGTAACACTTTTTTAATTGAAAAACGACGACGTGTAATTTGTTTGAACTAAAAGGACTAATTTTAATTTAAGTTCAACGCACGTGATTAATTTAAGTTTAATGATTTTATCAAATTTAGTTTCATATTAAAATTTTATTTTTTTCTATAATAGTACAAAGAAAAGCTCAGTTCTGGACAATTTTATAGTTTCGTCGTAATTTTTAAGGAAAAAAAGCTAGCATCTGTATAAAAACTGCTTAACTATTTTTCACAATTTTATAATTATGCCTAAGTGTTTAATAATTTATTTTTAAAGAAAAGCATGATGGATTTTATGTCTCTAAAATAGGTTCCTAATTTTGCTTAAATGTTTTAATTTACTTTTAAAGAAAACCGTGAAATATGAAATATTGAATGGATATTTGATAGGTCGAGTAAAAGCTTTCACAATCTGTAAATAACGCAATTAAAGAGCGGTACGAGAAATTAAGACGGGAAATTAATTTGACCGTTATTCCGAATAAAGATAATCCACTATATGTCTTTGGCTAAATAATATTAATTGGACTACTAGTTGCTAGTTACATCCAGGATAGAGTAGCAGCCAAGAGGCAAATAGTTTTGTTGTTGAATATTACAATAATGTACTACTTTTTAATAAATGCTAAATTCTTTTCTTTACCGCAATTTACCTCTTGACCGCTATTGTTATAAACTCAGATGTACTGTGTTCGAATAGAGCGGTCAGTTAACATTCTAATCAAATAAAGCTCCACAGTGCAAATCTAAATGTGATTAACTCAAATTATATTTATAATTATATATCTACGTACTCTTTTAAGGCTTTGTCAAATTCAGAAATATCGACTCGGATCGAGAGACGCTTGTCTGGTAGACAAAGAGTCTGATGAACTTATTAATTAAATTAAAGATCGGAACAAAAATGGACTTCGATTGAAAGACAAGTACGTTTGAAGTATGGCACTTATTATTAAGCAAAAATTTAATTTCGAAAAATGTAGCAGAATTAAATTGTCAGTGGTATCGTTAAAATTTATTATCGAGGCGGTAAACTTTATCTAGATGTTAATCCCATGATTCTAAACGACTTGCTGACAAAAAAATTGAAACTATTTTAAGTGTGGACCAAGTTCCAAGTAAGATTTAAAATTATAATGTCATATTATTTTTTGTTAAATCGAACAAATATTGCCATCTTTTCACTAGTTGGTAGAAATAAATTACTCATTAAATTAAAATGTCTACATAAAAATTTTGCTATATTTACTGCACTAATTATAAATTTAAAATAAATAAATAAATAGGTAAAATCAACTAAAAACTCAAAAACACTAAATTTATTTATATAAAACTTGCAAACGACAATTAATTGAAAGTACAAAATTAATTTAACTTTTTGTTTTGTATTTTTCTAGCATTCAAACGGAAATTTCAATTACACACATTTATGTTGTATGCACGTTTTATATTATGTTGGTAAGGTTTAGGAAGTATTAATAGTAATATAATTTATCATAATTATTCCGCTGGCTAGTAGAAAATCAATAGTACATAAAGTAATTAATCTTTAAATAAATATATGACCCTTGACCATTTTTATGAATAAATATAATCATGAAACAAATCAGGTTTTGTTATAATAAATTTTATGCTTTACCCAAAATATAAATAAAATAATAATATAATCTAACAGATAAACAATAATTAAGGTATATAAAACTATAATTCGAATTACGGCAAATAAAAAGTAGTAAACCATCACGCTACTATACGTCGAGGAAGATAAAAAAAAAACTAAGGAATCCAGGTCACAAACGAAAGAGTATAATTTAAAAAAAAATTATTTTTTAATTTATTTATTTAATTTAAAAATAAAATTCATTAAAAAAAATTAAATTAAATAAATAAGCAATAAAGCCAGTTTTAATATATACAATTTCCGCTAAATTTATTACATTTTTTTAAAAATTAAATCTTCAAAATGAAAAAAAAAACACGACGACGAAGAAAATGGGAAAAACTTAAATTACACCATAAAACGGAAATTATAAATATTGATTTTATGACAAGAAAATTATTATTTTTTTTAGTGGTTTATAATGGAAAATTTGGTTATGGAAATGTTTTATAGTTTTATGTGTACTTTACCAAAATTTAACGAATGTAGACTTGTGCGTTTAATAATTTAATAAAACAAAAATTTCCACTGTGGATTTCACTAAAACCTATCGCATTTAAAATCTACAATACTAGCTTTCGTGATGTTCCTCCGTTTATTAAAAAACGAAGGAAAATCTATATATCGAAAAGAAGATAAAGAGGAGAAAACTATTTTTTTTTTTCATTTTCATTATGATAAAAAAAATTGTTTTTATTGCTATTTTTTTTTTTTAGGAACTTTTATTTTTCGTTGTGTTGTTGCCATTATAGATAGATTCTGAGGCTGGGGTACATACGGGTGGTTTGTTATTAAAGTTGGAATTGGTTTTTTGTTTATTTCGTTTTTTTTTATATATATAACGAACTAGTGGTAAAGGAAGGATGTTGATGATGTCATCATTTTTAAAGTAACAAATTTTTCGTTTTGAGTTAGCGTGTGCGCCAACTATTGCTTTTAGTATTTTTTTTTTAAAGTACGATAGACTAGAATATTTAACATAGTGTACTTACATTTTTATGATCTGTTGGTAATGAATCCCACATCGATGCAACAATTTTTGATACTTCGCCAAACGACGCTGTTGGATTTTGACCTTTTATTGCTGCTTGAGTATCACGAAAAAATAATGCATACGCTGATACTGGTCTATGATGATGGAAAAATTAAAAAAATATAAAAAAAAATAAGTAAAATTATTTTTAATAATTGAATTTATTGTATTTTGTTTTATTCATTTCAACATTTTATTTAAATTAATTTATTGATAAAAATCTATTTTATTATTTATGTTAAATTAATAATAGCGTGTTAGAAGATTTATTATATTTGAATTTAATTTAAAATAAAAAGTAAAAATATATTTAATTTTCTTTTTTTTATACAAAAAAAAATTTAATTAATGAGATTCAATCATGCTATAGGCTACTGTTTTCGTTTCGTTTTGATTTTTTTTGTTAGTATGATTTAATGGGACACACAGCTAGTTTTGTAAAACTAATTAATCCTGTCTATTTTTAACATTATATAAACATTTGATTTATTAGGGGAACCAGATGTCCATTTTTATTATTTTTTAAATATTTTTTCATACATAAATAATTACCTTTCCTAACATGTATAGTATAATGAGTTTTGTTTTTGTTCAAATGTTTCATTCGGAATTAATTTGAAATAACCAACACTACTCTACACTAAATTTGTAACACAAACGATATGAAGTTGAAATATTCATGCATTGAATTCCAACGCATCTCGCCGAGTCTAAACAAAAAAAAATTGCTTTGAAAATGGACAAGAACTAGATAAAACGTTTAAAAAGAGACAACTTCATGAAAATATAAGTGAAATACCTTTTTGATTGGTTTTATAAGAAAAATTTTTATAATAAACAAATAGCAATGAATCAAAATTCTGTCAATGATTTTTAATCTCCTACATGTTTCTGTTCGTTTACAAAACTAAAGGAAATTATTATGGCTAATACTGCCAATATTAAAGGCAAGAAATACTAGTAGTGGTATTTCGAATAACTCGCGTGGTGAATCATCCATTTGTTTGTGTGGAACCTGCGAAAAACGGTATCAAACTACACTGCAGAGGTTGTCTGTGTAATTTTTATTCAAGGGATAAGTGTACTTATCAAATACGAATTTGTTTTCGAATTGTTTTCTGCAAAGAGCATATTTCATAAACTGGTGTAGTGAAACATTTGCTTCAGTGAGGCCACCTAAAATCATTGCAATTCTCTGTCGAGTTGCTCGCTTTATTGATTATTCGGCGTTGATCAAAATTTGATAGCTTATGTTTTTCCCCAGGGCGTTTATTTTGTCCATAATTTTTTTTATCTTTTGATCAACGTCAAATTTCACAGAAATGATAACCACGTGACATTTTCTTAAAAATTTGTAAAGGAATTTTTAAAAATCACTTTCCCGAATTGATATTTCTGTAAATTTTAGCACTTGTCAATCAGTTAAACTCCTTTAGGCAAAAAAATAAGACCAATAAAGTACCAGTTTGGTCATTCAAATCTATATTGAAACTAATTTTTATTTTTTAATTTAAAAAAGCCTCTCAACGAAACTAAACGACATAAATAACCAGCAAGCAGAAAAAACAAAACAGAAAAATAAAAAAATACAATAACCATTCAAACCCTGGTTAAATGATCTGGGATTTTTGAAAAAATTCACGTTCCGATCATAAAAATTCAATGTTCTGGAAATGACAAATGGGATATTAAATTTATAGAAACAGAATAACAAAAAAAAATATGCAAACAAACCAACAACAACAACAAAAACATCAACAACAACAAAGAATTTTGTTCGTTCGTTCGTTCATTCATTCATTTTCATCCAGGAGATGTAGAGAAGATGGGAAAATGTATTTTTCTTCGGTATTGCTGCTCATTTGATTTTAATAGGTTTGTTTTTTTCGTCGTGTTATTCGTGCTTTTCTAAATTAAACAAACCGTAACGACATATATACAAAATAGAAAAAACATCTATTGTCAATCGCTTTTTATTAAAAATAAATAAATTTTATATAACACATAAAAAAAAATGTCTTCCACTTGTCATCAAAATCGAAACGAGACAGTCCCGTCACATACACATAAAAAGCCAATTAGAGACATTTAATTACATTTCAATCATATAATTAAAAAACAAAAAATATCAAAAAAGAAATATATGTTTACGTGTACGTATATATATATATATATATATATACAAATATACAACAACAGATCTATAATCAATTTTCATTTTTCAATCAAACAACCGAACAAAAAAAAAAAGTTTCAATCAAACTGATTGACAATTCAAATTAAAACCCAAACCTAGAGAAGAAACAAACAATAAAAAATCGAAATTAATTTTAATTCCTCCCGAAACGTCATTGATTCTGATTTTTAATTAAAAAAAATGAAATTGAATTTATCTAAAATTATAGTAGAGACTAGATCTTATTTAAACAATGTACAGTTTCAAGGATATTCTAATTAGAACTTTGTTATATATATATATACCTACAACCACAAAAACTTGACCTTCCTAAACGAATCATTTTAAAATTTATTTCAAGGTTGGTAATTTTATTTCTTTATCTTAACTCAACATCTAACTCTTGCTTTTATTTACTCGTATGCTAATAACGTATACCGGAATTCTATTGTTCTACTTCTAATAAATGTATGAGCACTATACAAAAAAATTAACAATTTTATTAGATTTCTAAGCTTATACATATATAATCAACCCTTTCTAAAACGTATTACTTTTATTGTTATTTTTCATTGTGCATAGAACTTGCGCGAAGCATATTAATAATTTTCAATTTCCTTTTATTTCTAATAATACGTCGTGTACATGCATAATATATTTATATGAAAATTAATTTGAAAATGATTTTTCTCTCGAACATGGTGAAAATATACGATGCTGCTAAACAAAAAGCAGTCAATGCACTAAAAATAAATAAAAACGAAAACATATCCAAGAAAATGGTTTTTCTTTTTAGAAAACTTTATGTGTATGTGATTTTTGTGATTTAATAAAATATAATAACCAACCATTTTCCAATTTTTTTTTATTTGTTTTCATTTTAGGATTTTTATTGCAAAATTTGCTTGTTCTATTGCGTTAATAAAAGAAAATTGATGGAAACTAACAATTTTCATTTTAGTGATAGAAAGACATTTAATATTGGCTTTCGTCGAATGTGTCAGAGTGAAACATAATTTATCGTCTTCATGCAAACGAAATTTTTGCAGAATATGTATTGCATGAATGTCTGGGAAAATAATTGATTTAAAATTGTTCTATTGCAGAGTAGATTTTATATATTCAAACAATAATTTAAAAATAACGAAACCAATTCGATTTTAAACAGGCGACTTTTAGCGTATCTAAAAATTTAAGGATCGTGTAGTAGAAAAAAGTTGGAGCCCAAAATCGGGATTCTTCATCTTAGGAACTGCATTTTTTTCTTGGGCCCCAAGTAAACAGGAGGTTTTGGATTTTATAGCAGTCAATCATCGGGTGTGTTTGCAAACATCATTAGCCACCTGTGAGTCATTTGTGTTTACGCACTTGATGTTAGCTAAGCCAAAAACTAAAACTCTTTTGATTTTGAAGATTTTTAATTTGTGGCATTTAATATAGGTTTTAATTGACTATAAATGACAATAACTGCGTCACCGACAAAAGGAAAATTTGAAATTCTAATTGCGGCTGATTTGTTGTTTCTAAATCTATAAAGCTAGCATCTTATATGTGAAATATTATGTCAAAAGTTCCATTGTTTCAAAGTTTTGATAATTTCTAATTATTGTTATCAATTATTAGTATCTTCTTCTTTCTCAAACTCGTCCAACTCCTAAAGCTCTTCATGAGTTTTTATAATTGCAAATCCCCAGTATTAATCTCAATCCCCAAAACTACTGCAATACTGACAATTTTTCGTTTCAGTTCCTCATATATTCCACATATTTTGCAAGACTAAACTCGTAATTATTTTAATAAGAAATTTAAAGCTATTTTAAGGGTAGTCTTTTTACTCTATCAATTCTTTAAACTCGAATTTAAAAGTTTGCAGCTTTTTTACGCTTTTGATGTTTTTGATTTCCGATCATTTTTGAAACAATTAAACTAGCCTTTGCCTGATTTCAACTCATGATAACTATAAATGAACGGCATTTTTTCGTAATCATGCATTTTTTTCAAACATGCTGCTAAATAGTTCTTAAAAATGTAGGCTTTTGATATTGTTTGGTCCAACGTTAAATTGGGTATACATTTAAGATCCCGATAATAGGCTGGTAATGAATATTTATTTAACACAATTTTTATTTGAATTTTTCTACAGATTCGCATCCACAATTGTACAATTCATTTTTGGAGCTCTTTTAATGGAACCAGTATTTTAAGCAATAATTAACAGTAAACTACAATTACAGCGTCGAATAATATAATCGGGAAATTTTAAATTAAACGGCCAGAATATTTCTATATCAATGGCTTTTATTATTTATAAGTCATTTCACACTTTAACAAATATAGACAATATTTGTCAGATAGAACTTAATTTACTGATGTGTTGTACTGTACTGATGTATTGTGACTTTGTAAGCATGGCAAAAAATTGGCCATCGTTATGTGATACAATACTTTCATTTGAAAGGTCTTAGTCCACAAAATTTCAAAGCGGAGCTGCATTCTACAGCAATAAGCTTTATTTTTGAGTCATCGGATGAAACATAAGTCCACCACTTCACAACCGAGACGAAGGAATAGTCAAAACAATAGACCGAAAGGGGAGAATCGAGTGTAAAAAATCCAAAGACAGTTCCATACGCAGGGAAAGTCATGACGTCACGACGTTTTTTGGGATGCGCGTGGGATAATTTTCATTGATCATCTTCAGGGTTTGAGTGATGTTTAGTAAATGATTTGCCAGCAATGAAGAGGTGGAGTTTGTGGTTGTTTGATATTAAAATCAGCGGAGCTCCATGATTCTCACTATAAACCGAATATCGAAGCTACTTAAATCGCTGGGACCACCCTCGTAGCTCTTAATGCTTAAAATCAAATTTTTTTTACACTTAAATCTTAACTTGAACTTGAAAAGTTGTCAAAAATTTACTATGTTTCAGATAACAAAAGACAGAAAAAATCGGTTCGATACATGATACCTTTGGATTGATCGACGATATACGAATTTACGTTTATACATAAAAACACTCCAAAAAACAAAATGGATTCTGTTTTTTGTAACTTAATTTAAAATCTAATTTGTTACAGTTCAAGTCAAACCGATTAAATTAAAAATCCATTAATTTAGTTTTGTGTTTTTCTACTTTTCAACCATAACAAAATAATAAATATCGGAAAATGGCAATATTTCTTATTTTAAAATGAAAAAAAATATATATATTTTCCACCCGTTTAAAAATAAAAAAAACCATAGGATTTCTGCGAACGAAACATTTTCGTTTGTCTAATTAAAATTTTTTGTAATTAATAAACAATGGTTTGGATAACGAGCATATAATATAAAGCATACATTAATTGTTTATGTAGAATAAATTAGTTTCATAATAATAATTATATAATAATAAGGAAAACAATTTTCATTTCAAAAACATAATTTTCTTGTTTTTCTTTGAAATCAAAAAATAATAATGAAAATGTACTTATTTATTTTTAATTTTGGTTTTTATATTTTTAAAACAAAACAAAAAAAAATGAAATTTACATAGAATATATATGTATTAATAAGGGTAAAAATTTTATGAATTTTCCAGAGGTGGATAAATTAGCTGGATAATGTACATCACCGATCCATTATATACATAATATATATTCATTACATTAAAAGAGTGCAGTGAAATACATACTTCATTAAATTAATTTTAGTTAATTAATACATTTTTATTAACATATTTTCATAAAATTTATATAATAATTAAACTAAAAAAATGGGAAAATAATTTAGTCACATGTGTAGATGAACTTTTAATTATTCCCTTGTCGTACGTAAAACAAACTGCATAATTGTTTGAATGATCATCGCCCCACAATTTTTTTTTCTTTTGAGAGTATTTAGCAGCAGCAGCTTCAGCACACTCGCCTCGTCGCTTTTATACAACTCTGGTGGCGCGGCAGTGTGTATTGTTTTTACGAAAATATAAAAAGAAAACTTCGTGTACGTATGTACTCTTGTGTTATATATTGTAAAATATATATGTACATTATATAAAAAAAAGGATTTTAATTATTTTTTCATTATTTTTCCATATTCTTGTTGTTGGGTTTTCATGGACGTGGTGTGATGTGGGGTAAAAGTGGTTAAATTGGTTTGAGAGGGTAAAAGAAAAAATCGCGCGTGTGTTTTTATTTTATTTTTATATTTTATAATGAGTGTTTATTAGCATTTAATAAAATATATATATGTATATATGTATATACATACATATATAAACATAACATAGAATTTCCATTATGTTTTTTTTCATGAACAACACACACACACACAAAAAAAAAAGATTGTAATTTAAGTGGTAATCATTTTTCATTTAATGGAAATGGATTTTTTTCCCAAAAAAATTAAGTCATATTTCCTTAAAATTTATTATACACTCTATACATTTTGTATCGGTAATTAATTTGTTTAATTGATTTTTATTTTAGTTCCTAATTAAATTTATGATAGTAAAAATAATCATAATATTTATGTTGTACTATTATTTGAATGGAAATTAGTTTAAAATCAGATTTTCCCTTGTTGCTATTATCTTTATAATGCAAATTTTCTTAACGAAAATGTTGATTTCAGTCAAATTCTTCAGGTTTTTTACAGTAAAAACACAAAAGTTGTTGCAAGTGAAAACTACATAAGTACAGTTTTTTTTTTTTGTAAAATTGGTTAAGTATAAATTTTATGTAACAGGGCTTTTGCCCATTTATAGTAAGTTAAATTCCTTTATCATTTTAATTGAGAAACAAAATTCTATGAGTTGGACGTAATGTGGAAAGAGTTTCGTTTAATATTTAACATGTTTCACAAAACAATTCCATCACACCAAACCCGTTTTATGCGATGGATTATTTCCCGAACTCGCTGTAATATGACATATTGCAACATTTGTTCCAGCAAAGCAATATAGTTCTAAACGCTTATTGCTAAACCGACTTTGCTATGAAGCGCGGAACATTTCATTATAAATTTAGAGATGAATAACGAAAAAATCGCGGACTTTTACGTCAGATATAATTCAAACGAGAACTAATTAGATATCAGAATTACAAAAAATAAATGCATACCCTTATTACAGTAATAAGTGCGTAGCTGACACCTAAACGTTCCAGACAACTTTCCAAAATTCCAAGAATAAGCTATCTAAAATGTCGTATATAAAAACGAATCGTCTGGAATCTGTTATATTTGTGCCACTCTAAATTTTCTCTAGTAAGTTGGTAACAATATAGCTTCTTTAACAATATAGTCTTTTGATGTTAATTATACAATTTCTTTTACTTCGTATATTTTTTGACATCTTCTCGAGATTTTATCTTTGTTGAATAACTTTTTTGATTTTTGGTAAGTAAATCTTGTTCACTTTCCATGAATGCTAGTATGATGCTAGTTTGCAACCTTCCTAAATATGCACATTTTGTATAGCCATAAATGCGATGATACAGTTACCAAATTTTCTCAATCTCGAGTTCAGGAGTTTGATCAAAATTTTTTATGTCGTTAATGAAGTGAAAGATAACAAGTACGTTAGGGCAAACAAGTTCTATGTGCCATAAATGTTTGATTGATGACATTTCACTCGCTTAAACTTGTTTAGATTTCTTGAGAAAAAAATTCAGTATTAATATTTTAAAAGAAAGAAAAATTGATTTTATTCTCAGACGAGCAAATTTTAACCAACATCAATCTAAAAATATGTGTCTAATACACGATCATAAATTTGTTACCACTTATCTCTCGATTAAAAATGAATCTGAATTACGAGGAATAAATTTAAAATCTAAATATTTCCCTTACACTAAATTGATTGAGTCTATAATTACCTTAATATAAAATTTACATACCCATCAATCTGCATAAAATCATCATAATTTTTCACCCATAATAACAGAAAAAACACAATATATATTTTTATAGATTTTGCCCAAAAATAATATCTTTCATATTAATTTTTTAACAGACTCAATCTAATTAGCATTTATATCCCATTTTTTTGTTTTAGTATCCCAGAAAATCCCAATTAATTGCAGAAACCTTAAAATTAACAATAATAAAATTGAAAAACCAAAAAAGGATCACAGACAATAAAATATAATGATGTTTGCGGAAAAACGTAATAACATTCAATTTTATTATATAACAACAAGCAAACACATTTCAGTTTAACTGTCGACAGTTTATGATATTTTGTAGCTCAATAATAATAAATATTAAGGTTGTTGTACTTTTTTTTTTAAACAGGACATCTAAAACATGTACTTAATATTTAAAGAGCGAATAGTCGCATATATACTGTTTAAAATCATTTAAATGGAGGTCGAGTGACTTTTATTATATTGATTGAAATTTTGTATACATTTTTAATTCAAATCGATGCCATATAAATTATTGAGCATTAAAAAATAATTGATCAAAACTAGAACACAATAAACGACTGAAGTATCTAGTAGCATTAATACAAATTATTAAATTAAACGTGTAACTCAAATACGACCTTCAAGCTAACATTCACTGCGTAACTAATTTTTGAACAATTTGCTACGAAAAGTGTGTGTATGTTCGTCTTTAGATAAATCTACCAGGATTTTTAAAACCTTCGATTATACTTGTACATATTGACAATATTTTTAATATACTTTGCCTAAATATTTTCGTAAATTTTGTGAATATTCTGTGCGAGACATTTCTCATCTGACAAAAAACAGTCAACACAACCTTGAATCATGGATGGCTGAGCATTTATTGAATTATATAAGCACAACAAATAAAATATGCACAAAAAACATCCCAGAAACAGTTTTGTCAATTTCGAAATTAGCAAATTGTAAAGGATATTTATATGACATGGGGAAAATAAAACGGGGATATAATCTTGAAAACAGTGATATTATATTGGGCTGAGTTAAAATAGCAAAAGCATTGAACGACTTTTACTTATCTTTGATGTTTTTTCTTTTTAGTGCAGAAAAAGGAACTTTTCTACCAGTGCTAAAGAAAATTGTCGTTGTTTCTTTATTTAAAAAGAACAATAAAACGTACTCAAAATAGTACCGGCCAAATAATTAGATAATTACACTTTTGTTGAGTTGATTCTGGTATTGGTCGTGGAATATCAACACAATACAATATTTATTTCATTCTTGATGAATGCACTAAAATCGCTTACTTTATTATCGCCATGCAATGAATGAGTTAATGTTGTACAGAGTCTTATAGACTGCAACCAACTTATATCATTAAGAAAATGTATACTAGTGTTGGTTTTAATTAGGGTTCGGTGTTGGGGCGATTGTTAGTTTTAATCAACAAAAATAGAATTCTTCGGTTTGGGAGTACTCTCACCGTGTTTGCGCAAAACAAGACACAAAAATCAACTGGAACACCGAAATTTAAACATTTAGGTTAAAATACTATTATTTTTTACGCTGGATATCGAACGAAACAAGTTTGTCAAGTATCCTAATCGTAAAGTGGTAAGAACTTAGAAAATATATCGATCGATAAAAAGCTAAATTTATTTAGCAATAGACACATGAAGTTTTTGTTTAAAATCTTGTCAATAATTCAATTTAGGTTTCGCTTTTCTGGCAGTTACCAAAACTCTACTCGAAAAAACATTTTCAACATAATCATGGTAGTTCAAGAAATCCTATGCAGCTGCTAAATTAATGGATTTAACTAATCTAATAAATCGAAAGAAATGCCGCATCGAACAATTTGATTCTTTAATTAATTACTGTTGCCATGTCAACTTAGTGTACAATGAGCTAAAGACAAATAATTTGCTTGAGTATAAATCTGGTAAGTAATTTAATGTTTAAACAAAATAGCATTCGTTTAATTATTTTTTAATCCATCGCCTCTGTCGTGGCATATTCTATAAACCTCATCATTCTCATGCCATCATTTTATCATTTCTTTTGTTACGTTTTGTAGAATTAGGATCACATTTGGGATGAAAAAAAAAATTAATTTTTGTTTTTTTTCTCGTTTTTTTTAATAAAATTAATATCGAATTTCTATAAAATATTAAATTTCTTAATTTTATTTATTTAAAAAAAAAAATTTATTTGCAATAAAGCTTTTTTTTTTTTGGTGAAACTCGATAAAGTGACAGAGTCTATTATATATCTATAGAGTCTGTCAGAACCCCTTTAAAATTAAAATAAATAAATTTGTTGTTCCTTTTTTTTATGTAAAAATTTAATATAAAAATACTATGACATATTCCTTTTGTGTTATTTAATTCGTGAGGATAAATAGTTAAATCGAGTGCGTGTATTTTTAATTTAATTTAATTAATTTTATTTCATTTTTATTTTTCAATTCGTTTTGTAAGTAAAGTGGTAATATAAGACAACACGTAGATAATTTAAAATTGATTTCCTGGAAATTTGTTTTCGTCTGATAAAATTATTTTATTTATGTATATACATACATATTTTTGGATTAGCATATCTCCGTCCGTTTTAAAACGAAAAATATATAATTTTCCAAATTATGTTCGTTCGTCATGTTTAATAAAAAAAATAAAAAAAAACGAAAAAAAAACAACAAGAGAAAATGTACTAATAATCATAAAAAAATATAATATATTCATAGTCGCTAATTAACTCGCGGTTGTCCTTCATAAAGATAAACGAAATGAAAACAAAAAAAAAAATGAAAAAAGTTCAAGGATTTCATAAAAATGCTAGTGAATCCAATCATATTATGTGAAATTAAAATATCGTAAATCAATCAAAAAAATGTAAAATTTAAAATGCGAAAAGATTGTAAAAATATAATAATTTAAATTTTATTATATTGCATACATAATTTAATTTAAGTATGAAATAATTAAAAGTCATAAAAAAAGGAAATTAATAAAAATAAAAATTTTAAATGAATTATAATTAAATTTTACTAATATTTTTTTTTTTTTTAAACGATCTGAAATTTATTTTATTTACGAGACGCTAAGTCACCGCAATGTGTACATTTTTCGTAGTTTCCTAAGCATACATGATCTCATTTTATAATGTGTGTAATAATTAAACTTTGTACTCACTTTTGTGGCTCATTGGGATCTCTTTTTTTCTTTTTCTTTGTCACTTTCGGTTTTTTACTAGCCGTAGCTGCTGATTTACCACTAGCACTAGACGGTGAAACTGGATCCGGTATTGGTTCAGGGGACGGACGTTTCAGTGTGTTCGTCTATAAATGTATATAAAATTTCGTTATTTCCTAAGATTATTTTAAATTTATTAAAAAAATTTTATTACCGGAATTCCATTATCATCACTATCTTCACTCGTATTTTCGGTACTACCGTGTGGACCTTGAGGTGAACGTCCTACATATGTATTCATACCACCACCATTACCTCCTATTTGCGGTGACATTTGTGGTGGCATTTGGGGTGATTGTTGCGGAGGTTGCATCAGTAGCATCTGTTGACTTTGTTGATGGGAATTTTGTTGGGTAGGACTTGAAACCGGGTATTGAACTCCTTGACTTGACGGCGAATGCATTGGATAACCTTGACTATATAGTTAAATAAATAAAAAAAAATGTTTTATTAAATTCAAGGTTACAAGTAAAGAATTCAAACAAAGAACATACCTATGATGTACTATATGTTGAGGTGGTTGCTGTTCCGGATGCCATTGACTATACTGTTGTGGTGGTTCATTATAATTGACCATATGTGGCGAACTATTTGGATGATGTATTTGTTGATAGTGATGCTGTTGCATCTGCTGCTGTTCCATTTGATGATGATGTGCATTATGCATTTGTTGTTGGTGTGCGGCTGCGGCTGCTGCTGCGGCGGCTTGTTGCTGCCCTAAATGTTGGCTCATTGTTGGTATATCAAAATCTTCGTCGCCAAATGATGGTGTATGAAATGTCTGTAAAAAATAATAACATTTTTATCATTCAATTAATCATAATTAAACTATAAACATCATGAATTTTAATTATAATTATTATTTATATAATTAAACATGAAGGTAAAGCGGATTTACAATAAGTAAACCTTGAACTTTTTTTTTTTAGTTATATAGTTTTATTTTTATATTTTTTAACGGTCTCACTTTAATTATAAGATAGAGAATATAAATGTATACAACAAAAAGAAGTTGAAGACAAAAAATAAAAATGACGAGAATTGTACAGTATTTAAGTAAATCATATAATTAGGTTGAAAACAGAAAAACATAAAATTAAAAAATTGGCTGTGAATTTATAGGTAATTATAAATGTCAAAATAGATTCCAATTAAATTTTTTTAATATAGTCGAAAATAATTTATACAATTAATTTTAGTTTAACTTGAGTTTTATAAATTTATCCTCAAAATTTTAATATTTATTGGAAAACTTCTTACATCACAGCTTTAATTTTTTGCTCTACGGTGGTACCGGTATGTGTGTTTAATCCATATGTGTGCTGCGAGTTCTTGTTGTTTATTGAAGTTGTTATAATTTCTTTTTTCCAATCAATTAAGAACAACAATAAAACAAAATTAATTAATTTTTTATTTTATTTTCAAACAATTTTTACTGATTTCACACACAATTATCACAGAGTAACATCTGGCTAGGCTATTTTGATTATTATTTTTCTTGTTTTTCCATACACAATCTCACAACGATATGTCGTTTTTCGATATTTTTGGGATTATACCGAAACGAAATATTATTAAAGTTAAGAATCGTATATATGCTAAGAACAAATGTCATTATAATATGTTGAAAGATTTGTAACACGTGTTGCTACTTTAATTGTACGTACACAATGTCCAAAAACACGTTTTATTGATTATTGTTCAGATTATTTTACCATTTTGAAACGCATTTAAAATGATTTATATGTCGTTTTATTTGGCACCCAAAAAATTGATTAAAATGAAAATTGACATTTCCTTTTCTTCTTTTACTTACGTCAAAATAATGGTTATTTTGTCAGTTCGTAAAAGTGCATTTCTTGTATTATCTGTGCGAAAATGACCACATTTTTGCAAATACATAGCAAATCCATAAATTAATTCAATTGCATTATTTATATGTTTTAATTTCAGTGTTAAAATATAACAAGCAAAATTTAAAAAAAAAATTGGCAACATTGCGACACAGAAACGTTAAATAATTATATTAGGGTCTAATTTTTTAACTAACTTAGGGCCTTAAAAGATCATATCAACTTTTTAATGGAAACAAACTGTAGGTGATAGGACTAAGGTGTGTTTATAGTTTTTTTAAAATTAAAAATACAATGTTGCCAAATATAGTTAACAAGTATGTATAATATTTCTGCTTATTGCCATTTAGGTTAGTTGTTACTAGTTTAAATTTTTGATTATTACGGAAAGGGTAGTTTCTTTTCGGATAGACTTAGAAGAAAGTTCACTCATGAAGAGTACCTTATAGCTTCCACTAAATCATCAATACTATATGTACTATCTAAACTAACCGCACTTACAATTTCCCAGCAATCAGTACGAAGGGTTAGTGAACAAACTATTAGCTTATTTATAACATTGATGCCAGTTGCTATTTTGGTTTTTATGCATCCTATCATTGCTAAATTAACTTTGTTTGTCGGCTGAAATGGTCGCGAAAATTACCGCAAGTATTTCTAACCGACACGTTTTCACCGCCAACATTTTGATTTGATTTGGTTTTTCTAAAGAAAACGACCTAAGATAAGTATTGTTAAAATTTCTTGTTTCGTTTTAGATTTTGGACTGAAGCTTTTTTTGAAGATTTTAAATTATTTCGTTTTAAGAATACATATTGTCAATTAGCATCAGAGGATATTCTTTGTTTATTTGAAAACATTTTTAATGGGCTTTGCCCATTCAGAGCATTAATTTTTTAAGTAAATATAAGATGATACCTCTTCTTAATTATGATAGTTTATATATAGGTGAAAATAATAAGGCAATATTAGTGCGAGATTGTAAAAATTTTCTTAATCGCAAAAAATATTTAAAGTGAGCGTTTTGAAGTAGCTTATCTAATCGACCACATATGTAATAAAAAAAAACATTGGCACCGACTTAACAATTTTTGTCGTCCAAAATGGAGTTCACTAGCGAGACACACCATGCTGGGCGCCTATTTTTGTTTACAATTTTAAATCATGAGAATGGTACAATTTTTGCTACAACCATTAATTTTCCTAAAAATTGTATATATGTGTGTACATTTTATACAAAATTTTTATATACTTCTTGCAAACAAAACAATTTCAAATCTGAATTAAAATTCACCAAATCCTGCAAAAAAAAATTGAATTTCTTGCTATTTGTGAATGTACATAGACTACGGTACGAGTATTATATTCCATTTCGCGATTTTTTTTTCCATTTCGTATAATAAACATAAATATTTTCTTTTTTATGCAAACACAAACATAAAAATCGCATATAAAATAAATCAATTGTTATTAAAATTTATGATAAAATAACTCAATAATAATATTTTCCCAATTTTTATTTTTTAGAACTGCAAAATAGAATTTATTTATATCTAGAATTGTTGGGAATCGACAATTGGCCTAAACGAAAAATATATATATATATATATATATATATATATATATATATATATATATATATATATATATATATATATATATATTTGAAAAATTGGTCTGCCGGATGAAAATATCGAATCACTAGAACGCGTTCACAGTTAAAAACGTTTGTTTCATATTTTCACCGCTTTGAAGTGATAATTTTCATAATACATATTGTTCATTCGAAAGTACAAAAGGTTTTTTTTTTTTTTTTTTGGAAAAATCTGAGGAATTTGACATAAAAGGGTTAACAAGCAAAAAATATATTTCTCAAAGTTTAAGTACACAATATAAATAAATATTTGAAGGCTCCCTAGTTAGTGTCCCAAAGTTAAATGTAGCAATAAATTGTAAAAAAATAAAAATAAAAATTATTTAGTTTATTGTTTTGGAAAAATATTTTTTATTTATTGTAAAATTGTTTTTATTTATTTTTTTGTATCCAAGCTTTGTTTCAATTTTTATTTTATTTTTTTTTCATAAACAAGAAATAAATAAAAATTCAAAAAACAATAATTTATTCTGCTATATACAATTTATATTTTTTGTATTTAGTTTTGTTTCTAAATCGATACAATTTCTTGTTTCATTTTTTTTTATAATTTTTTTACCCCAAAACTACAAAACACAAAAAAAAAATGCTACAAAACTATAAAACTAACATGATAAAAAGAATTGAAAATGGCATATAAAAAAAATATTATTATTTTATTTTTATTTATTATTTTCGAAGAGAATAGAGCGATAAATTAAAAATTCGTTTTTCTATTTAAAACGTATATATAAACACGAGGATGTGAAATTTTCCTTTCCCTATCCAAAACAATGTGGCGACTAATCTTTATATAGATACAAACATTCCCTCCTCCCGATAAGCTCATTCATTCGGTCCAGTTAATTTCTTAAATGTTTAAAAATATAGCATTTTATGCAATGTAATTAATTTCAAATCAACCTACGAAACATTTTTATTTTTTATTATTATTTAATTTAATTAAAAATTAATTGCTTTAATTTTTTATTTCGATATACCTACTCGTATATATAAAACTAATGAGTGGTTCTCCTATAAACAAAAACAAAAAAAAAACCTTTCTTATCTCTATGTAATTAGAAAGTATTGTTATGCAAATTATTTTTTTGTTGTATCTTGTCTCGATTACATAAAAAGAACACCAACATAAAATAAAATTAAAATATAATTTAAAATTATTTTATATAGTTTAGGATTTAATTTTTTAATGTAATCTTTTTGTAGGTTTAAATAAGTTGTAATTTAACATTGATAGACAATTGATCAACCAATTTTAATAAAATTTTATTTTTTATCCTATTCAAAAATTAAATAATTAACCAAAGAATATGAACTCTTGAACCGGAAACGAAAGTCATTAGAAGTAAATTTAAATTCAAACCAAACGAAAATGATTTGGTGATTTTTTAGGCTCAACAAAATTGAATAATTAGTTGAATTATGTATTCTTTCTACTTGAAAGTAGATTATTTCAAACTTTCTTCAAATTTCGTTTAAATTTTACTCTTTAAAATATTTGCAAATTTACAAGTCACAAAATTTATAAAATGTTTCCTTTTTAAATTTATTGGTTATTTAAATACAGTAAAAACCTGTATATGTTGGACATTCAATGGACCATCAAATTTGTCTAGCATATAATGATATCCAAGTTACCGGAAAACATCAAAATTGTCAAATTGTTATTTGATTTTTACGACATCATAAACATCGGTGGGAATTACTTGTGTTCAGTAACATAAAATTTCATTTTCCAGAATCAATTGATTGAACTCACAAAAACAGAATCTTACAATTCATTTTCTTGGATCAATGAATGTTGTTTCAAAAAGCTGAATGACCGGGGTCATTCTTGGAGAAAGAAACCAAGTATTATGTCAGTTGATCTTTTAACATCAAACTGATAACTCTAACAGTGGTCGTCATTTAATAGTTGAATAAACCGATGAAATGCTAAATTTTTAAATTTTCGACAAACGGTTTAAATTTTAAACGCATTTTAAATTTTTAAAGCTTCAATGATTTTCTCTTGTTTCATAAGCTGTGTACTAAACGCTTCGATACTTTTAAATATTTGGTCAAAGTGGTATTATTAGTTTACTGATTTTTGAGAAATTATGCGTTGTTACCCGGGCGATTAAGGACAAATACCATTATTTCAATAAAATGAATTCCGTCATACAAGTTATGGAAATTTTTTAGAGTATAAAGATTTTTTAAAATATCATGTTTTTAAAGGACTTCATTAACCGTTAAGGTTTAACTATAGTTTGATTTATAATTGAATAAAAATTAAAACTTTACTCAAATTTTACTAAAAAGCTCTCGCATCCGTAAAAAGTTAAAGAGTAACAATTTTTTTTGTTGTATATCAGAATAAATATATGTATTTTGCAACTTATAGTTTCACCATCAGTATTGCTTATTTTTTGCTTTGAAACAGAATAATTAAATATTTTTAATTATAAATAAAAAAACTTTTTAATAAAACTATTAAAAAGTGGAATAAGCCACAAAAAAAATTAAAATATTAATTATGAATTTCAGTAATTTGAATAGTAAAGTTTGACGTCAACTATATTAATTAACGAAAAAGTTGATAGAACTAGATAATTTTACTAACATGTGTTGTAATTGTATAAATTATAATTTGGAAGAAGATCTGCCTTGTAAAAATATTTTTGTAAGTTTATGGAATCGGAAAGGGAGTTTCTGATTTTTTGTGCTATAGAAGGCGGTTACTAAATAAATTGTTATGGGCCAACGTTAAAACCCAGAGATATCTCAATGCCAACATATATTTTATTTCTGGCAGAGAATCAAAATAAGAAAAATAAAAGTTTATAAGAATTTCGTATAATTCAAAGAGGTTGCCGAAGTTTAATCTAGATATAAACAGTTTTATGGTTAATCGCGATAGAATGTAATGTATGTTAAGAAGCGAAATATGAGTTATTAGTATAAATTATCAAGTCGTAAGGTCATGGCGATTTAGTGTTGAAATTCTTTCACTTAACCTTATATCATCTATTAGAGTGATACTCTAATATTTTATTTATTTCTATTGGCTTTGGTAGTTTGCCTGTAGTTAAAATAATTTTATTTACTTGAAATACTTTTAAGTACATAATTTTAAATTTTTGAAAAAAAAAAAAAATATAATATGCAATTTAATTCTTTTTTTATTTGAACAAGTGCTTTACTAATAATTTAAAGAAAACATTGAAATCGAATGATAAGATGATCTACAGAACGCTGTTCTAATTTAAAATTATTTATTCTTAATTATTTAAATTTTTTAGCAGATCCATTGATTTCACTATTAGTCACTAAGTCAACGCTTTACTAGCTTTTGGCTGAACAGGATTTAAGTTCTACGGTTAATGCATCAATTATTGAATCACATTAAGTGATACTTCTTGCTAGATACTGCTTCTAAATCTATACTATATTCGGCAGGCGGTAATATTTTACCAACGAATTTCGATAAAAATCGACCACTAAATAAAACCCAAGAATTTCTTACCCGGAAGTAGCCGGATATACACAGAAGTTCTAGATCATCCGGATAAATCACCATTTGATTATTTAGTTTTTGATGACAGTGATGCCCATTTATGAGCCACGAGGTGAAATCCAATGAAATTTCTTGGATGATGAATGCGATATGTCAATAGAACGAATGGCCGCAGATATTAAACAATAAATAATAAAATGGGTAAACATTTTAGAAAGAATATGCAAACCGCTAGTTGATTGTCGAAAAAAATGCAATACACGAATTTTTTGGAAGGAATAAAATATTGCCGACACTATTGGTCATTAGGATGCTATGATTTTCAACCATCATATGTTAGCTCCTTAATAGAAATACAAAATAAGAAAACAACAAGATAATTTTCGTGCAAATATTTTTTATTTCTTAATGGTAATAAAATTGAAAACTGCAAAAAGTGCTTCATGAACACTTTAGTTGAGACAGTCAAGTATTTGTCAACAATTTAAACTAAAAATTTCAATCAATCAGAATTTCCACCTAAACTAATCCCACAGAATATAGTTAAATCCATTGAAGACCACCTAAACTCCTTTCCGGCCTTTTAATCTCACTATTCACGACGTGACACGGACAAAAAATACCTTCAGGTCGATTTAAATTTGTTTCAAATGTTAAAATTTTATACTGAAAATAGAGCGGAACCAGTGTCAATCTGGACGTATAGACCATGTGATTTAGACCATGCTATAATAGAAAAGCAGAAGAGGAAAATATGATTTGTTTCAATTTGTTAGGACAGTTCGTCCCTATAAACCATTTTAGGTCACAGAAATAAACCAAACGAAAATTTAAAATTTTTCGAAATTAACAAAAGCCCAATTTATATTTCGAAACGTGGACACGAACGGGAATCTATTTAACATACAGTAAAAAGGTTGAGATATACCAAAAACTTTGGTTCAATTAAATATAAAAATTTCCTAAGCCACACAGAACCTTTTAAAACATTGAACGTTAGGCGCCAAAGATTTTCACTAATAAGTATTAACAATTTTCAACTATGTTACAATGGGCCCATCCCCATCCCCATTAACTCTCAGAAGAAGAAGGATTCAATGGATTTTATGTCACTAGTAGAACTCTTTAGAGACTAGTTTCGTAGTGGCCAACTATCACAAATAGTTTACATTATTATTTTATACGATATTATATCTGTTGATGTTATTATTTTTTACTATTACACCATAATTTCAAACTGAATGAATCACTAATGATTCATATCGCTTCATTTTAATTACAGTAGTAGCAACAACAACGACACCACAATCGATTTTTATTATATGTATATGTATATAGAGAGCAATAATAGTAAGTCGTATAGTAAAAATAATTTTCTTGTAAAAGAAAATAGAAAAATATTAAATATAAAAAAATTAGATTAATTTACATTACATTAAATGCGACGGAGATAGACGTCGTCGACAACCACGATGATTGTGATACAAATTTGTTGTTGCTTTTTTTGGTGCAAAACTGTGATTATTTCTAATTAAATCAATTAATTTGAATCAAAGATGTAAAAGGAAATTATTGTTAGTGCTTTTTCCGTCGTGTATCGCGATAATTGTATAAGTAATAAGGTGTAAAATAAAAAATTTGTGTCAAGCTTATAGTTCGTAAGACTGTCGGACTAAGAAAATTATTTATTCAAATTTTTTAAAACAATTTCCTAATCCTGATTCTTATTTTTTTTCTGTTCATACTTTAATCCTCTATTTTAAGGAGTTTAATGTATTTTACACTAATATTAATGTATTTAACTTTAGTTAAAGTCGTTAGCACACAACTCAAATTTACAGTAAGATTAACTTAACATAATTACTTAATGAAGTCCTAACTCTAGGACTCAAGTGCCTAACTCTAACTTTAATAATTTAAGCTTAAACATAAAGTTTATAATCAACTATCATCTTTTAGTGCATTAAATAAAGTGCTATAAAGTTTAACTTAGCTTTAACCTTGTGTTTTAAACTTTAAATGATCGAGTTTATAAAAATTATAAGAATCAGAAGAGAAATTGGCTAAACACATACTTAAGCCATAACTAAAACTCTGAGCTAAAAACTTAAGCCTGAAATGGGTGGTTTAAGTAAGACAAAACTTAAGGAATAAAACAACGCAAGCTTTAATTATAAGTGACTTCAGCTATAAATAAATAAAAATGCCTCAATATTAACATATAATTTAAGCTCAACATGAATTACTTAAGTCATTGAATTATAGTATATAGTTTATACATTAACTTATAGTCTTATTTAACTCATGTTTTTAACATTCAGAAATAGTTTTGCAGCTATTAAGTCAAAAGTTACTAAAACTACTTAATTGACCATAAACTATAGGTTTAAATAAAAATCAGTAATAAAAATTTTCAATAAAATTTATTACTAAAATAATTTTTCGTTTATTTTAAAAACTATTTAACATATTATGCAATGTAAATCAATGAACCAAGATTATTTTCAGAACTGCTTGACAAGAATATACAGCATGAGACCTAGATGTTGTAATAATATAAAATATTTCGTATAAAAGTTACTGTTACCTTATAAATAGAGATCGATGAAGAAAATTAGCCAACTGGAAAAGTACTGTAGTTACCCAATCAATTAAAATCAATTAATTTGAATCAAAGATGTAAAAGGAAATTATTGTTAGTGCTTTTTCCGTCGTGTATCGCGATAAATGTATAAGTAATAAGGTGTAAAATAAAAAATTTGTGTCAAGCTTATAGTTCGTAAGACTGTCGGACTAAGAAAATTATTCAAATTTTTTAAAACAATTTTCTAAACCTGATTCTTATTTTTTTTGTTTATTTCTGTTCATTATATACGGTAACCTTTTTTATAGTGGACACTTAAGGGACTGTAAAAACACCCAAGTTAAAGAAGTGGCCAACAATCTTTTTTCGATTCGAAAATTTAACTTGGTTGGTTGATTTTTTTTTTAAATAATTTTTTTAATAGAATTTTTAAGTCAAAAGTGACTTAAACTACTTAATTGACTGCCATAAAGTATAGGTTTAAACCAGTAATAAAAATTTCCAATAAAATTTATTACTAACATAATTTTTCGATTATTTTAAAAACTATTTAACATATTATGCAATGCAAATCAATGAACCAAGATTACCAACAGAACTGCTCGGCAAGAAAATACAGCATGAGGCGTAGATAGTAATAATATAAAATATTTCCTATAAGAATTACTGATACCTTAAATAGAGATCGATGAAGAAAATTAACCAACTGGATTATTGTAGTTACCCAATGAAACCACAAGTGCCTTTCATTTGTGTGTTAACATTATTTTGTTGTTTTCTAAGAAAAGATGTTCAAGTTTGAAGGTTTTACTGTAGCTTTAAAACATAACTATAAAACCACTACAAATCTCCCGACCGCACCAACTTTTTTAATTCATCTAGAAAATTATCTCACAGTATATTATCCTCCTTCATTAAAATCATCACTTTACCACAATTTTCATCATTAAACATCATCATTTTCTATCATCATCATCATCATCATCCATCCCATAATAAAAACAGATGAATAAAATTCAAAAAACTTACAAATTATTATAAAAAAAAATAAAAATACTTGTTTCTAGTTTTTATTTAAAACGAGAAAACTTTTATCGCATTTTATTAATTTCACTGAGCAAAGTGGATTTATATAATAATAAAAATTGTACGAGAGCAATAGTTTTCATATTGCGACGATATAAAGGTGGATTGATTATAAAGTTTTTCGGTGGATATTGATTTTTAACAGATTACCATACATTAAAAATTAAAGATAATTTAACGTTAAATTAAAATGAAATTAAAATTTATTTTTCGTCAAGGAAAACTTAAACAAGTTTTTTTGGCAAGCATCATCAAAATAATTGGAATCAGATATATTTAAGAATAATCCAACCTGTTTGAGTTACTTTACATATTTTAAAGGAAGTTTTTTATTGGAGAAATATTTTCTATTGTCACGATTTAATTTATTTTTTGTTTAATTACTCATCGCACTCGTAAATGTAACTTTTTTTTTTTTTAGTCAACAACGATTTTTTTTTTACTTTGCGTATTAGTCATTTTCCTAATGCATTTCACAACTATATAGTCATCATTTATACATTTATATAAACTATGTTAAAATGTTTTTAAGTAATTGGTTTAGTAATTAAATTGTAATTGATTTTTTTTTTTTTTTTAGTTAATCATACATATTAACTTTATCAACGTTTCTGTGATATTTAACTGTGTTATAAACATATACTACAAGTATCGAATTTGCATTACAGTGTTTCCTATATCATATGAAGTGTATATTATATTGTGACATTAATTTATTAAATAACTATTTTTTTTATTAAATGTGATACTTTTATAGTGTTACTTTAAGTTTTACCGATAGCTACATATGTGTATATACGATTAAATTCATTAAATCTTTAAAAATCATAGGCGAACTGTGTTATATATACATTAAAAACAAGTATTGAGTATACAGTGACCACTGTTTATAAACTGTAGTGATATTTATTTGATATTATTCCGTTATAACATCACATTAAAATCAAGTGTCAACTTTTTGAGTGTTTATATTATTTATAATCACTAAATAACTGTGTAACCGATGTCGGAGATTTGTGGTAAATGCAACGTTGAGTGGAATGGGCGCGAGGAGATGTGTCCATGTAGCGGTGTATGCAAGTCGATTTTTCATCTTAAATGTGCTGGGCTAAATACATCGTCTTACAACCAATTAATGAAATCCAAACAATTGCGATGGTATTGTACTGCTTGTTGTGAAATCACAATCTTTGCAGTTATTCAAAAAGTCGATGAGTTAGCAGTTAATATGATGAATCTGTTTAACTCGTTTTCTATTATGAATGAATTTATGAAAACATCAATAGAAGCCCAACGTTTGTCTGCACATTCATTACAATTGCAGTTTTCAAATAATGCATCATCTGGACAACCAAGTACTATACATGCTGAAAGTGAATCTACACGTGGACTTATTGGAGTTGGGGACCCTGTCATATCGTTGCAGTCTGTCGAAGTTCCGGACAAAGATTTTATTTATGTAAGCAGACTTAGTCCACAAACAGAAGGGGATGCACTAGTCGACTACCTCAAATCAAAGTTGGATGATATCGGGGTAGTTGATTGTCGTTTACTGCTACCTAAAGGGAGAGATAGGACCTCATTAACTTTTGTTTCATTTAAAATTGCTGTTGACATAAAATTTTCCGGTGAAATTTTATCTTCCACTTTCTGGCCCAAGGGTGTTTTAGTAAGACGATTTGTTCGTAAGGTGTCACGGCCAAAAAACGACAACGGAATTATCTTACCAGCCATGAGCAGATAAAGCCTGAAAAAAATATAATGTCCATCAGTAGTTTAAATAAGACCAACAGCGATAGCATCATCGACAGCAGTATCACAAATAATTTATTAAGCATAAACAATACAACGAACAACAATAACGGTTTTCATATCTACTATCACAATAATAGCGGGATGCGCTCCAAGGCTACTGCAATTTATTCATCACTTTTATGTAATGATTACGATATTGTTGTTTTTACTGAGACCTGGCTAAACGGCAACTTTAATTCAGAGGAATATTTTCCGCCTTCTTACACGGTATTACGTCAGGATCGGGACGCCGATAACGTCACAGTTGTTGGTGGTGGTATCATTGTTGCTTTAAAAAAAGAGTTAATATTTCAGCGGGTGAATTTGATATGTAATAGTGGTGAATCACTCACTGTTAAAATCAAATGTGGCGAGTTTTGGCTATTTTTAATCGCTGTGTATATTCCTTTTGGCAGCATTGCAGATGTCTACAACGGGTTTATGGACTTCATTAAAGACGAGATATTACCGATGATGAATGCGAAGGATCATATTTTATTTGTAGGCGATTTCAATTTACCAAAAATTACATGGAGATGGGCGGACGACAATTTTTATGGTTCAACTATGGATGATCTATCGAATCAGGTGTTGGATAACTTTGGAATTTTTGGGACTCGTCAGTTTAACACTGTTTTTAATGATCATGGTCGAATTTTAGATCTAGTTTTTTCTTCTTTATACGACGTTGAAATCGAAGCTTGTCTTGATTTAGCTGGTCATTCTAGTATTTATCACACACCACTTTTGATTAAGTTTTATTTTTTTGATTTTGTTTCTTGCGATTATAGTAATAATATTGAATTCAAATATGATTTTGTAAAAGCCAATGTGGCTTCTTTGACTAGTTTTCTGCTAAACGTTGATTGGACAACACTGTTTCGCAATCTGAATATGTCGGATGCCGTGTCTGAATTTTATAAAATTTTGAATACTGGTTTTGATTTATTTGTACCAAAAAAACTCGTTAATTCCGTTTATACTGAACCATGGTTTAATTTCCGTTTAAAAAATATTGCTAATCGCAAGTCTAAAGCATTTAAGGCTTATAAACGAACTAATGACATTAATACCAAACAAAAGTATAGCGATTTATGTAAAGAGTTTAAATTTTTAAATGATTTTTTATATAGAATGTATATTTTACAGATTGAGAATGAAATTTGTTCCAATCCTAAACGGTTTTTTTCATTCATTAACACGAAAAGGAAATCTCAGGGCTATCCGCGTGTAATGAACTATTTTAATTCACCTATTACTGGCTCTCAAGTAATTTGCGATACCTTTGCTAATTTTTTTCATAGTTCTTTCGATGACGACGGCACGAATATAAATTTAAGCTCGGTAGATTTGCAGTCTTCTGCCTTGATCCAATTCACGTTTCATGAAGTACTTAATGGCTTAAAAAGTCTAAAAACTGACAAGAGTGCAGGTCCCGATGGCATTACTCCATTTATATTGGCTAAATGTGCCTATTCTGTGTGTCGGCCATTGCTACATCTGTTTAATTTAAGTCTTTCTACTGCTTCCTTTCCTCAGATTTGGAAATTGTCATTTGTTATACCAATATTTAAATCAGGTAGAAGAAGCGACATTACCTGTTATAGGGGAATTTCAATTCTATCCGTGATTCCGAAGCTTTTCGAATCTTTAGTTAAATCAAGAATTGAGTTCCATTTGAAAAACAAAATTAGTGTGTACCAACATGGTTTTTTGGCGGGTAGATCTACAATTACTAATCTTATGAGTTTTTCTGGCCATTTATTTAATGCTGTGGGAAGCCGTGAGCAGGTTGACGTCATTTACACCGATTTTTCGAAAGCGTTCGACAAGCTAAATCATAATATTCTCTTACATAAGTTGATGGTCTTCGGTTCCGATTTTATTCCGGTGGCTTGGATTGCTTCTTATCTAAGTTTACGAAAGCAATACGTAAGAATTTTGGGCGATGTTTCATTTGTATATAACGTACCGTCGGGTGTTCCACAAGGGAGTCACTTAGGTCCAATGCTTTTCATAATATTTATTAATGACGTAGTTCAGTGTTTTAATTTTTGTAGATGTCTTTTATATGCGGATGATTTGAAAATTTATGCCAATATTAATTCTTTTATTGACACTGAGCGTTTGCAGCGAGAACTTGACATATTTTGTAATTGGTGTGTGGTGAATAAGCTGTCTCTGAATCCTAATAAATGTAAAGTTGTATCTTTCTCAAGAACTCGGACATCTTGTATTGTGTCACCATATGTCTTGATGGATGAACAAATAAGTCGAGTGTACGATATTTTAGATCTTGGAATAATTTTTTCATGTAATCTTACATTTAATAAACACATTGATTACATAATAAGTAGGGCGTTTTCAATGTTGGGATTAATTAAGAGACACAGCCGAGAGTTTCATGACCCCTACACGTTAAAATCTCTTTATGTTACCTATGTCAGGCCAATTTTGGAGTATGCTTCGGTCATATGGCATCCTTTCTATCGGATTCATGCTGTCAGAATTGAAAGCATTCAAAAACAATTCCTGATTTATGCATTACGACGTTTACCGTCCCTGAATCGACATATATATGTTCGTGAACCGTACATAAACCGCCTTTCATTAATAAATTTACAAAGTCTAGATCGTAGACGTGAAATAGCCTGTGCCGTGTTTGGTCGGGATGTTTTGTGTTCAAGGATTGATTGCCCGGAATTGCTTGAGAAGTTTAGCATTTATGTTCCACAGAGAAATTTAAGATTGCGGCCGGGTTCTCTCCGTATTCCGTTTTGTTCAAATAATTTTCACAGTACAGAACCATTGTTAAAAGTTCTAATCGAGTTTAACAAGAGTTTTAATTTCTTTGATTTTCATATTTCGAGAGAGTTGTTCAAAAAACGTTTATTATAATTCGAATGTTTTTATTTTTGTATATAATTTACATAAATTTATATTTAATGTTCCTTATTATTATTTTTACCATAGTAGTGTGTGAGTAGTCAAACTATTGTATTTTTTACATGATTGATGAAATAAATAAATAAATAAATTATAATATTTTGAAACAGTAACCCTTTGTTGAATATTCACCAATACAATAAGAGCGTGTTAAAATTAATTAACACGCTCTTATTGTATGGATACTTTGATCAGTTCTGGAAAAATATAGAGTTTAAACAGTTAAGTCTACTCAAAAATTATAAAATTTTTGAATTTTAGCAATTTGGTAGAAAGTAAATTTTAATCTTTCGAATTAATTTTCACTCACTTCTAGACGTCTAAATAATTTGAAATATTGCACACGTACTAGGACTCGATGACAAACAACAATTTGTTTATCTGTATGCTTGCTTCTAGACGTCTGAACAATTTTGCACTCGTATTAAGCAATTTTGACCTAGTGACCTGCTCATCAGGATAAAATAAATTAATTTTGCAGGTCATACGTATGATGTAATTGACAGCAAATATTGTTCTTCATTTAAAAATAAAACTAAAAATGAAAGTGATTATATGCATGTATGTGTAGCATCTAAGCCAGCTGTTAAAATAAATAATAAAATGGAAAAAAACAAGTGTGATAGCGATAATCAATTTTTGATTCTTATCATTTTTTACCTAATTAACAAGATATCGATGTAACCTACATTGAATTGTAATGTTGAATTTAAAAAAAATATAGTTTTAAATTGTGTAAAATCAAAGTAAAGAGTAAATTAGATTAAGACTCCAGTCATCCACTTTTCGACTTTCCAGTCGGACAACCGCTTTTTGTTTTTGTCTTTGCTAAATAAATTTCTTAAAACTGGTCTATTACAAATTTTGAATTGGCAAACGGTATGAAACTAGTTTACCAAGCGGTTGTACGTAACTGCTTCTTACGTTCATGAAAAATATCAAGAGCAGTTACGAGTAGTTCAAATTTAGCAAAGACACACACCATTAGTACTTATAAGTACTTGCTATCGAAAGCAACTATTTATCCAACTATTTTTTTCTAATGGGAGTAACAATGAAAAATTAAACTACAACACACAGAAAAAGAAGATTGGCAAAAACTAAAAAAATTAAAAATTAAATTATAGTCTAAATAAACTAAAAACAGGCTTTTGTAGCAACGTGAACTAAAAAGTAAAATATAAATTTTTTAAATATTAAAAGCTGAGAATAGAGTGATGGACAAAAAATAATTTTGATATAGATAAAGTGTGGGGTGCTTGCTTATAATAGTGGCTTTGTAGTCGACAATTTCAAGTATTATAAACAATTAGGTGTATGTCTTTGCTAAATTTAACTTTCTGAACTCAGAAATTGAACAAGACCGAATTTAAGAAATTAATTTAGCAAAGCCTAAATTTTTTTCTACTATCGGTTGACTAACCATTGGGCAACGGGAAAGCCACTTATAACTTGATCTTTTACAAAAAGTTGGGGATAACAAATTCAAATCAATAATATCTAGCACCCCGCGCTTTTTTTTTATATCAACATTATTTTTTTTTTAAAAAGCGTGTTTTTTAGTTTTTTTAGACGATAATTTTTTTAAATAACAAATTATGATAAAATTATGTAAAATTTTAATTTAAGCCTTTTAGACAGTTGTTCGAAAGCTTCTGGTATAAACGCAAAATAATCTTAATCGAATCAAATTATACATTTATGAGGTATAGTCCATTCAAAATTTGTTGAAACAATATTTTTTTGCGGGTGGCTTTATTGGTGTTAAACTTTTATTTTTTCTATTAATATTTTTTAAAATTCGGACAAGTCCTTAATTTTTTCAATTATGCCCTTTTTGTATACAAGATTGCCAGGTTTAAAAACACGCATCTAATTAATATTTTATGTCTGAATGTATATATTCGTAAAATTTTCTTTGAAAATAGGTGAAAATTGACAAGTATTATTAAAGATTAGCATTTGAACTATCATTGCTACTAAAACATTTTAGATCGAATCATTATTTTATGAGAATTATAAGTACATCATCTCCGACTTATCACTTTTTAAAGGATATTCATTACAGAAAAAAATTCAACCATCTTACTTTTCTATTTGTTCTGAGGTCACAATTTAAGAACGCGTGGTAATAGATTTTTTTTTATCTGTACAATTCAACGTCATTATTGATCGAAATCAAGGTAATAAAAATTCCAGAATAATAATCTCAAAGTTCAAAAGGCATCTACAGTTTTTTCGACAGTTTTGATTTTTAGCTCAACATTTACCTGATTGCCTTATTATTTAAGCTAACTTTCGAGTTGTCTTTTATTGTGGGTAACTAAGAAGTTTTCAGTAACTGATCATTTAATTAGTCTTACTTATAATTATTTAAGATAAAATGTTCTATGTGTTTTATAGTCACACTTATCTTTGGGCCTTTTTTCTCTATTAAGGTTCTAAATTAATCGATTTTTCGTCAGTACTGGTCTAACTGTTGATCTTTCTGGCCTATAGTTTGACATAATATACAATTTCCTTTAACGAAATTATTTAACAATTTTCTTAATTCTACACAAACAACAAAAAATAGAAAACAATTTGCATACTTTTGTAAAAAAAAAAAAAACTTCGAATCTTTTCGTTTTCTTAAACATAACATTGTTGTTTTATCCCTTTAATTAAGTTTAACAGGATAATAAAAGTAAAAACAACAAAAAATGAGTAAATTTTTTTTCTTTTACTTAATTATTATTATTAAATATGCAAATGAATCATTTTATTTATCTTTTTATAAATTTTCTTTTTTGTTAAAAAAAAAAATTTCTGTATTTCCTTTTCATTACAACAATAAAAAGTAACAAAGAAATATATATATTATATTTTTAATTTTACTTAATTTTTTTATCGTTAATTCCCTAAGGAAATTTACATTTGTAAAATATTTATATATATATATATATATATATATATATATATATATATATATATATATATATATATATATATATAAATATATATTTTAACAGAAAAAATATTTGAGGTGAAAATGTTAAAACTTCAATCAGACAAAATTGTATATTAATATTCTCTTTCTCTCTTACGTTCAATCTAACTCTAACATATAAAAAACACTCAGTAAAGAATGAAACTAATTTAGGTGTTGTACAAAAAAAAAAAACGAAAAAACCCATTCTAAACTTTTTTTTTATTTTATTAATAATTTTTTTTAAAAGAAAATTGATTGTAATTTTTAATTAAAATCTGATAGGAATATAAAAGTAAAAGAAGAAAATGAAAATAAAATTTATATAATTTATAATATTAATAAAGGAAAGGTGAGATGAAAATTTATGTTTATAAATTTGTTAAATAAAAAATTAATTTTATTTAAAACTTTTTATTTTATTTTTTATTTTATAGGGTTGAATACATTTTAATTGTTTTACTCAATTATTATAATTAAAGATAAGTAATTAAAATGAAAATATTATTTTAGAAAATCTTTTTACAATTATGGTGGACTATCTATTCTAGATATCGACTTGGAAGGAGGTGTTTAAAACAAACTTAAGTGAATTATTTTACAGCGCCAAATTTTACTAAGATTTTTAATTTCAAATTTAAATTTCAAATTTCTGTGCGACTTTAAAACCAAGTGGACAATAAAGAGCTAGATATGTACTAATTTTAGTATTTTCAACACATTTATTGCCAAAGTAAAATTTCAAACACGAAAATATACATAACCTTTTTTAATTATATTTGACTTGTTAAAAAAAAACAAATAAAAAACAAGTTTATTAAAATATTTTTGGTTATGATCTTTCACAAAAAACTTATATTTTATACATTTTTTGACCTCGAACTAAAAAACTTCTATTGTTTTTTTTATGAATTAAATTATTTTTTTATTATTTTTAAAATTGAAATCGAATTTATAATCATAAATTAAAGACAAAAAAATAAACAGACCAGGTTCATGCATTTTCATTTTTTTACCTTAATCTTGTTTATAAAATCTAGAAAATTTATTATTCTTGTAGTGTGGTACACATTAACCACATACAAATTATGTGTATATGTTGTTATCCAGATTCATGGATCCTGGAATTTATTTTTAAAATTGGAAATTGCATAACCTCTTCAATTGGGCAAAAAAAAAACTCATCGTTTGTTTATTTATTAAAATATATTCAACCTAAATAGATAAAATATATATACATATATACAATACAATAAACATTAAAAAACAATAAAGACTTTCATCAAACAATAAAAATAAAAATATTGAGATTATACAAATATTTTAACTCTTTATCTTAAAGAACGTAAATGGGAAAAAATGCATTTAACAATGAAACGAACTGAAAAAAAAAAGTTAAAAAACTTTAACTTTCGCTTCTTATACATATATCTTCTCTTTCGGCTCTGGAATAACAATAAAATTCTTTCTTATCAATAAAAGATTTTTTTTTAGTTGCCTTTATAAATTTATTGTATTTTCAATTGGATTACATAAAAATTAAGGTTTGAAAAATTGAAACATTTAATTCATGAAAAGAGATAAACATTAATTTTACCAACCGCATGGTGTGGTTTTCAATTAACCAAAACTTTGGAAAGTCTTTAATGATTGTTTTATTTAAACCTCAAAATGGAAATAGGAAATAAACTGAATATGGCTTTAATGTAGTATATTAAGTTTAATTTTATTAAGATATATATCATAAAAATCATAATATACACTCAGCGAAACACATATGTTTATATATATATATATATATATATATATATATATATATATATATATATATATATATATATATATATATATATATATCTACATATGTTTTTATAAGTCTAGTGTTGACCGATGATATTTTTTAATTAATTAATTGACTTAATTAGATACATTTGGAAAAAAAACTAGCATAAAATTCGAAAAATACTGATAGTTATTTTAGACGTTAACTGTCAGTTTGTATGATCGTTTTTTGTTTACTTCGAAATTTCAAATCAGCATAAATATTTACAGAATACGAATTTTGAGCCAGGGCTATGTGAGCCAGACAGAAGTAGTTTGGCTAAGCGTAACCAAATAAGTGGTTTACATAAACTAAACAATCGACTATATTCGAGCAAATGATTGATGGGCACCCTAAACTGTACCTATTTAGATACCAATGAATACACCATCATAAACATTCAAATACACGTTGACGTCAATTTTAAATTAGAAATGTAAAATTTTAAGTTTTATAATTCCGCAGGCTTAGAAAATTAACAAACTGGAGACACATCTGAACAACTATTTACTACGAATATATGCTATGAAGTGTATTATAAAACCTTGCGAAATTGACAACATAAGCATGTTTTGCAGTTTTAGGCGATATTAATTCATGGGATAATACGCTAAAGGACTAAATATCGAACCAAAACATTTACCATCTTATTAAGTAAGTAAGAAAAATCATATCGAAACGCAACCAAATAAAAATAATTTTGAAAAAAAAAAATAATAGAAAAAAAAATTAATTCCACACATTCGCCATTTAAAATGAAGGTGGCATTTTCACTTCACCCTAATTCTGAAATGTAGTTTTTTTGTTTTTATTTTTGCATCTGTCCAAAACGAGTTATGCAGACACACACGTGCCAAACTTATTTAGCTAAGTTTATATCGAAAATGTATGTTTGGAAAAAATAATGTTACTGTAAACGACTTTAGCGCAAAGATTTGAATTTGTAAGCTTAATCTAAAATTTAATTAGCAATTAAATTTGCAGGTCTAGCCCGATGTAGATATAAAACTTTGCTACTACGATATCAGATACTACAAACTTTTATAAGAAAGAAAATTTATTGCATGAGTTAAAAAACAAATAAAGATGGTGCCATCTTTAAATTTAAGTTTTTTAAGTTGTGTATTAAAACTACGACCCTTAAAATTTGAGAGATACAATAACAGAACCATTACCACCTCCAAGTTCAACAGATTAACATATACAGATTCTGATAAAAAGTGTTGCAACAGAGAAAACATCAAAGACCAGCACATTAAATAAAAGATTATTTTGGAAGAAATTAATAAAATATTACAAGTTATTGATAAATCTCCCGAAAAAAAAAACACAAAAAAATATTAAACAACTACCTCTTATAAGTTATATGGAGTTGCTTTAGATGGCAAACGCCCACGACTAGGTGGTGGAAACATACTTCAGAACCAAACCACGGTTCTATCACTTGTTGACCGAACAACAATTGTCAGCACTAATACCAAAGCCAGTCGCGAAAATATCGGACATTCTTAATGATCCACCTACGAATAAAGAATATAAAAGCATGAGCCAGGTCTTGTTGGACAGATGAGCACCATCTGATGAGAAGCACCTCGAGGCCCTCTTGAGTAGACAAAATCTAGGGGATGCGAAGCCTTCCGAAGCATTTAGAGCCCTAGTGTCGGGTAACGTATCCAGGATAACCAACGACCACGCCACTCGACGATCTAGCTAGAACAGCCGATAGAATGTTCGACCATTTGACTACCAAGCAGCAAATCAACGAATATTCCAAATCCAACCTACACGAGACTAATACGAATTTGGAACGACATGAAAGTCGACCCACTACGTCTAGTCTCAACTCGCTGGAAACCGGAATAATTCGACTAGAGAAAGAGTAAAAAATACTGCGCGACCGTAGTATATCTCGAGGACGACGAAATTCACCAGATTTCCGAGCTCGCAGTAAAACTCCAAAACGTGTACGAAACAATGGATTTTAGATAAACCCACTTCATAACTATCAATCTGATCTAGTTTTATCGACCGCGAATGGTACAATAATAAATACCCATGGAACAGGTTAAACACAATTACAATCCCTGAAAGGGATCCCATTCCTCACATACAAAATTTTTCTATGCACTTGCAAGAATGCACAATTTTCGCAAAGATAGATCAAGTCAGAACATACAATTTAATTTTTGTTTCACCCAAAGATGGGTTTAAAACAGCACCCACAACTCCATTTGGCCTCTTCGAGAATTCACGCGAATGCCATTTGGACTTCTAAATGCCGTGCAAACATTTCAAAGATTTATAAATTGAGACGTTCAAGGTTTAGATTTTGTTTTTGTCTGCATCGACGACATTCTAGTGGCATCGAAAAATGAGGAACAATGTAGTTTGTGACATATCGATCAACTTTTTGCCAGGTTGGCATCGGATGGTATTTTGCCCGCATCAGAGCGAATCAATTTCATTACGGAATTTCCAGCGCCAACATTAATTAACCGCATTCAGTTGTTTATCGGGATGGTATTACCACCGATTTATTCCTAAACTTGCCGAAATTTTGGCCCAATTCATTCACACTTGATCACTTTACTCAAGAAGCGAAAAACTGTCAAGAACTTTGCTTGACCCGAAGAATGCAACGACGCATTAAATTAAAAACAGAATTGGGCAACGTTACGTTTCTGGCCCATCCACTGAATAACGCGAAATTCAGTTTAACTACCAATGCATCCAACATTGCCGTCGACGCAATGTTGCGACAATTTAATAATGATTGTTGTGGGCCGCTGAGATTCTTTTCGAAGATACTGTCGGTTTCTGAAAAGAAATATTCAGCATTTGACCTGGAATTACTTGCAACTTATCTATAAGGTCGGCAGTTTACAATTTATACCGATCATAAGCCTCTGACTCAAGCAATACAGTCGAAAACTGAAAGAAATCCAAAAGACAATCTCGTCACTTAGATTTCATTAGTCTAGCACGGACATCCAGCATGTTCAAGAAAAACACAATGTGGTCGCTATGATATGAATTTCGGCATTAAGAAAATTATCTTAGCCGAAAAAGCAGACTTAGAATACTATGGGTACGAAATGTTACGAAAAAATATCTTCAACTCCAAACATAATCCGCTCATAATTCAAACATAAATATGCTCGAAAGTACAAAAGTACACAAAACATCTTTCGAACAATTCGAAATTCGGCTGGGTCGATTTGAGCATATTCATATAGACATAGTTCTCCGCTTTCTTCGTCTAATGGATATTCATACCTTTTAACCTGCGTCGATCGATTCACTCGATGGTCAGAAGCGTATTGCATGAACGATATAACTGGCCACTATTGCCACGACATTTGTAAACCATTACATGACGCGATTTGATGTTCCGAGTACCATTACCACCGATCAAGGATTACAGTTTGAGTCAAAACTTTTCGCCGAGCTAACGAAACTCCTTGGCTCAAATAGAATCTGTAAAACGGCTTACCGACAGCTTAAATCCATTGGAGCTCAGAAATCCGAGCCATAGTAAAAGAAGATCTAAAGTGATCACAAGCTGAAATTAGTTTATGGACAAACCATTAAATTACCTGGAGAGATCTTCATCAAAAACCCTCTTAAACCTTTGCCAAATCACGACACGGTTATCGAGCAACTACGCACCAGAATTCAAAACCTTATCTAGACAGTACCTCGTAAAACGAAACAAGACGACATATTTTTACCAAAATCATTGGAAAATTGCGATTTTGTTTTCGTCCGTGTAGATAAAATTCGAACTGCCTTACAACCGTGATATGAAGGCCCATACAGAGTAATTCGCACACTACGAAAAACTTTTGTAGTCGAAATCAAAGGCAAACAGTAAACAATCTCCGTAAATATATTGAAATTGGCATCCAGAATACTAGCTTCTGCTGAACGACTATACTAGCTTCTGCCGAACAATACAATGCAAAAAAAGTCAAATTCATAACCTAAATTTCGCGCAATTTAGGATTTACTTACTTGCATGATGAAACCCGAAGATCATACTTATTTCGTAAGCACCTGATCCACCTAGCCAATCCAATTGGATTCTCCCTCGACGTTCACTATGTCCAGTTGAGTGTCGTCAAACCAGCTTCAAACAGCTGAAACGTTTTTCGTCGTAAATCTTATCTTACACGAGTAGTCAGCAATCATAGTGTTAGCAATCACGATTTTTTTTAATCACGATTCCCGGGAGGTTTTACTTGGGAGGGGGTGATATAGTGACCAATAATTTGTAACACAAATTATTAGGCACACATAAAATAACAATCGTCATGCAACGTCATCTGCAAACGGACATATGCAACAGTTGTGTCTAGATTGCTATACAGTCTCGCCATGACACTCCCAATGTTGAACGACGTTCAACACCACGACGAGCACGTAATAGACGATAACTAACGAATTGACACTGAAACAACTACGTTATACGAATGTAAAAAATTGGTATAGGTTGAAATGAAAAACGCGGCCTCTTCATTTTTTTTTTTTTGGATATCAAGAAGCGGATCGATAATTAAATTACAAATATAAATTTTATTACATATAAATTAGATTAAAAAAATTAATTAAATATATCTTAATTAATCAACAATAATTAAATAGCCCAAGGAGCTATAAATATAGAAGCTGGTGTTATTTTACTAATGGCAAAATATTAAAATACTAAGACTTTATTGCAACCGTATTGTGTCCTTCGGCACTAGGCTTTCATTTAATTTTACTACATGAAATCAAGGTGAATCCCTTTAGTAGACAGCTTTATTATATTATCGGATTATTATCACCATAATGCTGTGGCTGAAATTAAAAAATTGATTTTAACGCAACAGCACTATGTAGTGTTAATGCGAAGGAATGCAACAAATGGCATCCAATGCAAAACAAATAGTATTTGCATGACCAGACAAATATGAAATTCACGTTTTGTTTAGCTAGTGAATATAAATTAAAGTAAGTTCAATTAGCAGCTTTGTTTTATTAATTTAAAGATAGTTAAGAGAACTTATAATTTTTATGATAGCCTTCAGAGGAAAATGTTTTAGTTTCGATTGTTTTTTCTATTAGTTAATAGAATTCTAAAGAAAAAGGAAGAGGTCAAATTCAGTTATCTAATTGACAATGGACTGTAAAAAATATACCGCAAAATTGGTCGAACAACCCAGTTTTTAAATCTGGAATATTTGCTTAACAATAATTTGTATTTTCGATCATAAATTCATAGAAAATGTTCTTTGAAATAATGAATTAGATGATTGGACAAATTATGTTTACACTGAGGACATGCGCAGGAATAACAAAAATGAGCATAATGTAAATTACAATATTAGCTTTAAATGAAAAGGAAACTCTAATAAATAGAAAAAATATTATGTATATTTGCATATAGCTATTCCCCGAATACAATAATTTATCATAGTGAAAATTATTTGTCAATTTTCAGTATTTTTACTCAGGAATATGAATGTTTAAACCAAAAATAATAAATAATACAATTTAATATTAGTTTGATTTTTTTTGTTTAAATAAATCAGATATTAATTATATTTGTTTGAAATCCTATAAAATTCTTAGAATTTTCAAGATTTAAAAATTGTTTTTAATATAAATATCAGATTTATCCTTTTTTGCAAGAACTAAGTTTATATGATTTCGATAAATCGGATAGATCCTGTTTAAATTATATATATATATATATATATATATATATATATATATATATATATATATATATATATATATACTGATAGTACATATAGTCAATATGTAATATATAAAAATATTATTAACAATAATCCAAATACACACACACACACAAATACAATAAATAAATAAATTTCAATCAAAATTAATTTTCAATAAAAATTCCATTTCTAAAAATCCATAGAATATAAAGAATAATTCAATTCAAATAATTTATTGTTTATTTGAAAATAAATTGAATAAAAAACAATAAATTTCAATATTGTGTGCTTTTGTTCAATCGATTCGATCTGTTTGTAGATATAGTTGGTGTTGTAATAACGTCTTACATTTTCTTATTATTATTATTATTTTTCCAATCCATTTTAATAGTTAATTTTGGAATTTCTTTTATAAATATTATTTAATAAATTTAAATTAATTATATAAATACATGCATTATTCTTTTATATAATTAATTATAATGTTTTTGTTTAAGTATTTTATTAAAACATTCAGCAAATGCTATATTATCACACGTTAAGGTGATGGATATCATTGTTCACCTGTCAAATAAGTGATACTACCCAAGATGATTTAATCCTATTTTAATCCGATTATATCCTATTTTTAAACATTTATTATTTTAGAAACGACATTTTTATCGCAATATAATTGCATGTGATTTGATTAAATTATTATATATTTAGATTAGATTTGTTCCACACTCTTATTTACGATTGATTTTGTTTTAACCATAGACTATAATTTTGATAATCTGTTTTATTTGATTGGATTAGACTTCATTTCAATGTAAATTGTTATCATTTGAAAACTTACACTCATAATAACTCAGATAGTAGACTCATTGTAAAAAATATGTTACAATGTTAAGATAATATTGTTGAAAGTGGTATTATTAAGTGACTTAATCACAAACCACCTTCAAAGATTTGAAGGTCAAATTTTTACAAATTATGGTTTAAGGAAAACATTTAAAAGAAACGGCATCGGAATAAATCTGGTAATTCTCACAGTAATCTCTATTTTGTCTATGGTTTATTCAATAGAACCTAACCGCTGTAATATTTTTTTTGGAAAATTTTGTGAACAGGTGAAAATCAAAATACAAAAAAATTAATAATGCTACTTCCACACTTTATTACTGCCATATTTAAATTTAATTGTTGTACTGTGTATAAATTTTCGATAACAAAAATTCTCATCGCGGGGTCACTTTTCAATTTAGTTGTCAATGTTTGTCATTTTATTATATTTAGTAATGGTAATATGTCAATTTAACAAAAAGTCAATTTTAATTTAATTTATTCCACATAAATAAAAAATTATTTTTTTTAAATGGCAAAGCGGCACAATTTTTTGAGGTGTAAGTACAAAATAATGTTATGTACGTGAGTTGTGTATATACGTGAATTTGAGGTTATACACATTTGTTTGTGTGAAATTAAATTTACTTCAATTTATTGTCCAAGTCGGACAGATATACTCGGTCCAAGTGTTTTTTGTTACCAAGCTAGTTTTGATTTTACTAAACCTTACTTTTCTGCTTAAATACTGTAGTTGCATTTACATTTGTTATATTTTTGAAATATCGCAATGTTTTGTTTTATATTTAAAATATTCTATTTTGCACTTATATTCATTTTAAATTTCAGTTTTGTAACTAGAAATTGAAACGACTATATATATTAGAAAAAGGTTTCTAATAGCATATTTCAAAGTTATTGTAAATAACTGATGAGAATTAATTAAAGTTAGTGTGCATTTGAAATCACCTTTAACACGGTTTCGCACTATATTTATTAGACAAAACTAATTTCAGAACTAATTACCTAGCATGTCTTTCGACATGTAACAATTCTAGCATATAAAACAAACTTTTCTATTCAAAAATGACAGATGACTGCCCATTAACATTTAAGTGAATGTTCATTTAATTATCCATGTGCCAATTACCATAAATCTAGACAGTTACAACAATTATACAAATAATTATAATTGCATTAATAATTATACTACATTTTTTATATTTGGCATAGTGGTATTGAAAAATGTTTTTTTACGTAATTCTGACGACTACAAATTTACATTATCATCAAACTGCCAGATCCGTATATATGGCAAATTATGCAAGTTATTATACTTTTGTATACTTTTTATACTATAGCAAATAGTTATCCAAAGTGTTAATAAATAAAAATGTAATATGTTTTAGTTATCAGTTCCAAAGTGTTAATAAATAAAAATGTAATATGTTTTAGTTATCAGTTAACCGATGTAAATGGGCTGTGAAAAAGTTCGATATTGTCCCCAAAAAAATATTTCACTCAATCCTATTAACCAACAACTACCTCTTATCTAAAACTACAACGGAGTTTTCAAACACGTTGGAAGTTTCAAGATTGGCTTCTCTCACGATCTACGATCTACGTAGATTGTTGCCAGTAAAAATGTAAAAATTTCCATATTCTTATTGATAAATCAAAACTCTGTATCTGATCATTTTACCTTATATATCAAATAACTATATACTATCCTGTTAATTTAAATTGAAAACTGTTAGTCATGGATCACATCAATATTAAACCTGACGCATTTTAAAAATAAAAACAATTAATTATGCGAACGAACCCTTTCTATCAAACATAGATGCTTTCTTTTAATAACATAAAAACCACCCCATCACCATTACCGCGTATCGCAAATACATTAAATATGTACATAAAAAAATAAATTTAAATCAAAATTAAAAATTTAAAACTACATAATTTAAAAAGGATATTAAGTTCTAAAATAAAAACTATAAAATTAAAATAAAAAATGAATAATTCATTTTATTTTTTTTTTTCGGGATTTAAATGCAATTTTCTTTTACATAAAAAAAAACATTTTCGACATCAACGAAAAAAGAAGATGTATAGTGGAAATGCAAATTTATTATTATTATTATTGTTACTACTACTATTTTTCTTTACAATTTAATCCAAGACTGACGTTTAAGTGATTTATGTTTTATTTTTAAATAAATAATCAAAAAAAAAAAAAAAAAAAAAAAAAAAAAAACGAAATTAAGCAAGTTTGATTGGATTTAATATATATATGTATGTATATATATATATATATATATATATATATATATATATATATATATATATATATATATATATATATATATATATATATATATATATATATATATATCGGTTGTCTTAAAATATCATAAATTATGTTTTGTTAAATTTTCGTTGTTTTTTGTTAATAAATATAGTAATTAAATTTTAAAAGATCATCGAAGAACAATAATAATAATAAGGTTTATCGGCCTCGAAACTAACAAAAAATAATTATTATATATTTAAGGTAATTAAATTAATTATTATAATTGCTAAAAAAATTAAATGGCATCGGCATGATTTATGTTGAATTTATTAGTTTTAATTTTGTTCATTTAATTTTAATTAGTGTGTGTTCAAGTCTCACAAAAAAAGACAAAAAAAAACATATATAATTTAATTAAAAACTAAGTATAAATCATAATTATGAAAATATGTTATTTAATATATATGCAAAGACGAAGTGTAGAACGACTATTAGCCACATGCAGCACCACATAAAAAAATATGACATATTGGAGTAAAATGATTTTTCCTAAAGATCATACATATACAAAAAAATTAAATTTCCCTCAAAACCAAAACCAGTATGAATGAGGAAAATAAAAAGAGAAAGAAAATTTTTTTCTTTCGTATATTATTTTTTTTTTAAGTGGGTCAACATTTGGAAAAGGCAGATGGTTGTATAACGAACAAGTATAATTTAAAAATAAATGTATACGCAATTAATTTGTAATTTACATAATCATGCATGCTATCATTTTATTGAAGGGAATGTCTTTGTTAAATTTTTCGACACGTCCTAGATGCAGATTATCGGGTTCAAATTTCTTTTCGATTAGTTCGAGGGTTTTACACCAATACCCATATTTTGTAGTTCCCCAATGTGTATCCTGGTGTTTGTAAAAAATATTTTTGGGAAAAATTGTAAAAAATTGTTTACTTATTTTACTTGAATTAGTTTTCTCTTAAAACAATTTCCAATTGACCAGAATAGTATTTTGGTAAATAATTACACTATTGGGAACAAAAGTAAAGTCTTGGGAACGCTGAAACAAAAATCACCTTTTCCCCAGGAATTACCAGTATATACAAGCAAGAAATGCGAAAGAAATATACGACCTGAAATTAAATTCCTTATAAAACTCAGGATTATTCTTATAAATAATTAAATCCAAAATATGTACTAAAAGAAGGTCAAATAACTTTACAAAATTAATTATTTTTCACAAAAAACACTCGCTAGAGACCCGAAAATGTTTCTATTTTTAAAAAACTAAACAATTTATCGAAACATAAAATGAATTTATATTTATCGGTTAAAGGGCCATATACAAAATCGACCATTCTCGTAGCGCTTCCAAAATGTACTATCTGGTTTTCCTGGTTATTCATAATAAAATTGAGTTCAAAATTCATACTTGTACTTTCAAACAATTCTGACATTTGCTTTACAATTTTGCTTGATTCGTACATTGCAAAATTCAAAAAATTATAAAAACATTAATCAAATGTTTTTAAAATTTTTGGCGAAAAAATCCCAAACATGGCCGAATACGTATATTTCAAATGCTTTCAAGATGTATACAAATACAGCAAAACTAAGTCTACACTTTGACTCAAACTTATTTCGCTCATAATCATTACTTGGATCACAAATATATTATTTAAAAAAATTATGGAACAAATAAAAAAAGAAATGCTAGATGTGTTGGTGAAAACCTGACTAAAAAATTAGTTATTAGTTTACATGAAAATTCACCATCAAAAGATTGATGATATTTCCAAAATTTATAACGATTAATATAGTTTTAATTAAAATTTATTAAAAATATGTATACATCTGGATAATAAAACAAATTTTTAATTTACCGAATCATTAAACGAGATAATGTCCATATCAAAATTGTTAAACGTTAAACTTACATCAATTCACCTCCTTTCCTTTATTAACCGCAAGAGGCGTGTATTTTAATTTTACAATGTTCAATATTTAATTATACTCGAAATAGAACAAGACACTCTATTTGAGTGGTTTAAGTATGTTTTACTTCATCTTGTGGACGAGTGTAAAAAATCGTAAGACATATATATTTGTTTTAAATTTAGGAATTGGAAAAAAATTGTTAAATAACTTTAGTTTTAAAATATGATTGAATTAATATTTTAGTTTGAGATACATTATTCTTCATAAATTTTTGAAGTTAGTAAAAATGGCACTGGGATCTAAACTGTTTAATCTAAACTAATCACCATTAAATTTAAGATCAATAAACCAATACAACACGCGGTTAATCTTATTCTTATAACAATTACTATCAACAGGTGATTTTTCTTTATTGTATCTAATTCAAAACCCGATTTCACAATAAAATATATAAGAATGAAGCAAAACTTAAGCAAAATAAAAGTAAAACGATTTAACGTTGCGTGCCAACAAATGACTTTTTGCAAGATAAAAATAACATCTGTTTATGTTTCGTTAAGAAAACCATAAACATTTTCATAATACAAAATATGTAGGTATATATGCAGATATATAAATTTAATTTTATATCAATTCACCGCAATTGATTTTTAAAATTACGCCATTCGATCAAACAGAAAATATGAAAATGCGTATGGCCGCTTATAATATAATTAGTAATCTAAATAAAAAAAAATGTTTCTAACTTTTTTGTTTTCTCAGTCATTAATGAACACAAAAAGAAAATAATAATTAGAAAAAATAAAATCCAATTAATTAAGTTCAAAAAATAATAAAAAAATAAAATAAAAATAAACGACGAATAAAAACCTCAAAAAATTCCAAGAAGTTGAATAAAAACCAAATTGTATTTTGATTGAATTTTGTGTTTGCACTCCAATCCCGCATACATCAGATGTACGTAGTAAAAGGGTTTGAAAAATAACGATTCTTGGAAATATTTAACTCGTTGCGTATAATTAATGCAACTTACGAGATTCGGCCATAAATTTATAATTTTATGACACTTTTAGGTTAGTGACTTAAAAAAAAGTTGTACATTTTTTTGTATGGTCTCTAAGCAACAAATAAAATTCTAAATAACAAAAAAACTTAAAAAAAAATGTAATTGGAAAACAAAATTTTGTTTATGTGGTAAACAGCAAACATCCTAATCTAAACTTAATATTTTTGTTTGTTTGGTTTTTTTTTTACAAAAATTAAATTCATTGAACATGAAAATTTGTGGTTTTTCATTTATTTGTATATTACTATAATTCAACAGCAACATAAACATTATACATAAATAAATTAAATAACCCAACCCGATATTGATGGTCAATGTGGTTGATCCAAAAATTGTTATAACAAAAAAATTAAAATTTTAATACTCGAAAAATTAAATCGGAAAAATTCCTGTTTTTAATAACAATATAATTTTATGTGAAATTGGATCTTGAAATTAGCTTAAATCAATTTAAAAAAAAACCTAAAACTAATGTTGCACGAAAAATACCAATCAAAATAACCATCCATAATGTCCCCACAACAATCTTTGTAATCGAATCAAACTTCGATGACCACAGTTTTTCAAGATTTCTATTCATTATAATTTTAACTTAGTTTGTATGCACATCCTCGTGTCTACCATTTTGCACTTTCCTTTTTCTTCTTTTTTATATTGTTGAAATAAACAATATAAAATAATGTAAGTAAAGGCTCGAAATACGGCAAACATTTTTTTTACACAATTAGTTGCCTTCACCCTTTTAACCAGCTTCAACCAATCAATGGATAATATGCCAGCATGCATATACGACCAGAATGTTATTCACCTTCGACATCCTGCACTAAACAACAATCATTGCCAATATATTTAACGATCTCATAGAGGCCACTATACTATTAAGCCAATTTACGACTCTCTTCCATCGCAGTTGCTTCACTTTTTACCATTACCAAGTCTTTGGGATTTAACTTTGAAGCTGCTCGAGGATGTTTGTTAAATTGTTTAAACATAACTTCCGTATTCATCTCCAACTCACGCCTTGTCGATCTCGTTCAATTTCATTATCTTCATTAGCGACGTTGCTTTCATCATCGAATCTGAATATTATTATGGACGGCGTCTTTCAAATTGAAACTCAACCAATTTGATGTCCCAGTCCCGATTTTCTTCTTCGGATAATACTGCCAAACTGGTTGTGATGATTTTAATTACACTTTCCACTTGGTCATTAGCCCGTGCAATTTTCGAATATATATCATGAGTTACGCAAAACTCATTAAACTTCCCAGAAATAAATGCAGCACTCTTATTAGTTTGATAACTTAGTTTGAACCCTTACGGGCTTCCAGTAATATGAAATAAAATTGTAGACAAGTTCTAGTGTAGATTCTACTCCAACATCGGGAAAGGCATACAAAATTACTTATTTTATTATTTGCTGAACGCATCGATCAATGATGTCACAAACTTGTTCCCTTTTGTGGAGGTTGGATATGCTCCGACCTGATCCAGGTGAACGGTCACGAAAGGCCTATCTCCCTTGTCTAATGGATGCAAAAATCTTGGATTTTACCGGTCTGCTTCTTGAAATATAAATATTTCAAGAACCTGTTGGATTTAAATCACGTTTATTTCCAAGAAATTTTTGAGACTGTTACAGTCAGTTCTGATCAAAAATTGTTTTCCTAGTAAGTATACGCGAAATTTCTCAAGATCAACTACAATCAGCAAAACCTCGAGTTCAATGGCGTAGACAGGTTTTCTTATTTAGAGTTCTTCCGACTAAAATAACTAACAGACTTTAGAAATCCACTTTTTGACGCTGGTATAAAAGAGCGGCAACGCCCAAAGCACTTGCATCAGTATGCACTTCTGTCTCCGCATCAAGTGTAAATACGGTTAACTATTGATAACATGGTAAATATTGTCTATTGATAACATGGTAAATATTAAAGCCATTTAAAATTTTAGCGATAAAGTGTTACTGATATTAGCAATTGACTTATAAAATATAACAATTTTATCACACAAAATCGTGAGAATTTTAAAATTCGGTACTTTCAATTCATTGAATTAAAACGGTTAGTAATATTAAATTATTAATAAAAATTTGAATCTTTATATAATTTTATCTCAAAATATTGCCATATCCGCAAAAAGTATATATAAAATTAAACTATAAAACGATTCTATAAATCCACCCTCGATTTTCATAAAATTTGAACTTTCAACTTGACGACGACGACACAACAACAATAAGGCAATATACATATTTCAAATTGTATTTCCACCCCTGCGCGCACACACATACATTATACATAAAATAAAAATATCAATTCCCAAATAATAATAAAAACTAATTCGAATCCACCATATTACAAAACTTAGCTAGGCTATGTTATGTAGAAGACAAACGATGAGTAAGGTCAAAAATAAAATAATTTTCCCTTCCCCCCAACGCACATATATATATATACATAAAATAGAATGGAATCTAATTCCATTTAAACAAAGTACAAACAATAAAATAAAAATAAATCAAAACATAAATAAAAATAGAAAAGTTTTGTTGTATACGAGGAGTGTTAGACCCATGATAAAAACCCAAAGCCTGATTTAAGATAAAAAACAAAAACAAAATATCGTAGTAATAATAATAAAATAAAAATAAAAAGAAATTAAAAATAATTACACAACTTAAAGAGGAAGAAAATGTAATGTGTTTTCCCCTATTTCCCGATGAAAAAATAATAAAAACAAAAACATAATAATACTCCGGGGAATAAATTTATTCATAAATATTATGTTTTTTTTTAAGGGTTGAACAAACTAATAAATTGTATATTTTATGTATTATATATTACCTGATCTCCCATATCGAAATGTGGATTCGGTTGATGATGGCCGTTGTATTGTGGCACAGATAATGAAACGTTTAAATTTTCGTCGTTTCGCTGCAATTAAAAAAAAACAAAAAAACAATTAATTCAAATGCATACATTAATTAAACGAGATCTGCTTTTTTACAAAAAGTTATAAATCCAAAAAAAAAAATAGAAAATACTTATTTTAAAACAATAAATTTTCAATTCAGGAATTTTCTTTTTAATTTATTATTAAGATTGTTAATTCCAAACCGGAAGCAATTTGTTTTGGTTTTAATTAATTATAAAATACCCAAACAAATAAAATGTCTCAGAAACTAATTAATTTTCAATTTATAATAGAAAAAAGTATAAATTCTGGTTTTAAACTAATCATTTAGTCATTTTATAATGGATCGAATCGAACATACAGCACACGGCACAAACATAAATTTGTATATGTATACGTTATACATAAAATAAAAGATTAAAACTAAAAATGATTGGTAATAGATATATGTAAACATACATTTAATTGAATTCAACTTAATATTTCTAACTGTAAGGAAAACTAAAATAGTTATCAAATTACAGTCAGAAACAAAAGTAGTTACGTAATTATCTCAACAAAGCCACAATATTTCCATTAAAATTTAAAATTAAATCAATACTTGCTCTTTTACCTGCAATTATCCATATCTGGATCAATCATTATGTGCCCTTTCATTCTCAGTTGTAACATGATAAAAAAAGTGAACATTTTAAAGATGTTCGATTTCCTACAACAAATGTTGACAAGGCTATAGTTTACAAATTTATGATTGTCCTTGGATGATTCAATAAAACACGAATTTAGTTCCGAAGGTGATTACTGATAACTTACTTAAACGTTAACTACTTACTAATGAATGATTTAATAAAACAAAATGACTGTTCTTGACAGGGCTGAAATCTAACGGTTGCTAGCGTCAACAATTATTAGCGTCTATTCTGTTTTTTTAACACGTTTCCATAAGGTAACTTAGCGAAACTTTTTCTGTTTAACGATCCAACGAAATATTTTTCTATTTTGACTAAACGTTTTATAAAAAATTACAAATAATTTTTTTTAATGATACTCAAAGAAATTAAGGAGTATTTAACGAAATATTAAAAATTTTTAAAAGTTAAATTATAATTATGGATCGAAACAATTTTAAACTTTAAGTAATATAGTTCAAGGCATTTCCAATTATTTGATAGATGATTTTCATCTCAAATTCTTATTCTTATTCAAATTCTGATTAGTCACAATTTAAGATGAATTAACAATTTTAGAGTCACGACCGATAGCAGTGTAATATATATATTTTTAATTTTGTTTCTGTTTGGACCAAAAAGCCAAGAACGATTCAAAAACGGACTTAACGAAAATAACATATAGAAAATTAGCAATTTAAATAAAAGTTAAATCAAAGGTTAAATTAGTATTTTTATTTAAAATCACCTACTCGCAAAGTTAACGAGACAAAACTTTTTTAGTTCTACCAACGAATAATTTTTTTCTTTTGATTATAACGTTATTCAAAAACTAATCAATAAAAATTAATTAAACTGTACTCAAAAAACTTAACGAATATTTAACGAAATCTATTAAAAATCCATCTCCAAGTATTTACGAATTATGAATTCGAATCACTTTTTACATTTCAAGTATATTTAGCCAAATATTATTGGAGCTGGTAAAATGTCCACCATTTAAAATATAAAAGCTGATAAATTTTAACACGCGTTAAGAATATGTTTGAATAACTAATTTAAAAGTGTTAAATGGCGATTGAAAATCTCAGTTTAACACTTAAATTAAACATTGAAAAACTTAACGAAACCACTTTAATATTTAATTTTAGTGTGTTTTAATGATTCATGAACTTGACGAACAATTTAACGTATTTCAACTAAAATGGTTTATCCACTTGATAGATTCTCACCTTATACTTCAAAGGATCCGGACATATTGTACGATTTATTAAAAATTATAAATTCATAAAACCTATCTGAGGTAGAGTATACATTTTTAGCATGGTCGTACAAACATTGCTGAATTATTCGGAAACCGTTAAAATTACAAATGATCCATTTTTATTTTTACCGCAATAGATTTCTGGCAATTTGGTAAAAAAGTCTGGCAGAGAGAGCTTAAGTTTTCATAGTTTAAATTTAGATTATATCATTCAAACAAAGATGATCTAAAATAAAACTTAACGAAACAAATTTAACGAAAATTATCAATTTCGGATTAAACACTTCATTCAAAAAATATTGCAACTTTAGTAATTTTTATCTGTTTTTAACACATTTAACTTAACGAAATTTTTAAAGTTTAACCAAACGTAATATTTTTCTATTTTCTACCTAGTCTCACATAATAGCTTACGAGTTAGTATTCACTTTCGTTTTTTATAATTTTCCACCTAGAACTGAACTAGCATAAAATACATATAAACTTTGAACAGTGTCGAAAACCTGTGCGCCAAACGTTAAAGTCTGTGGTTCTAATCCTTAAATTTGTACCTGTATTAATTTGTCCAGATACATATTAAAAAATACAGCCTAAATTGATTAAAATTATTAGGACAAAATGTTGTTATTTAGTGAATTTTTTGTGCCGCCCCATAATTTTTGTACCCGTTTATACTGCACGATCTGCACCAATGAAATAGCCGGTCCTGGTCTTTGAACAACTACTGCCGGAAGCAATTATGTACTGTCAAGATTTGAGACAGGTAATAATTGACTTCTGCATGTCCTAATCGGTTTTCTGCTTAGCCAATATTCGGAGAATACTCTGTTACATTATGTAACACAGTAATATTAGGCCCAACACGAATCCTTGTAGAACACTATTCATGATATTGTTCTGCATTGTGACATCGTGTTTATAACGACGGCGGTTGTGTCGTTATTTTAATTATTCAGATTTGGATGTTGTGCAAAGCAAAGCTCAGTTTAGATCTGATGATGAATTGTTAAAAATTCGAGTGCTATGTGTAAATGCTTTATTAGCGCTCTATATATATTTATGTACAGTGTACATGTAGCGAATTATATGGATTTGCACGAAATATCTGAATAATTTTAATTGTGTGTGTGTAGCGATAGTCGCTACATGTTTTATACATTAGAATCCTATTACTGAATTAGTCACAATTCTTTACCTTAGCTTAAGCATGAATCAAAACATTTGACAACAGTATCGATCGAAAAACTAATTCAACCATCAAAATTGAAGCATTACCAAACCCAGTTCGCTAGATCACTTTGTTTAGAATTTATTGCTGTTGTGAAGAAAGCAAAGTATTCACAGCTTCCTAAAACTTTTCGTACTGCTCAACTTAAGGCATGTTTTAGCTCGAATCGAGAGCTAAAACACTTGCATATCTCCTAAACATTTAGACGTTCGCTTACGTATAAGGACACGCTTTTGCTTCTATTCAATATGTTAGCTATTGTCTAAAGTATTAAATATTTTAGGTTCTAGAAAGGACCAATGTGATATCATTCCATAATTATGTATAGTTTGAAAATATAGTTTACTATTAATGATGAGTTTTAAATTAAAACTAAATACAAACGACATGATGGCACCAAGCAAAATATTGCACTGTATTTATATTTTTAATAACCAAATTACAAAATTAATACTAAAAATTTAAACAATATTTTAATACCATTACTTTAAATTACCATTCATTAGTAAAAATAAAATACAGTACTGTACATTGCAATCCGCACAGTTTGAATTACTACAAAAATGTTATAGGGGTATTAGTTCATTAAGTCATTTAAAGATATGAACAGTTCTTTCTAAAGTATAATTAGCATTACTAACGACCTCATCCGATTCCTAACGCATTATGAAAATAAGTATTCTATATAATAATAGCAATTAAGAAATATTTTGTGATTGATTAACAACTTTAAACTTGCTGGGTTCACACAGCGTTTAAAAGGAAATGAAAATAACGAGAAAATTAAAATCCGTCTTGAGACTTAGCCGTATCTTACCACAGTGAGTAAATTTGATATGCAAATGGCATCAACAAAAAAATCGATTATAAAACTGGTAGCTTTATTCACTAGTCCGGATTTTATTGTACCGTACTGTATTTTCTCAACACACAAAGTTCATATTAATTAAATTGTGTTTAGTAAAAATTGTGTATCTATTTCCACTCTGAGAAAGGCAAAATTAAAAACGCGACTGTAATCAAAAATAACAACGCCCAATAATTATATTCTACTTCTAAAATATAATAATTAAAAATATTACAAATTTTTTTTGTTATTATTTTCTAGTTACAAATAGTAATTAGTATGGAAAAAAAATTTATTATGATTATTACAACAAAAAATTAAAAATTATAGTAATATAAAAACCAACCCTTAAAGCTATTAGGAATTATAATTATTTATTTTTATTATTATAATTTTCCAACAATATATATATATTTTTTTTTATAAAATAATTGGTTTTATTAGAGTTGCTTGGCGACAAAAATGTTTGAACATAAATTATAACTTATTGTAATATTTATAACAGTAAACAAAAAAATATATACATTTTTGTTCAATCAATATATAAATAATTTCATATAATTAACATTAAAAACATATGTTTTCAATGTAATAATATGATTTATGAACATAAAAATAAAGTAGCTGATTGATTTTTCGATTTCTAGATTATTTTATTAAAATTTACACATAAATTAATAATGGTAGTCGTATGAAAAACAAGAGACGAAATATAATTTATCATCCTTAATATATTTAATTTAATAGCTTTATGTGTCCTTTATATATACATATATTAACACACACACACATATATATATTCGATAAATTCAATTTTAACCACTTAAAAATATTTTTCACATAATTTATAATTTATTTTAATTGAAAATTGGTCACATATTTAAATTTTGTTATTGTATTATGTTTATGATTTATTAAATTAAAATAGAATTTTTATTAAATATAATTATAAAATTATATTTAAATATTTATTGGGCATCGTTCCATAACCGATTTATATGATCATGAGGCAGTAAAATACAACCAAAAATTTTTATAATTATGGGGTGGCGACCATTTTCCGAAAAAATATTATTTCTTTGCTTTAGCACAGTAGTAGTATATATATATATATATAGTAATAATAATAACATCCCTAATTTATGTATGAAATAGATATAATAAATTTTAATATATTTATACACAATAAAACCTCAGTCCTTTATTATTTAATTTATTGATTTATTTGCCTTATAATTATTGGTGCATTGTTTATTTTTAATTATAAAAAGTCAAAAAATCACAAGTGAAAGTGATTTTATTTATTTTTTATGTTCGTTCGATTTAATTTATATATATACGTATAAAACAATAAATTGGAATTATAAATAATTTAAAAACATTATATTATCGTCAATTTATATATTTGATTTTAATTAAACGTATATTACGATATTATTATTATTCAATTATTATTTAAAAAAAAGTACTATCATAATAATAAAAATAAGATAATTTTATTATAGCTTTTATTCAATATATATGATGCATATACAGACACACTTAAGACTATAGTAAATTTCTTTATTGCATGGCACATTTACTTATTGTAAAAATTGTAAATTCAATTTAATAAAAACTATCAGAGAAAAAGTTATAGAAAAATAAAATACAGTACACGAGTTATATTTATTTACTTAATGTATACCAAAACTATAAAAGGATATTAAGGATATAAAAATTTATTGAATTGAATAATATATAAAAACTAATTATCGATACTAAAGAAAACTTTTGTAATTTAAAACTATCGTAAATAGTTTTAAACAACATAATTGGTCTTACGGCTTTAAAAACAAAATTTTATAAAATAATTCCTATTCAGTGTTCATCTTTTTATATTTTATAAGTTTGAATGGAACGTCACTTTAGAAGAAAAATAAAATAATTGCTTTACCACATCTTTTGATTAAGAAATTTAGATAGTACACATATACATATAATGTACAATGAATTAATTTGACAGTTGCGAACAAAATGTTAGTTCTGATTTTGACATTAGTTAAAAGATTTTCTTTTATTCTTAATTTTTTAATTATTTGCATTCATTTATAGAAAAGCAATGGTATTTGAATATTTTTTTGATTGTTGGAGGTACGTTATGTTTTCTCTGCTTGGAGAATCAAAATTTTAAGTAGAAGAACGAAAAGAGAAATCGCTACATATCCAGTTTTACTTTATGAGGTGATGCATATAGTTTTTTGTGGAAACACTTAGATTTATAACTTGGTTATAAATGTTTTTCGATATTTTTCATGATCTTTTCGTTTCTACTTCGCGCGTCGTGCAGTGTGGGAGAGACCCACCAACTGCTCTTTTCTCGCGACGAACGATGATGAGGGCGCAGAACAAGTTTAATCTGATAACTTTGCAGATAACACGCGATAAATTTCCATGACGCCGCAGAGCAACTGGCATCTATGATTCATGATGATGTAGCCAGAGCCGTCACATAAATTAATCTTAACCTACAAGAGTATTCCACAGTTTCCAACGAATTCATCTGCTTCGGCTGGTTTAATTGCTCGAATGGTATTTAAACCTCCGCAACCGTTATATGGCTCAGAAACCGCTCGTATGGTTTGAAATTCTGAAGCAACAATTCAACGTTGCCGGAATTTCATCGGAATCATCCGACGTGCACGAGACAATGAAACAAGCACAAATAAGTGTCCTAGAGACGACTGCGTCCAGTTCTAGTTATCAGAGTTCAACTTGTTTAATTGACCAGAAGTTAATAGAATTAAAAAAATGTCTAATATCAGAAATTTCGGAAATGTTTTAGCATAATTCTCGAACTTGTTCAAATTCAAATTTTCGACATCGTCGCAATCCTCGGTCGCAACATGATTCTAGTAAGTCTAGACAAAATTCATCAAATTATCAAAATTCTACTGATTGGGAGTTCATGGGTGCTGACGTGTCGGTACTCGTTGATATACAAAGACAAAGCTGATAGATCCGTTAACGCCTCTGTATGCATCCGGTATACTTTCTTTCAATGATGCTTCTGCTTTAACTGCGGGATTGATAGATCAAAGACGGACCCAGGAGTATTTTAAACTATTACAAAATTACCAACAGTGATTCACGGCAACATCAAACTTAATGGGACTCACAAACTTGAGACGAACGTACCTCCGATTGCATACAAAACAAGACCAGACAAACTTATTATTGTGAGGACAGAATTCGACCACATGATGAAACTCGGAAATTGCCGACCCAGCACTAGTCTTTTGTCTATAGCCTTCTGCATCTTGTGCAAAAAAAGAATGGAGAATAGAGACCGTGCGTAAATTTCCGGGCACTTAATAAAGACACGATTCCGGTATCCGATTGCACTTTAGGATTTTACTCAGCGTCTCGAGTGCTGCAAAATTTTTAAAACGATAGACCTTGTTCAAGCCTACCATCATACTCCTATAGAACCGACGGACATTCCGAAAACTGCGATTTCAACACCTTTTCGACTTTTGTAGAATGATTTTCGATTTTAGGACTTGACTTCTGTTTTGTATATTTGGACATCTCAAACACATCAAAATTATATTCGCTAAATTAGAAGAACACGGTTTAGAAAACCTTTCGATCATTGTGCAGAAACTATAAAATAATCAGAATCGTTATGGTTCATTTTTCGATATGAAATGGTATATGTTGTGGAGTAAGCCATTTCCACACCCACTTTTTACTCAGGGTTTGCAGGTGCCGACGTCAATATTAAATTAGTGTAGAACATAATTAAATTGTGGTTTTGAACAATCATTAAAAAAAGGAAATAAACTTTTTGAAAATGCAAACTGCTCTTCATATATACGAGTGGGAGAGTTGGAGGTGCATATGATTATGAAGAATTTGTCATAGCAATGCCGCATTTTTGTCTAAATTATTGGTTAACTCTGTCATTATAAAATGGTAAAGTTTATTAGTTTTCCTCTTTAATGTTGAAGCAGAATATTATGGTAGTCAATTATTAATATAATTAAAACTTATAACATATTTGCAAATTGACATTTTAATTAGTCGTTAATTAGCAAAAAGAATAAAATTGTGATATTATTAGTATACTTTTTTTTTAGTTATCAAGTTTAAAATCAAATAGTAAGAGATTTACGGGTAATTAAAAAAAAAACATGATGACTGATTTGATCAGTATTCGAGCTCATATAGGATATCTACCAAGGTGCTTCGACAGGTTTTGAAATATGGTAACATAATAAATTCAACCTTTTAAGATGTTGCTTTCGTCAAACAACAAAAAATATAATTAGCTTTACGACACATAATTAAAAATTATAGAACCTACATATTTTTATTGTATTAAACAAATCACGTATTTCCTTTAACAGAAACCAAACTACTGTTCACCCTCTAATTTTCCGATTGAAATTATTTAATTTAATTTTTTTCATTATTTCAATTTTAATTGGATATTATTCAATTAAAGTAAAACTTTATTAAATTTCCTATTGATATTACTCTATGTGTATTAGCTAGTTGGTTATTAGTACTCATTTTTTTAAAGTTTTTATTTCTTTACATTTAATAATTAAATCGTTAATTAATGTTTTTTTCTAGTTTCACTAAATAAAACTAGAATAAAAAAATGAATAAAATAATAATTTCGTAACACATTGAACTCTAATAATAATTTATTATTTATTTGAATCATATACATAAACTAATTAATGTAAAAAAAAATACTGCTCCTCTACACCCACATCATCAAAAAACATCATCATCATCTCAACCAAAATTAACTTTAATTTAATTTTATAGTCAAACAGATTAATTCTATATCAAATACTTTTCTCTTCTTGTATATAATAAAATTCACATAAAAATGTAATAAAAATTATTTATCAATTATACAATAAAAAAAAATGTTTTTTTTTGCCACACTTTCGTACTTAATTACTTTATTATATTATATTATAAGACTAGTACTAATTTGATTGGCAAAAAATTATTAATACATATAAAAAGGGATAAGTTTTCAGAGAATTTTTATGACCATATAGTTAAAACTTAATTCTCAATAGTGTTCTATATTTCTGTTTGGCAGTATCTCGTATATAATCCAAAAATTTTATTATTTTAAATATAATAAAAATTATATTTTAATACAAACAACGTATTTACAAAAATAGTCTCTCGTATAAATATACAAATTTTATTGTAATTAAATTTTAACAAACACTAATGACTCTAATTACTAATTAATATCGCATTTTAGACTTTAAAAAAAATTTATATTTTATTTATATATTTAAAATAAAAAATAAATAACAAATACAAATAAATAATAAGTAGCATATGTTGTTTAAATATTATAAAATTTGCATATTGCATTTTAATGTAATAAAAAAAAATTAAGAATAATAATATTCCAAATAATGAAATATATTTCCAAGTGAACGTACCAATTTTCTTTCTTTCACAGATTGTGGAGGTTTTTTTATGTTAGGTTTTAGTCCAACCATTCTATAATTTTATGGAAATTATTTGCAATTGTTAAGTATTTTAAGGTATTAAAATTTGTGATTGGTTTTACTATATTACAATATCGGTCACATTATTTAAAAAATAATATAATTGTAATAATATTACTATATATAAAGTTTGATAACTCCAAAAAATGAAACTCTAACTAAAATACTATCCTGAAGAACTACTATTTCCGGATCACTAACTAGTTAATATGGATTATCGTTTGAGGTATAAGTTCTAATACCGAAAAAGAATATCTATGGAAGGTCACCAAAAATATGTAATTTAATTCAGAATATAAACTAAATATAAGATTCTATACAAATTTACAAAGTCTAGTAAAATCAGTTTTGATGTGTATGGTTTTTGACTGCCCATTTGAAACGTTAATGGTAATATTTTTATTTATAATTTGGAATTTAAAGCTAATAAAATGTGTAATTGTCAAGTATTTTAACTCCGAAATTATAAATATACTATGTTTTAAACTGAAAATGTTGAAATCGAATTTGTAAAGATTAAAATAAAGACTCCAAAAAAGTATAATTCCGAAAAGTGACACTTCGACGAAAATAGTATTCGAATGGAAGTAACAAGATGCTATTTAATTCGGAATGTTAACTAAATATTTACCCGAATATATCCGAAATATTCTTATAAATAATTAAAAATTATACGCATTTCTTTTTCAGTTACGGAGTTTTTTTATTTTTAATTACCATTTTATGAGCATGATTTTCAATTGTTTGGCCATTTTAAATACTAGAAGTTACAACTATTAAAAATATAATATTTTTATTAAATATTTATATATATACCGTCTGCGTACTCCGAAATTCTTTCAAATTGAAAGAAAATTGTTTGGCAAATTGCTAACGTATAAACCATAACACTTAAATATTGTCATTCTGCGAAAATCTTATTTAGACAAAATTGTTAGTCTGTAACAAACATTACTCCGAAAAGTAGAAAGCCAACTAAATAATATTTTGAAAAAAAAACAAACTATTTATTAGGATCATTATGAATTGAATTATTTAATAAAAATAACATAAACATTTAATTCAAATCATTTGATACATTTCGAAAAAAATAAATATTACTCCGAAATTTTATTGTTTTGCAATTTTAGATTCTAAAACGCGTATTACGAAATTCTAAAACTGACCTCAGCTCCACTTATTGAAAATCGATAACACTTTAAATTATTGAAAATTAGCAAAAACAAAACTCCGAAAAAAATACGCAAAAACAATTTCAACCACAAATTGTAATCCGAAAAAATACAAAAACTAACAACTGTAATTTTTAACGATATTTTAATGATTTTTAATATAGAAAATATCATGTTCATTAAAATGATAACAGTATCCCATTACTACTAGCTTTGATTTCCAACAATTTCTATGTTGATATTGCCATATTTTGACAGCTATAGCTAGACTTTATTCATCCTAAAAGAAAGTAGCTATTTCTTTTTAAATACTTAATTGTCATATTTGAAAATTGTAATGTCTTATATTTCTATTTCTGTAAATTCTTACAAATTCCGAAGTATTACTCCGAAGAATTCTACTTAAACAATAAACTTTCCGAAACAATACTTTTTATTAGGATAACTATTGAGTAATTCGAAATAGATATAATCGTTGGAGATATTCGTGCCAATCTTGGAAACCGAAAAATCATTAAAGGTCTGTCATTTAATTCGGAATATAAGTAGAATATAATCAACTGTTATAGATATATAAAATCTTATATAAATCTTATATAAAATTTTACTATTACAAAATTTTTGTCGATTTTACTTAATTATTGTACAATTAGAAAAAAAAAAACTTTTAGTCCGAGATCAGTACTCCGAAAAAAGCAATTAAAAAGAAAATACTATTCCGAAAAATAATATTAATATTGATGTAGAGCGTTGGTAACGCTCTACATCAATAATATTGGTAATATTGATGTAGAGCGTTGGACTTTTTTATACGGAGTCGTATAAAAAAGTCAACTTTTGAAAACTGGAAGATTAACTAAAAATGTTATATAATTCGAAATAAACTGTTAAACTTGTTATGCAGTTTAAACTTGTTATTGAAATTAATAGTACGTTTACATTCGTGATTTAAAAAATTAGAATTTGTACGAAGAAATTACTATTGATCATAAGAATTAACTGACAATATTTGCCAGATGCGTAATTAAAAAAATCGATAGAATATTAGTCTTGACGTTTAATAAAACTTTAGTTCTGTTCCGCTTTTCGTTGTTTTCGTTTGCGTCCTAAATTGTGTAATGTCTCAAGTGAGTCAAAAACCAACATTATTGCAAATTTCTTGTGAACCCGCCTTTAAACGTTTGTTTCCGCTGATTTAAATTTTAGCAATACTGTTCATATAGTCTAATTTCTTTAATTAATTAAATCTTACTTTATTAGCAATGGCGGGTGCAATTTGCGAATGGAGATACTGAATTGGAGAGGAATGGTTTATTTTCGAATTTAGCCATTTAGCTTTCGAGAGTATCAGCCATTTAGCTTTCGAGAGTATCAGCCATTTAGCTTTCGAGCTTTAAGAGATCAAATTTTTTAAAAATAACGAAACATTTAGAATCAACCGTCGTTGATACACTCTGTAGATATCCAACTAGATATCATATTTGAATGTTAAAATTGAAATAAAAAAGCAAAACGCATTAAACAAAAATGAAAGAGTGGTAAGAAAACAAACCTTAACGAATTTCAATATTCATACTATCTGTAATTGTAAATTTATTTCAAATTGAGAATTTTTTTAAAACGATTAATCGAAATAATTAATCAAATTCGATATAAAACATCGAATAAGAAATATTTTTTTAATCAAAAAACAACAATTAACCACCCGCTAAGCCGCACAATAGATTGTTATATAATATCTCTCGACAAGGTTCAACAATTAAATGTATATTTACCTAAAAAATAAAACACATGTTGCATATGTAGTTGCAAATAAAACATTATGAATAAAACAAAAATAATTATTATTTATTATTCGTTTGTCAATATTGTGATTGAGACAACAACAAATCATTTTTATCTATCAGACACTATACTATAACAAATACAACCTAAAAATTATATTTTCCACCCATCCTAACAATGATCGTAATAATTTTTATACAATTTTCATTCATAAATAATTATTATTATTTTTAATTGATTTTCCTGTGATTATAAAAAAAAAAAAAAAAGTTCGACATTTTTCGGAAATGTATTTTTTCGGGTAAATTTATTTTTTTCTAAAAAATGGGAAGATGGTGGGCAAAGGATTTTGTGGTAGGTGGTGTTATTTATTATTTATTTTAAATCGATTTTATTAATTAACTCAGATATTGAAAATAAAATTAAAATCAAATATTTATTAAATTAAATTAAACGCAGATTTTGTATTTAAATATAATTATTTATTTATATATATAGTTTTAAAAATAAAGTCGATATAATATAATTTAATTGACATCAAGTTAAATGTTTTAAAACGCCCAACAATATTCTATTTGCTCTCAATTGCTTTAAGACTAAAAATTATCTTTAATTACATTTTATTAAAATGTTATTGAACTCGATGACATTTATAATAAAATTTACAATTTAAGAATATTTAAGATAGAATATATATATATATATATATATATATATATATATATATATATATATATATATATATATATATATATTTATATATATATATATATATATATATATATATATATATATATATATATATATATATATATATATATACATATTTATAAATTTTATACATTCCATTAAGTTTTATCGAAATATATTGGGAATGTCTTAATTCTTTAAAAAATTATTTTTAAGAAATGATCGACCTTGATAAAATAATTCAGTCAAAGTGTGTCATCTATTATAAATACAATAATATTTTATTTAGTTTTTACATATGATATGAAATATCGATAAGATAAGATAAGATATCGAAGCGGCTTTACACTGTAAGTAACATTGTAATATACAAAAGCATAAAATACTATATGATGGACATTTTTCCATAATCGAAATGTTTCGAAATACATACCAGATAGTGTTGTAAAAATTTAATTCATTAATAATACTAACCCGCGGAAACCATACCCAGTTCAACACCCTGTAGAGGGTTGCGAAAAGAGAGCATATCATATCCAAATGTAACATCAGTACTTAAATCACCTGATAGTACATAAGAATGAGAGAAACCAATCGACACTAATTTCTACAACCTCAAATCTAGCTCCGATTAATTTTCCGCAGGATACGATTGCATCCTTTCTACACACATCGCCAAAATACGAATTCATTCACTCTAAAGCTAGATATAGCTCATCACCTAAACGCCAAAAATGGAATTATGGTAGCAAAACATCAATTCAAGTCATTCGACGTGGAATAGTCCAAACAATTCACCAGAATTGCCAAGCACATCTTAGTTTATGCAAAAATTCCAATTAACAATTGTTTTAAAGGAATTTGGCTCTTATCATTCACCAGTGGCTATTCGCAATTCCATTCAAGGCCCAAACTGTGCCCAACTAATTCTTCTAGATGTTTCTTTATTCTTTGTACCTTTTCTTAGTTAAAGAGTAACAAATTTTCAAATAGCTAAAGAAATCGTTTCTCAATACAAAAAAGTACTCATCCACATCCTATCTAGTTCTATTTCATTTGAAGGCCGGTATAGGGGTAGTTATCGATGGCGAGTCTCTTCCCACACACAAAATATTCGGCAACGGGCTTTTGCAGCACACAGCCGGTAGTAAAAGATTCGGGTGTGCGCCAAACAACCATAACAAATGATGTGTCCTTTCAAATTTTTAAATTTATGCGACTGCGACAGTTACATTTTTCAGTAGTTACTTGAATTATTATTAATAGTTTTGATAAAATTTTCTGCAATATACTTTTATTTTGAAATTGCTTCTGGCAATTTAAAGTCAATTATTTAATTTGTAATAAAACTTGTGTTTTGTAAGTATATTCGGAATAAACTTTACTGAATTACTAACTCGTTTTTTTAAACATTATTTTACTCAAACTGACCATCCCATACTGACTTTTAAATAAAACCGATCCCAAGCTACTTTTTAAACAAGCATTACAATTTCTTATACGTTAAAGTTTAGTTCACCTTAGCTATGTTAAAAATACTATATAGTATACAAATCGAATTGTGTTCCAATAGAATCGCTTTAAATGGCTAATCTCTTTGTGAACATGCAATCATTTTACAGAAATGCTTTCCATACCATGCATATAATCTAAAATTAACACAAACGATCTACATTTAAAATTATACGATCACCCTTTATATAATCCAATTTATACGTGATAAAATTGAGTGAAAAACTAAACAATCAATTTTGAGTCATAATTGTAACTATATACACTTTAAAGATCGTCACGATCATTCAATGATCACGTTTTATAATTATTTATGTTGAAAACTTTAAATTAATAAATATTCAGAAACGTCATCAGCGCACTTCAAAAAATAAATTTAAAAAATAAACAATTTAAACTAAATTATTGATAACATCATCTGTTCAAATTAAGTCGACGGTTTTTATTGATTTTTGGACCAAATCCTAAAACAATAAACTCTCTTCCGACCTTTAAAAAATTAATTACTCAAATTTGAACACTATAATTATGTATTCTTACTAATTTAAATTCATTGATTACCTTCCCCCATCGACCACCATTCTTATTAAATTAAATATTAATTAAATAATAAAATTATTATTATTATTATTTTTTTTTTTTTTTTTGATTAATTACGAAAGTTATTGATTAAAAGAAAAACAAACAAAAAAATAGAAATATGAAAATATAAATTATTCTCATTTGGTACCTTTTTCTATTAACAACAACCACCTTTAAAAGAAACACGAGTGGCAAACATCATTCCTATACTAAAATATAAAATCAGTACTTTGGTATACGCTTCGGAATGGCGCAAAATAACAAACAATTTAAATTTTCTTTTTAATAATTTATTTTGACTTTAATTAAAGTTTCTTGTTAAGTATATTTTTATTTTTGTCTTTATTATTGAAAAAAGTTCTCGAAAATATTTTTGAGAGTATGGGGACGACAAATAAAGGAAAATAAATTATCGTAACAAATTAATGAAAAACTTTTATTTATTTATATCAATTTTTTTTTTGTTTTTGTTTTAAAACGAAAATTTATTTCCAAACTTTTTTTTATATTTTCGTTTTTAGATACATAAATTTCGATAAAAAAATAATAAATTCGTTTCGAGTGAAAATTTATGAGAATTGATAAACGCTGAATATATTTGGTAAAAAAAAACTTTTATTGGACCTTGAGTCCGGGCCCACGTACAAACTTACAAGCTCCTTTTAGTCTACAGAACAAAGGGTCGCCTATGTAATTTCGTAAAGATATAAAGTCTAATAAAAAAAAAAAAAAAAAAGAATGCCCCGTCGCACAAATTTATATTTTATTATTTATCTTAATTTTTATGATTAAGGTTATCAGGTCATCTATCTTGTTTAGTGGTTTATTTCTAGGAAAGTCAAGAAACTTTCCTTCATTAAAAATTAAAATATAATTTTTTTATGAAATCATTTAATGTATATTTTATTATTTGTTGTGTGTGTGTACATACATAATTGCATCTAATCTAATTGATCTAAGAATTTTTTGTTATTTTTGTTTTTTATAATTTCAATCGGAGATATGACTTTGAAATATATATATAAAAAAAAATAACAAAATTTATCGATAGAAATGTTAGAAATGATAAAATATATAAAAAAAAATTTGTCGAGATACTTTCTAGCGATAAGTTATTTCATTTAAAAGATTGATGGTATTTTGCCTTGGGCAATTTTTTTGTTATTGTTGTTGTAAAAGTTATGTTGTTACATATTTTAATGCTTTATAATAAATTTTGTTTATATTTGGTGTCGCCGTTATTATGTTTTGATGTTGCATTACAATTTATGAGTTTGTTTTAACATGTTTTTTTTGGCACGTTTGTGATATAGTGTTACAATATATATGTTTTATATTATATATGGTCCACAAAGCTACATTACGGCGGGACTATTAAACAACAATTCATTTTGATTTGTCTGAAATATGTATGATTCACGCAAGCATGCATCGTAAAACTACAAGTATTTATTATTATTTTTATTTTAATTTCTTTCAATAAATTAAGATTGTCATTATTTAATAATTTTTTTTACTTAAATAAGTAATATATTTCGTCTAGTCTACTTAAAATATCGAAAACCAAACTCATGTAAATTTCACAATTAGTTACACAAATATCGATATCAATTTAATTTTTTAATTTATTTTTAGATTATAAAAATATGACTGAGGTTAGTTAATTAGTTACCAAAGTTAACTGATTAATCCACAAACCTTGATCGATACCTTGCCTCTATTTAAATTAAGGTTATACTTAATCACAAACAAAACACATTTGACACGCAAGCAGTCCTTGCTTTATCATAAGTTCAACATACACAAACGTGTTAGTACAATTTAATCTTAACAAAAATCAAACTAACACAATTGTGTGTATTTTGCAATTGTTCTGTTATATTTTATTTACACATTGATCATGTTACAGAATGCCAAAATTAATCACATTAATAGTAGGTTAAAAAACTACAATTAATAAATAGTATATTTATTTGAAGATTTTTAACCTACAAAGTGACTACTACACGAAGGCCGATCCTCATAAAAGTGAGTAATTTTGGATGCATAAATATAACAAATTTATACATAAAATTAAAGAATAAATATTATATTATATTTATATAGAAACTTAGAAAATATCTTAGAAAATCAACACGCACAATTGTGTAGCTTAGACACTAAAACTTTTTTTTTATTTTTGTTTAAAAACGGAGCCAAAATAACGGATAGCTCTATCTCTAATGAACAAGGTTGAATTAAACTGCAATCTGATGGGATAAAAAAGCTCATATATTTAAACAATTATGTAAAAAATCATTTGGGCGGGGCAGATTTAATAGATCAACTGATAGAATATTAATAAACTTTTATTAAAACCGAAAAGTGGGCGTTGATGATATCCAACTATTTTATAAACTTTCCTTTAATGAATGCACGGATGATGTTACTCGACCGAAACGCTTGTGGAAAGAAAAAAAATGGATCTCTTGGATTTTAAAATTAAAAGTTGCGAACAGCTTGATATTTAACCCTACACAAAAGTTATCACAGAATAGCGACATAGCAGAGAAATGAATATAGCTTCACCTGTCTGTAATTAATTCTCTAATTTTCTTGTAAGACTTTTATAATGTAAGATTTTTAATCATGAAAATCGATTAACATTTAAACTTTTTGGTAATTCTAAAGTTACCTACACAAATGTGTCAATTACTATTAAATTCGATCAATTTCGTTACGAGCGTATTGGTTTAAGATGCTTACACAAATGTGTATTTTAGGTTTAATTTCATCATTAAATATCTTTCGACATCGCTGTTTTAGATCAGCATCGTAACATGTCAGCCTAATAAGGCTTTAATTAGAAATATATATATATATGTGGCATCAAACGAAAATCAATCACAACATTTCAACGAAGAAAATTGGTATAATTGATGTATATTGTCGAAATTTAATGTACGTTATCAAACGAAAATTCGGAGAGCCCATTTTAAAAAGCTAAAATTCCAATAAATTAACCTTTGGTAAAAATTCAGCCAACTTCTATCCTTTAGGCTGTGATGGTTAATCATAAAATCAATCTAAATGTCCCACTAGTCCTATGACAAATATGTTACAACTAGATATAATTGAACCCGTTAATTACAGGTCGTGGATTTCACCAAGTCATTATATTGCAAAACGATAAAGATTCGAGTATTTGTTGACGTGCGTAAGGCCAATTAAGCTTTTGTTAGTGAAAATTATAGTTAGTGAAACTCTGAGTTACATTGACAATATACTGTAATATCTGGAAAGGACTTATAATAAAGTAGGATTATATTTAGAAAATTTGTTCGGAAGAAATGAATTGATAATGAGCGTTTTTAAAAACTTAGGATAATTTGATTCCAAAAATAAAATAAAATGGCCTGCGGATTACTATGCTCAATTGCTTTGAATGATATACTAGTTTAATTTAAGAGTAAAGTGGTGCCAGAAAATTAGGCCAAAGTTAAATGTTAAGATGGGAGAGACTATGAACCATGAAAATTAGATAAGTACTTTCCTCAAAATAAAATTATGTTTATATTTCTACTATAAAAGTTGCGGAAAAATGGCGGAAAATGTTAATTTTAATAAAATAAAAATTAATATAACTATTAATTAATTTTTGATATATGCGGCGAGACGAATGGAAAATGTCATTCCACGTTGGCCGTATAATAATTTTGGTTATTTGGACAAAAAGCGAACATTGGTTGACATTTTAAATTCGTCTGGCTAAAAAAACAAGAACAATATAATACATGCGCAGCAAATACATGCGCAGGTCTAAAAAATAAAAGTAAATTACAATGAATTCTGCATATCTCGGATAGATAGGGTCTGTTAAACTGAACCAACGTTTTAGAGGACTTTGACCTTATATTTCTGTCTTTGCAAACAAAACAGGGGAAAAATATTTTTTGTTAACATTTCTCATCACTTAATAAACATTACAGTGTAATTATATGCTATAGTTATAATATATACAGCCTAATTATGTGTTTCAATAAATTAATTATTTTTACAGGAAGCAATTATTTGAAACAAAATTGCTCTACTTTAAATTGTAGTTGTACTATAATTTAAACATTTTTTATAGGAACAAAGAGGCAAAATAACTATCAGTATTCTTCTTATTATTATTATAATAAACCTGTACAGTGATAAGGCTGTTAGTGTTGACATCATTTATAAAATGCCCGACGATAATATTTTTAAGCGTCATGCCAAACGGTTGCCTTTACCTTTTTTTATTAACATCAGTAATCTAGAATTATATTAAATCACAAGTAAAATAAGAAAAAAAAATCTTTAATAGAAAAAGTTTATATTATATCATACATATAATAGCTTACAGTAATAGGTACTAAAACTTTAATACCAGAAATTCCAATACATGTTGCATAGGCTATCTTCTCTGGTTGCATAGGCTATCTATGTAAATTTTAAATTTTTTGTAGTAAATTTTAACAATTTCAATGCGTTGTTGAAGCGTGTATCGTACCAGTTTTAGTAATGGCGTAGTTTTTACTTGTAAAATATCAAAAGATAACAGCTTCAAAATTGACAGCTGCCCAAATAGCAGGCTATTCAAAATGAAACTTCTATTTGGGTAACCCTTTATATACACGAACCAGAAAAATCAAAATAATTCGCTTTCTCTGTATTGCGCAATATTAAAAAAAAACTTGAAATACTTTAAAAATTATTATTTATAGAGAAAATAATAAAACTTTAATTGAAAACGTAGAGTAAAAATTAATTATAACTTTTATTTAAAAATTAATTTAAGATAAAATCTATGTATTTGGTAGTTAAGTCTTTTCATCATGAACACAGGGCTTAATAGTATAAATCATGTGTCATAAATTTTTGTATATGGCATTGACATTTACTTTAATTATTTACACACTCACACAATAACAATTGTATAAAAAAAATCGATAAAAGCGTGAACCAAATATTAATACTAGAACTACACCCTCTCTTAAAATCACGAAGTATGTATGTGTACATATAGAGTGAAAACCTATTATTTTTATTAGTTCAATTTATATATTTATTATATGAATAAATATATATTTTATGATTGCAATTTTTTTTTTTTTTTATTAAATTGATATCTAAATAATTTATCTTTTTATTCGACTTTTTATTTTTTTAAACATAATTTATTATACGTATAAAGTTTTTTTTTAATAAATAAATTTAATTAAATCTAACACAAAAATAATAAAAATAAAAGTATAAATTAATTAGAAAAAAAAAATATTAGTTTTTATTTCCTCTGTCTGTTTTATATATTTTTTATTTTTTAATTTTATATTTTTTTTTTTATAAAAACTAAAATAAAATAATAAAGGGTGGGATTATTAATTAAATATTTTTAATTGAGAATATTAACCTTTAACAAATTTTAATTACTATGAAACTATGAAAGACTGGTTTTAATTAAAATATATAAAAATGTACAATTACATGAAATAATATCCATTAGCTTAAATTTAAATAAAGTTTGGGTTAAAATTAATTTACGAAAAAATAACGAAAAGTGTAACTATACTTTTACCAAATTTAATTTTTTTAGAATTAGAAAAAAAAATCGATTTTATAAAATTTACATTAACTAAAGAACGAGTCGATATCTTGACGGAAAGATACATCAATATCCGTCTTTCCTTTTTTATTTCATACTTTTATTGCATAAAAAGAAAGAAATCAAAAGAATGCTATTAGTTTATTATGTTTAAACGAGAGAGATACTTATCTAGCAAGGATATGAGAAACAAATTATTTATAACCTTACGTTCAACGTTCAACCAAAAAAATTTAACGTCAATAATAAATTTTTGTGATAAGAAATCTTCGTAAAAATGATTGAACAGAAACCGGAAAACAGGTGATCGGATTAAAACGAATTTAAATTAAATCGATGAGAAATTATTGTGAGAAAATTTAAAAGATTTCTTTGTTTTAATATACATGATCACAATACATAATATGTATAATAAATAAATATATATATAAGCTAAATAAATATATAATATACAGAGTGTCCCTAAAGTGGCTGACACGAATAGTACCGTTGGATTCCTTGATCAAAGCGGACATGACTCTACTTCTACCACTTCGCACTGTGAAGCCAAAGTTATCAAGTTATAGTCGTTTTGAAACAAAAAATTTTCTTAAAAATATTTCAATTCTAAAAGTTTTGTTTTAATTTGAAATAATTTTTATGTAAATATTCATACTTATTATACCTTATTTGAAAGAAAATTTAATCAGCTTTTTAACGAAATAAACATTGAGAAAAAAAATACTCCTTTCTCTAGATAGTGAGTTATCTTTAATACAAGGTACGACGTTCGAAGGCTCCTCTTAAAACGTCTATAACTTGATAACTTTGGCTTTACAGTGCGAAGTGGTAGAAGTAAAGTCATGTTCGCTTTGATCAAGCAATCCAACGGTAATATTCGTTTCAGCCACTTTAGGGACACCCTGTATAAGCTGAAACTTTCAAATATCTCGGAAAATAAGCACTTTACGAAAAAAATTTCCAAGATCAAAATTTAAACATTCCGCAGGGGAAATATATTAATGAAAAAATTAGTACCCCCTTCTCCTTCCTGTAGGTAGGCGGGGGTAACTTTAAAATTAAAATAGGAACCCAATTCATAAATTTGTAGAAGTCATATTTTAATATTGTGATTTGTATAGTAATAATACACCTTCCCGCGGGTTATTTAAGAGCAAATTGAAATAGTATTAAAGGAGGTTTTAAATCCAATTACATTTATAAGTGTATTGCTGTTAATTTTAAATCGCAGATAAAATAGCTTTCTCTTTCTTCCCCGAAGACTATTAATAGTCACCAATGAGAAGATGATCCCAAAGGCTAGTATTTTCGAAAGTATCCTACTTTCGAATAATACTTTAGATTTTCTCTCTCTAAAATGTTTAAGGTAATCGTTAGTTAAAAAAAATCACCCCTAATTTTCCAAAATTGAAAAATTATTTGAACTCGTGAATGAAAACAATGACAATTTTGCCTTTTTAAATATGTACCAAAACCTAAGCTTTCTTAATATAGTGTAAACTTTGCCTAATTGCACATTTGTACAAACATATTTTTACATATCAGTCGATTAGAAGCAAAACGGTGTATTTCCTTTGAAAAGTTATTGAAATTTAGGATTCGTGCTAATCAGAATATTGCCCTGAAAAGAGAAATTGCTAGTGCATAAAGTTAACAAAGAGCGTTTAACGCGTCTACTTGGAGGAAATGTAACGGTGATTATAAATTCAAGACATATTTGAGCTACTATACCGAAAACCTGTATACTGGTGTTCTAATAAGAAAGGATGGATGACTGCAGTTCTATATAAATATTGGATGCTAAATTGTTTAATTCCGGAACTAAAGGAGTATTGTATAAGAGAAAAAATTATTTCAAATTTTAGTACTGCTAAAGATAATGCCCCATCTCATTCTCTTCTAAATAAAATTTTTATTTTTACCACCGAACACAACAACCTTAATTCAGCCTATGATCACTTGATGATCGGTGCCTACAAGAACATAAACAGAGTGACGTAGAGGAAAACAAAACAATGTGAGTGAAGTTATTTCATATGAAGAATATTTTCACCGAATTTCAAAATTGACGAAAATTTGCGATTTTTTTTATAGTTTTCGTATGGAATCGCTGTTTATATATATGTATATTTACATATATATATATATATATATATATATATATATATATATATATATATATATATATATATATATATATATATATATATATATATATATATAATATTAAATAAATATGTAAGGAATGAAAAATAGTTTAATTGTCAATTTTTTTAGATTAAGACAAAACCCCTCAATCTACAATTATTTTAAAATTATCATTATAAATCTGTTTTTAATTATTCTGTTTTTTTTATGTTAAGTATATACCTTCACATGATTTTAAAGAAAATTAATTACAAAGAGTCAAACATTTTTTTTAACTTATACATATTTCTAAATAGATTACTACAGACAATGCAAAGTTAAAAAAAACAAGATTGATATATTTTAGCCTAAGGGGTTGTTACATTAAAACGTCGGGATAAAATGTATATTGTTTAAAATGTGTTACCCCATGCAAAAAAAAAATTTTAAATATTAAAAACAAGGTTAGAAATTAAACTTACTTTTAGATGTAGTTTTTAAAATAAAATTTGATGAATCTTTTAATGCTTACCTAAAATGAGAAATTTAAATAAAATTAGAAAATTTTTAAAAAAAATTAATTATTAATTTACTGTAAAATGATTAGATTGTATTTAGTATTTACTAATTTTACTGAAATATTATTTATTGTATGGAAAATTCATTTTCAAATAAAATTAAAATTAAATTAATTTAATGTTTTTAAGAATTCCGTTTTTATAGTTATATTAATTTTTAATTAGCAAGTAATTATTTTCTATTATCGAAATACTTCTTTGAGGAGTTCGATAACTGAAGATGATTGTTTGCTAATAGAATTGGATATTATATATTAAAAAATATATAATTCTAGAAAATTTAAAAAATGTTTTCTTTAAATGAAAATCTTTTCTTAGTTAGTATGTATGCCAAACCTAAAAAATACCGCATAAAAAGTTAAAAATTTTATTCACCACAAATTTTAAACTGGGTCACGGACCGCTTAAAATTTTTTGTTATGTATATTCTTTTGACATACAAAAATACGAATATGTGCATTACAATAACAATTTTTTTTGGGAACTAGGACTTGCACTCTAAATTTCAATTGGCAAAAGCAAAGCGGTTGAAAAGAATTTTTTTTTATTATTTACCACAGTAAAAGTATTTAACTTTTTAACCAATTGGCACACAACCTTAGATAATGTCAAATGTTAATTAAAAAATTAGCCAATATGTGTAGCGTGTACGACCATCACTAATCTGGCAATGGTGTTTTGTAAAACTTTTAAAAATGCTGCGGAAGATTTAGGTGTAATTCGAGCCTAGAATAAATAAATAAAAGAGAGAAACAAATAAACTGGACGAGAGTTTTTAATTTATTAAATTGTAAGTCAAATATAGAGCTGCGTTCCTACAGGAATCGTGCTCAATGCAAAATCCTGGGCTGAAATATTGTAACTAAATTTCATGCGAAGCGACTTTAAAATTCGATTTGAAAATGTGATCGTATATTGTAAAAATTTTAACTACAAAGTGATAATTTAATGTGGCAACCCTTTTGTAAAAGAACAAAAAATTTAAAAAGAAAATCTTTGCACAAAAAATGTTAAATTATCAGAAATTTTTTTATATAAAAAATTATTAACAATTTATTTTTTAATATAATTTTTGTCTGCATCGTGAGTCAAAATTATAATATTCCCTGTTTTGTGTCTCTATTACATTTTTACTCTTTACTTGTAAAAATAGTAAAAACTCACAGTAGAAAAGACTATTCACTTAAAATGTTAGTTTGGCTCTGTGATTTTAATTAAGGTAAACAAAATATTAGTAATTGAAAAAGAATTTTGTAAGAAAAATTATAAGTTTATAAAGTACTGCTGCATGAAATTGGTGATGCTCCAATCGTCAATTTAATAATAGACGCGTAAGCAAATAAAACTGTAACTTCCATTATATTTTTAATCTGGTGCATTTCTAACCGGATTCACGTCAAATGTGATATGCTGGTGCATAGCAAAAATCAGTCAACCGCGAATGTATTATTTTCCAAAACATTGCTTTTAAGACGGAAGTATACGTATACCCTCCAAAATAAATGTCAGAAAGACTTAGATAAAATTGTGGTTTATAATTCTTCTAATACTCATTAAACTAAAGATAAACTATAATATATAATATATTCAACCGGAAGTAATATCTTAGAACCACAACAATATGATTATGTCTTTATATTTTATCTTGATAAGGTTTGTCTAGATCTCATGAAATGGAAATCAATCAAAATGTTCGATATAAATTAATTTTTTATTTAAATTTTTAAATTTTTTATTTCAATTAACTTTAAATCATATAGAAACAAGAAATTTAAAATTTATATATATATAACTTGTCACTTTTAATTAATATGTGAATATTATAAAAAAAACAACGTTAACAAAAAATTACTTTCTGTTTTGATCAAAATTAAAAAAATTCTTGTTTTAGTTTTTGTTTATAGTTGCGACCTGTATTGCAGCACCATCGGTAATGGCAATCATCTGTTTAAAGAGTTCAAACTTTAAAAAAAAAACATTTCTTTAAAGGAAAATATTAAAGATTAAATTATAACTACATATTATAAAAAATTAAACTTCATTAAAAACCGGATACCGGATAAACTATACTACATATATATATATATATATATATATATAGTATTAATCAACAGAAATAAAAACAAAATAAAATTGTTATCTGTCATATTTCTTGTTTTTTATTTGTGAGAAGTTGATTAAAATTGAATTAAACTAACAAGTATGTACAATGTACATACTTACATATAAACAGTGTGCTAGTAGCTAAGCACACAAGAAAATCCTGATTGAATTGTTACTTGTAAAATTGTTTTATTTTTTTTTCTCACGGAATTCATTCATTGATCATTCATATACAATATAACGATTATTGCAAAAGACGCGGGGTCTCAAACAAAACAATATAATAATCGCGCAATATAATGACATAATCGCGCACAACTTTCAAATTTTACAAAAAGGGTGGAGTTTATTACATATACACATTGCAATGAGAAATGAAAGCAATATTTAATATTTTATTTGTCATTTTAATTTATATTTTTCACCTTTAATTAACTTAAGTAAAAAACAAAACTTATCACCCCCAAGTGTGTTTGTGTGTGTGTGTGCGTTCTGTCACCCACAACAACATACCTAAAACATTTTTTTAACTAAATTGAAATTGATAGGAAAACCAAAAGTTGTAACCCTTTTTTGGATATGAATTTAATAATTTGATTTTTTTTAATTCGTTGCGGAAAATCAATCAAACGTAACAAACAGGGTTATTTATTTTTTATTTTAAAACAATCACTTGATATTAAAAACAACCTTAACCCCAAAAGATATAATTCCTATTCATGTGTATGTATGTATATATATAAATTAAAAAAAAACTTTCACTGTTTTTGTTGTTGGTATGTATGCAAAAATTGATTAAAAAAATTGTTTAATTATTTTATTTTTATTTTATTTATTGGGAGATATGTTGTTTGACAAATTAAGGGAATGATTATTGGAGGGTATATGGTATTGCGAAATTTATTTATTATATGGAATTGGTAAAATATCTATTATAGGGATTGTCAATTAGCAAACAGTCAAAACCGTAACACCTTGTATCTATAATGCCATCACATTGCACAAGAGGCTACTTTGAAAAAAATATCTGTTTTAAAACTATTTTTTTTTGTCGTCTGCAAAGATCGTCGTAATACATCAATGTATAACGTTGCAACTAGTGAGTCTCTAAAAAAGCACACTATTTTAGATATTTGTACTTGTGAATTGTAAATACAAATAGGTTTACAAGAAACAGGTACATCAATTCAATAAAAAAGCTGTAAAAAGAATGAATCACCGGACTGGGGCATTCCAAAATTGTTTTTTTTTACCATTTGATGGGGTGACCATTTTAACTAAAATGGACGAGTACGTTTTAGGAGTTGAAGTAACTCCTAAACGATTTTACTTTCCAAAATAATATGTCTGCAAATCCGCAACATCGATGGAATAAAATGACTGGTTGAACAACAAACCACATAAAAAAAAATATTTAATAATTTTTATTTATTTATTTATCTGGAATATGGGAACCGTTTAAAACTGGATATTTCAAAATAGGATTTGACAAAACGAGCTAAGGTACAAAACTGGATATTTCAATACGAGATAAGGTACAAAACGAGATATGGTACAAAACTGGATATTTCAAAATTGGATAATTCAAAACGAGATTAGGTACAAAACGAGATATGGTACAACACTGGATATTTCAAAATAGGATATTTCGACATGTGATTTAAACTTGAAATGATTTTTTAGGAAAGTTCTGGAATATGGCCAATTAGGGAGGAACTCGGCGAGTTCTTAACTGATTTTGATGAAACTCGATACGTAGGAAGAAAATGGGATTTTAAAATGATTTGTTGGGAAAGTTCTGGAATAATGCCAGTAAGGTTCTATACTTGAATATTTCTAAGGAGAGAAATAGAATTTTCCTTCACTTAATGGTTTTTTTTTTAATTGCTGCTTTTCTCATCTTATTAAAATAATTATTGACTTGAAAAAACCATTTTAAATTCCCATTTGCATCCTACATATCGAATTTCATCATAATCGGTTAAGAACTTGCCGAGTTCCTTCCTTATTCGCCATATTCCAGAACTTTCCCAAAAAATCATTTTAAAATACCATTCCCATCCTACATATAGA
>OY744475.1:231876279-232053137 GCA_963556175.1 Tipula confusa
TATATATATATATATATATATATATATATATATATATATATATATTTATATATATATATATATATATATATATATATATATATATTTTTTTTTTTATATATATAAAGGGTGTTCCATTTAAAAGTCTGTTTCTAAAAGCACTATAAAATGAGTATAAAGTGTTGTCAATATCTTTTCAATATTCTCAATAATTTTTACAAAATTAATATTTCAATATTTTGTGGAAAATTTCATTTTTGAGAAGGTTAATAGGGCCATCTCGTGAGTCAAGTTTTAAAAAACTTTTTCGAGGATTTCAGTGTTTTAAAGCTGGAATTGTCTCTGGATTATCCGCATACCATCTGTCTTTTAGAGAAAACATTGTTAAAAACCGTTAATTTTACAATTTAAATGGTTAACTAGAATTATTTCGATATCTAGTAAAATTAACAACCTTTTTAGTTGATTATATATGAAAATTTTATAAATAATAATATAAAATATTAAAACCAACATTTAAGTTGTATTTCTTTATAAATTTATGGCAAATATTACTTATAATTATAAAATTACAGTTGGCTTTATACAATTTTACAATTTAAACTGTAAAAAATACTATAAAGTGATAAATAATACAATTTACTAGTAAATTTTACAATTAAAGACATTAGTGACAGTGGATTATAATTTTCATGTGTTTCTTGATACAAATAAGAACTTTGATTACAAACTTTGGCTAAGAATAAACCGAAGATAACGTTAGAATAGCGTTGGAAGCTCCCAATCAAAGAGCATTGAACGAAAATTATATATTCTTAAGCTATAATACTTTCAACAATTTTTATAGATTGACCAAAGTACAAGGATCGTGATGGTCAAATATTGGTAAGTCAGTAATTTATAGTTTATCTATTAGGTGAATTTTTTATTTTACTTGATTTCCATATTTTATAACAGATCGAAATTAATTTTCGACAGTATGCATAAGGAATAACCTAGAAGACCGTTTGCTGATTTTGATCAAACTATAATTGCATTCACATATAATAATGAAAAATAAGGACAAATTCTCGGTGGCATGACACTGCTCAGAACGGTAAAATATTTTTTTTCTTAAATTAACGTAGTGTTCTATTTATAAAATACATTTTAATTCTAAATCGCTCTCTTAATATTTTTAAACTCGTTTTCTACTTGCGGCATCCTGAAACTCGGTCCAAACTTAAAACTGACAATAAACAAACTTCCAGTGAGTTAATTTCATGGACAGCAGGTTTTTATTCGTTGAAACCGAAGCCGCAATTTTCTAGTAAATTCAACAAGGTTCTTTAGGCTGAAAACCAATGCCATAAATTGTTGAATTTACAATTTAAATTGTTGATTCAACAATGTTTTTTTACGATGTAACGAAACCCCATAGAAAAATTTTTAATTGACGAAGAAGGCAAATTGACTTTTTCAAAATGGCATGTGACTCTCATCTTGTTGAATCCAAACGTCGTCCAAATTTATAGCGGCAATTCAATTTGTGGGTTAGCATGTCTCTGTAATGTTCGCCATTGACGATAACGGGATTTTCAGATATGTTAGCGAAGAAAGATGGGTCAATTATACCACCACTCCAAAATCCACACAAAACTGTTACTATTACTAACTGTTACTAAAAACTGCCGAGATAGAAATGCGCTTCGTCTGAAAAGATGGTTTTGCGACCAAAACCGACGTCATTGTTAATTGCATTCAATTTGTGGAGTATCCTGCTCAGGCAGGTACGACTAATGGTCAGTTGCTGCGATCGGGGTCGAGTCAATGAATTCTATCTTACCGATTCTATCAAACTGAGGAGCTGTAAATTTCAAGAGTTGCCATAGTAAAAGCGTTGCCAAAGCCTATGATTTAAAAACAAACTAATATTTGTAGCCCATCCTTTATATAAAATACTGTTAGTAGGGTAGTAGTTATGGTCGCTCTGCATGGCATGTGAACTTGGTATATTTTTAAATTATTATATAGATAGGGACAGCTATAACTCTTCTTTAATTTAACGTAATCTTCAATGCGCTTTCACAATTGCATTCGTTTGTTAGGAGGGGATTCATTGTTTGCTTTTTTAACCGCAACCATTTCGTCGAAAAATTGCGATTCTTCGTTTTATATTTGTCATCAGAGTTGATCAACTTAATTTAAGACCCGTGTTATATGAATAACGTTAGTCTAGAAATTCAGAAGACTTATTTGAAAATAATTTTCTCTAAAGTGTCATAATAAGAGTCACATGATATTTCCTTTAAGCTTATAAGAGAAAAAATTGTTATATACTACATTCATAATCTCTTTTTGAAAGAATAGAAATGGAACTATAAAATTCTTCGAAGTTTTTTAGCATTTATTCTAGAATATCTTCTAGAATTTATCAAAAGTTGTTCGTGGAGAATCGGAGAATAGAAGTATACATTGATATATAGTTAAACGAAACCTCTTTATGTTCCCCGCTATAGAATCCTACTATGGAGAAGTACCGAGAAAATTAGTTACTGAAGTGTGTGATATGCAAAAATATGTTGTCATTTGAAGAAACAAATCAAATTAAAAAGGCAAATCAAAGGCTAATACTTTTTGCCTGTAAAACAAAACTGACCATAATTTCACAGATTATAACATAAGAAAGGGCAATGTTGCCTGTGTGATGAGAACTTCAATTCCTACATCATTTAAATCTGTGGAAGGTTTTGAATTTAAAGGATTCACAAATTGAAAACACGGAGTGTGGGTTTGGCATGCCTTTGTAAATATTTCGCAATAGGGTTAAATTTGGTCACAAAGAAATTTGTCAATTTATATATCCAAAAATATATATCATAACAAAAATATATATCCATTCAGAGATTTATTTACTCACATACAAACAATTACTTTGCGATTTACAATATAAATTGTTGAGACTTGCTGAATTGAAACCAATAAGAGAATGACGTCTAAGAAGGCGCATTCGATACAGACATCCTAATAAATTTTAGGATTCAAAATTTTTTATAAATTTTTAAAATCAAAAAATTAATAAAAAAGTACTCATGGTCCAATTATGATGGTTGATGCATTTTTCAAAAGCTCTCAAAATATAGATAAATACTGCAAAGAAGTTGTGTACATTTAACAAAAAATTGTTATTTCGGAAAATATTACCTTTTAAAATGTTGACGATGTAAGTATAGAAAAAAATTCATGAACTTGCAATTATGATCAAATTAATTTGTCTGAATTAGATATTTAAATTAAATTTTATATTACATTTTATTTGGTGAAATTATTAGCCCAATTTCCATTGATTGGATGAAAGATGGAATTAAAGATGATATGTTTATTTAACATTTTAAATTAATTTTTTCTAATTCAATCTAAAAAAAAATTTGTTATTTATTATATTTCCCCGAGTTAGTTTTATGATATACCACACCAGCTAAATAAAAATAACAAAACTAGAATAATACATAATAATAATAATAATAATAATAACACAACACACATAAATTTTAATTAAATTTTCAAAAAAAATAAAATAAAAAGATTTTTCCGAGTTGTTTTTATTTTATGTATTGTGCAATTTTTGTTTGTATTCAAAACTAATTAAGTTATTAAAAAAACTGTATATTTGTTTTTTTTTTTATTTTAGTTTGTTAATTTAAATTTGAAAAACATGAGATATAAAAGTGAAAATTGAAAATTACTAGGAAGAATTGGCCACAATTTTAACTTTTTTTTTATATCACGTATATGTATATTGTATGTATTTATTTATTAAATTATAAGTGTATATAGATATTATAGAGTTTCGCTGCCTAGTATATATGTGGTCAGTTATATTATTTATTAATATTTATATTGATTTTTTATTTAATTTAACATAATTAATTATTTTATTATTATATGTAAATTATATTGCTATTCTATTTGTAAATCGATTATTTCAAAGTAGACTTTTTTTCCATGTGTATATTTCAATTATTGAGTGACGCCAGGCATTTGTATGGAATAAAGTCGAGTTAATTTGCTTCGATTTTAAACGTAATATACCTAGAATATTAAAAATCAATATACGATTCGATATTATAATAAAAATAATTCGAGTAGGGTAACACGAAAAGGTTTAATCACTGGTTACATTTCAAATTCCAGAATTACAAAAACTTTGTTAAATTATATATAGTATCATTGAAATAACAACACCATTTAATGGCATTACTTTTTGTAATTATCTTTTTGTACATGCTTTTTACATAGGTCTGTCACTGATGCATTTTGATTTAAACCGTTTCTGGTCTTCCTCTTGCGATAAATGCACGATCTTTTACCAAAAAGAGCCTGATGTAACGATCTATCAGTTTCTTTTAATATTGATGCTCGAAATAAAATTGAAACGGTACTTCGTCGTTTATGAATTGGTACTTCGTCGTTTGTGTGAATGCATCATGTATTTTACAAATTTCGATTTTAAGTGCATATTTTAAAGTTTTATTGGGCTATTTATTTTCGTTTTAACGACTCCCCAGCATATATTTTCATTAATATTTTATTTGTGACATAAATTTTAGTTTTTATGGGCGAACGATCATATTTTTGCTAGGTTTTATACAATTTGATTTGTAAATAACAACAACCGATGATGCACTATCACTAGCATCAACATATTTAGCTCATGATAACTCTTAACTCTCCCAACATATAAGCGGTGTAGTGAGTCCCGTTTTTTTTTTTTGTTCTTATAAAGTCACGCCCGATTAAATAGTGGTATCCATATGAAGGGGCTCGAAACTAGTCCCGCGATGGCAACAATTTAATCGAACCATTTTGGTGCTATCGTACAGTAATATAACAAAGGGCACAAACTCATTCGAACACTCTATGTTTTTGTCATAAATTTCACAAAACTGTAATTCAAAAACATAAGATCAACTATAGTACAAACGTATGATAATGATTAGCTGTGTCGCACACCAACCTCCATAGAAAAAAATTCTCAAAGGTAATTGAACTCGTTTTTTCTTAGAATAATATTCGTATCATCGTTACGTCAAAATCTTCGTTACGTTAAAATAGAAATAACCTTCGTTAAAACTTTGGTGATTCAACATTGAATTATTTTAGAATCAGGAAGTGCATTTGCTATAAAATATAGTTTTTGGCAAAATAAATTTATGTAATGTTTAAAAAAAATTATTAAAAATAGTAAAATTTCAGTGAGACCATTTTATACTACTAAACTGAATAAATATATAGTGTTACGCCTGTACTAAATTTAATCGAGTTGAAATATTAAAAAAAAAAAACTATTGCACATTGAACCAGTTCACCTTTAGCGCAGCTGCACACATAGATATCAAATTAAAATCTTATATAAATATTACGAAAGATTTTGTTAAATCAAATTATAAAAATTAAATTACCTTCAGGGCAAATATAGAGGTGAACCCATATAAAATAACTAAAAGTTAAAAACTAATAAAAAAAAATCGGTGGTCTTTCTTTTTAGTCAAAACATAAAAATCATTAAGATTGAAATTTTTTTCTATATTATATATTATCTTTGACAAGAATCATCATCAAAATACAAGATTTTTTTTTTTTTTTTTTCAAAAAAGAAATTCCTAACGTTGGGTTAATATAACAAAACTATATATTTACACACACATACACAATAAACATTTTAAACGTTAAAACTAAAAGGCATACACAAATAAAATAGTTTGATGTGTATGAGTAGTGAAAAGTAAGCATATGGTTGAAAAACTTGTTTTTTTTTTAGTAAAACGACGACTCTCTTTCAACTAAACCAACACACAAACAGGGATTTTTAACCATTTTTTTAGTGATTTGTCGATGTATAGTAAGTTAGTTGGAGTTCGTAATTTGATATCTAATTAAACTCCAATTATCTGTTACGTACATAGAGGAGGTATAGTGGTAATTTGTACACGTAAATTGTATCTATATCTATCACACTACTTTTGCACATTCCTTAGCATACATGTACATATAAGATTATTAAATATTATTACTACAAGAAAATATACATAAGAAAAGAAAAGAAAAAAAATTGATTTAATAATTTTTTAATAATACCAATTTTCGAGGTTGAAAAACATAAAAATAAAAATTTATTACTTTTTACATTTTTTTTTATTTTTAATATTTGACTTGAAAATGATTTAAAGCGCCCAGACAGTATAATCAAGTTATGTATAGTATATATACATACATTTTATTGTTGTAGTAAATATTATTATTATTATTATTATTAAATAATTAATGTTATAGTTTTAAAGTTGTGTGTACCATTATAAACTGCTGTGCGCTGAAAATTGCGTACATAATATATAAATTAAATTAGACTATAGAACATTTGCATGTAAACATACACACACACTATTCTTTAACCAAAAACTATCTAAATAAATTATAGATACATTGAACCACCTTTATATATTATTAAATATTAAAAACAATTTATCATATTTAATTGAGATAATATAATACTATTATTTATAATTTGTACAAAATAAAAGAAAATTATATAGTAAAGATGAATAATAATCTATAAATGAAGTTTTTGCTAAGATTTAAAAGTTGGTTACTTAAAATTATTATCAAGGGGTTCATTTTAAGACATTCAATTAATATTATTATCATTCTTTGCCTGATTACAAAAATTAAAATCGTCAACTATCATTTATATAGTGGGAAAGTGCAACGCACCTGATTTATATATATATATATATATATATATATATATATATATATATATATATATATATATATACATATATATATATATATATATATATATATATATATATATATATATATATATATATATATATATATATATATATATATATATATATATATAAAGTTTATAGAAATAATTAAATTCAAATCAACAAAAAAATATTCATTAGGCAAAACAGAATTTCAATCAAGAAACAATTAAGAAAAGAAATCCACCTTCCAATCATAAAATGTGAACAGCACTCTTCTGTATAGTAACATTTCTTGTTAATCAAAAACTCGTTTTTGACATTTCATTAAAGTGTAAAATGAACTTAACAAACTACTCCCAACAACAACAAAAACTACCATCTGTTTAAAATTTAGTTTTAAATTTTATTTTTTTTCGGATTCGTTTATGTATTTGCTTCACACTAAATATATCTTTAAACTCCTTTTGATTACCTATATACGAGAGTACGGAGTAAAATGAGACGAAATATCGTGCTATGATTTCATAATAATTTATTTTCGAAAATTGCATTTAACTCAATTATGGCTCTATATCCGCAAGATCAACTGCTTGTACAATTTTACCTTGTCGGCATTTGTAAAAAATTAAGATTTAGGAGCTAACAGTATCATGGAGGCTTTAAAATCATAGATAATATATTTGGTTCGAGTCAATTTTGAAAACAGTGAATTGTAAAATTAAACCGAGTACGTTTTCGATAAGTTTTGACCGAAATTTGCAAACACTCGTGCGGCATGATACTGCAAATGAATTTATTGGATTTATCTTCCGTTCTATTTCACATTTTCTTCGCACACTATTGGTGTAACCTCGATAATCACATGTTTCTGGTGTCTTCTTTCGTGTCTCCTTGTATCTTTCTGGATTTGATTAAAACGAGATCCACTTTATTGTCTATGGATAGGTCGGAATTCCTATTTGTATTCCTATTGTATTTGCAAGTGGAATTTTCTGTGAGTTGATTTCCACTGGTATCCAGGTAACTCTTTTGTTAGTGAAGTTAAATTGCATTGATTTGGCTTCATTTAGCCATCTCTTTGTCCAGTTACTCAATATGCTAGTGGCTGTATGCACTTTTCTTGTTGCTTCTTCGACATTGTTACCAATTGCTAAGATTGAAGTGTCATAAGCAAATGTTGGATTTTAGAATCTGATAAAACTGATTTGGTAAATCTTGATGCAGTTTATATTCTAGTTTTCTGTGTCAATTATGTCTGTGATTCTGTGGATCTGTTCTATAGTCGAATTTTTTCCCCTGAAACCAATTTTTCGAATAAATTTTTCATTAGGTGGTTTGTTTGGTTTTAGTATCATTATCAATCAGTATTGCCATTTTCCATTGGTGTGGATCATAGTTAAGTCTAAACGCTGCATTAATTATTAGAAGTAGCTTTCGTAATCTTTTTTTAGGTAGTGCTTTAACTATTTTGTCTGTAATTAGATCATAGCCTGAAGATTTTTTTGAGCTTAATTTATTGCTGATTTTAACTTTTAACTATCTTGTCAAGATACAGATTTTATGCTTTGACTGTCGATTTTGTTAACTATAGTGTTATATTTTCCTCTGGAGTTGGTCTTGGGAGAGGTTTGAATACAAATCAGCATTTTCCCAAATTCAGGTACTTGCGTTTTAGGTCTTTTTAGAATTTTGTTGCTTTTGAGATGGAATAATTGATATATTTTTGACTAGAAAGGCCAGTAAGGTAATTATGAAACGATTCTTTATTATTTTCTTTGATTAAAATTTTAGTTTATTACTAAGATAGTTGAGTATAGTTTTACTTTGTGAAGCCTGATTTCTCAGCCATGTTTTTCGTGCTTTACGTTTTTCTCTAACTGTTAAAGAGAAGTTAATATGTGTTCGAGTTTCTTTTTGACTATATGCGTACTACCTTAAGCTGCTTGTTGTATAATATTGTTAAGTTGTTGTAATTGGTCCTCCAATTGTGGCGAATCCTTAACTGGCACTTGAAGATTGATTTTGTCGCTGACCAGTTTCTGGAACAGTTTCCATTTTCTTTGATTGTTGGTAATTTAGGCAACGAAACTTAATTTTTAATTCCTTTTCTATGAGATCTGGAATTTTATTTAGATCCTTAGGCCAATATGTTGTTTTACCTCCAGAGTAGAATACGCATTTTGTTGATGGACCTATGGTAAGTAGCTCCATTCCTTCGTGGGTTGTTAGCCTTGATTCCCCAAAGCGTATTTTTGGCGTTAAAATCACCGCCAATAATGAAATTGAACCTTAATGATTTAAATAACGAGACATAGGATGTCAGTGTTATTAGTAAAAGTCATCACTGTGTTTTTTTCTAATGCAGTTAGATTATTAGTGCGTATAGTAATTATACTAGTGCCCTAATCACTGCCTTGTGGTACACCTGCATTTATTTATTTCAATTCAGATCAAGTTTCATTTTAATTCTGAAGATTCTACCTTTTAAATTCAGTATTTTAGCGAATTGTATTGGTAAAGGAATTCTTAATTTATGATTACGTCATTTATGCCAAACTAAGTCAAAAGCTTGCGCATCATCGTCTAAAAATATCGTTGAGCAGAATTATTTCCTTTCAATCACAGTTGAAAAGGTTTCACTTTCGCATTTTCTGACAGCTTTAAAGAGTAAAAGAGAAATGTCAAAAAAATCAACTCAATATTTTCTAGCAATTAACCGAGCAGTAAGGAAAAATAGTTCCATATGTTTTTCATATAATTGTTAGCAAATATTGAGCTATAAAAAATGTTACTTTATAGGAAACAAATTTCGGTTGTTTGTCCAAGAAATCGATTTTAAAAATGGCGGCATCGAGAATGTTCATAAAATTTATATTTTATATATTATATTAAATCATTTTAAAAAAAATGTATTATAACTATTATTGGGGAGTGTAAGGAATCAATAAAATAAGTTGCTGATCTCGTAGAAATTATAATCAATCTCCCTTAAAACTTTTTTCTTAATCGACCAGAATTCACCATTAGGAAATGGGAAATAAAAACCGAGAAGTAACTGCTATAAAAAATGTATATTGGAAGCTGGATTTCAAACTTCAGAATCTTAATTGGAAAAATGATAAATTTCATAAACATTAAATTTAAATATTCAAGAAAATGTCAGAAGGTTTTTGCCATATATTTTAAAATATTAATAGGCTTAACATTATAAATATATTGTTTTTTGGAAAGTTAAAAAAAATTCAAATTTTGAACTACATCACACAATAAATTATAAAGTAAACCTCTTAAAAATAAAGTAATTTTAAATATAGTTTACAAACTTTAAACAATTTTTACAACTAAGATTTTGATTCCCTATTCCACTACATATAGCCTTAGATCTCCATTTTAACTATCAAACTGTTCAACCCCTCGAGTTTACTTTAAGTCTCCAAAATTTTTTTTTTATATTTATGCTATAATTTTACTAGATACCAAATAGTTGATATCTTTTATAAAAATTTTTTATTAATTTTGTTGCTTTATTTTAATTTGTAAAATAATACCAAACAAAAATTTAATTAATGGCAAAACTTTATGCAAAACTCAGCGGTATATAACTAAGGATTACTGATCAACATGATCTCTCCCTATGAACTTACTATACACATTTCGAATTGACAAACACCGAAAAAAAATTGTTTTCCACACACAAAATGAAAATTTATGATGTAAAATTAAATTGTTCGGTGCGGTACCGCGATAAGTCGCGAATTGAATATGCATAATTTGATTTATGCATATATGCATTATTTTCTTTTGTAAAGTGCACTGGAGTTCAGTAAAGAGTATATTAGAATATATTGAATGTGCATTGTAATTTTTCAAAATAAAAATTAAATTATAAACAAACAAGCAACACCTACATACATGCAATTATAATATACATATTTGCGATAATTTTATTTTTATCGTATAAATTTTTCATTAATTTTGATTCAATAACATAACAAAATACATAAAATGTTGTGTTATCTCAAAACTACGATAAATTTTAATTTAATTATGTTTTATTGTATATACATGTTGTGTTTCTTACTTATTTACTAAACAAAATATATTTTAATATACTTTTGTAAAAAAAAAAAAAATAACAAAAATAAATAATCATGTCACCGGAAATACAAAACCATAACATCGGAAACACATATACACATATATTATACGATTATTTAAAATAACTATAGCATAATATTGAGTAGTTAATTAACACTCCTAACAATTTGTTAGGATTCTGTATGTTTTTATGATCAAACACGTAATACAGCTTCAGCCAAACTAAGAACGCCTTACCTCAGTTTCACTTTAATTATCCACCTGAATATTTAATTTATAGCTAATAAAAATATAAAGAAAATATTTAAAATAATCTCATAAAATATATTGGTGTCCGAAACTTTGGTTATATTATATTGGTATTTCAAAACGTAAATGTAGCCCTAGATTATTATTATACACCTCACAAGTTAGACACCAAACAAATTGTTCAAATTTTGTGCATGCAATGAAATATCACTCAAATTACTGGATTAAACTGCATTCGGTTATAGGATGACAGGCATCGTCCAAAATATTATCAAAAAGAATACGGACAAAATCAAAAATTCTACAGTCTGTTAAATTATTGTTGTTGTATAGTAAAAAAAATCGAATCTGCATTTGAATATCAAAAATACGAAAAGATTGAATAGAAAAATAGCGGAGGCATATACGGCGTACCCTTTGTTCGCCTATATAATGCTACATGCGGAGACATTTACAATTCCATATGTCAAACCTGTCATAAGCACACAACTTTATGTCAAAAGTATATATGTTTGTATGTATATACGCATGTTATAAATGATTGTCAACTAATTATTAATCTTAAGCAGGGCAACAAAACACACACAAACTCACGTATTTAAAAAAACAACAACAAAAAGTATGTACTCGAAAGATAAATTTTATTGAATAATTTATAATAAACTTTTTGTTTTCTAATTATTAGATGAAAAGTAAAAATAATATCAATTAAGAAACAATAGAATTAAAATTCATTAAAAAAAAAAAATAAACAACGAATTAAAAACCAATAACACCTGTCAACTAAATCTTCTCATTATCCATCTTCTTTATCTTATGTTTTTTACTTTTCTTTATAAAAATAAATTTTAATCTTAAGATTAAGATATAACAAGAAGGAAACAACCAACAGTACAACAACAAAACTTTATGAATAATAATAATAATAATACTAAGACGAGCACATAGAGTGAGACTATTTCTTTCAATTATTCGTATTAAATTATATATATATATATATATATATATATATATATATATATATATATATATATATATATATATATATATATATATATATATATATATATTATATATATATATATATATATATATATATATATATATATATAAAATAAAAGAAGATTATAATGTCTGCGCGTGCCCTTTTACCCATCTTCTAAGACATAACGACAAAATATACAATAAAAATTAAAATTAAATTTTTCCATTTCCCATTCAATGAAATGCTTTTATATATTTTATTTAATATAACCGAAAGAAGAAAATAAAAATCTTTAAATTTAATAAACATTTTCTTATTATTTTTTTTTTCAAGAAGACAGTTATGACAATAACAATAAAATGGAGTACAAAAACTCCTTTTCCTGACTAACATTTTAAAAATTATTATTTTGTGAGGTTGTGTTCAACTGGTTAACCGAGTACTAAATAATTATAGTACAGTTTTTTTTTTTATTTTAATTTTATTATGAAATTCAAAAATTATTCTTGAACAACGAAATTCAATGAACTGTTAAGACTGTTAAAAAATGAAATCTTTTGTATCCTAAAAGGAATTGGAATAACAAAGAAATCGTTCTAAAAAAAAAAGGATCGCAGGTAGAAATGATGGATGTATTTTTTTAGATTCAACTTTAATTATTGTATTAATTGTGAGATTTCAGTTAAAATAATTTTGGTTGGGTTAATTTATTTATGCTAATTGAATATTAAGGGATTATAAAAAAATGTTAAGATGATTAGAGAGGGTAAAATGGTAATGGCTATCTGCTTTGCGATTTTCATCATGGCTCAAACTATGCTTATGTCACATAATATTTCAAAATGGTGTCCTATAAAGAACGTTATTTGTTTATAAAGAAAATTAATTTTTTTAATTAGAGGGCTAAATAGGTTTGCTGATTACAGTTATTTCAATATTAGATCAAATTTGCCTGTCAAATAATCCTATATTTCTCTTATCATGTATTAGTTTAGTTTTTCATCCTAAGTACAATAGTAGGCAAATCATGTGGTTTAAATTTATGTGGTTCTTGACGATTCCAAAAATCAAATAAAGCGACGAAATGAGGCCTGGCTATGAAAATTTAACCCTAGAAAGTTGCTCATTACGCAGGATTTTTATTCAAGGAAATATAATTTTACCAACTTGTGTAACAGAATTTTATCTGCGTTGACGCAGTTTCCTGTCATAGACGGGCTCTATTTGAATGAGTAGAAAAAATATTATAAAGACGGCGGGGATATTTTTTCATGATAAATACATTAATGTATACACACAGTTGGATGAAGTTAACAAGCTTGATTTGGGTTTGGTACTTGTAATATTGTGAATTGTATTAAAATATTTTTTTCAAAAAAAAATTATCGACGCTAAAGTTGACGTTAAGAAGATTAGTAATTTGTTTTACTTTTAAATAAGTTAATACTTTTTTATGATCAGATTATGATTCTATATTGAAAATAAATAAACTCATGCTTACTATCTTCACAAGCTCGAGCTTAAATATATATAGAGTATACAATTTAAAACTTATGAAAAGGGACAACCGTAATCGAAAACGCACTTGTCAAAATGATTTTATTCTTTTTATGTTTTATGCTGGCGTTTCAAGAAAATAAATTAAAAAATTATCAGTAAAATCTAAAAAATGTTTTATCAATTTTTTTTGTGTTAAATCTTTTTTTTTTTAAATTTTTTTAATCTTTGCGATGTTATATTAATGCTCACGAATGGATATTAAAAATAATTGTGCAGTTTTAAAGGGTATTTAAACCTTATTAAGTTCTATTATGTTCTATCGAAAAAATTAAATGTCTCTGTGAACCAAAATTTAAAAAAAAATAAAATAAAAATTCTAATTAAAATATATAATGGAGTAACGTTTTGTCCGATGGGTAAGATAAGGAAATTCGTTAGAAATCTTGTTCTGCTTGCGACACCATTACATGGGGCACACTTTTGAATTGTCTCAATTCATTTAACGCAAATAAAAACGCGTATCGAAGTAAAGGGTAAATAATAACCTAAACATTTTTTCTAAAAACCAATATTACCTTTTGTAATAAAGTTACAAGTTAAAAACTGAAAATAGTTAGCTGATTTCCGTCTAAGTTAACTAATCTACGTACCTATTTTTAGCAGAAGAATCCGAATCTGCATAAAAAATAGGGGTTCCTATTCTAATTTCAAAGTTACATCCTGCTCCACCTACAAGGAAGGAAGAGGGGTACTAATTTTAGAACTAATGTATTTCCCTGCAGAATGATTAAATTTTAAAATGAGAAATTTTGGTCGTAGAATGCTTATTTTCCGAGATATTTGAAAGTTTCAGCTTAAAATTTCAGTTTTTGAATCTGTAAATAAAAATAATGAGATACCGTTATACCCATAAGCAACCGATTTATAAAGCTTTCCAATTATCAAATTGATTTCATCAAAGTTCATTTCGTAAAGAAAATAAGTGTTATTAAAATATGGCTTAGAATAACATTTGAAGTGTGGTACCAGTTTATTTAAATTCATCGTTCGGTTTCGGAACTTAAGATACTCTTGCCTAAAGAAAGGATTATTGAAGTACTTTCGATTTAATGCACTCAATTTTTCTCGCACTCTCATGAAGGAGAAAAGTGATTGATTTATACTTGGTTTATAATACAGCATTTTCAATGGATGCATTGGGAGCGATGATTTTCCGTAATACATCGATTAACTGTTCAGAGCTTTCTATTGAGCTTTCTGTTGTATAAGTGTATGCAAGTCAATTTTGCTGTAGTTGATTACAATAAAGTTTATTTTATTAGGAACTACAATGTGTTTCGGAACTATATTACAGTACAAGGTATGTAGATACAAGGTAATATATTCAGTTTTATTTTTGATTCCTATTGCACATCTACGTCACTCAGAAGGTAAATTTATATAGTGTGTATAGCCGTTTGAAAATTCGAAAAATTAACTTAATCGAAACTTAAAACGTGAGGCAATAAATTAAGATCATTTTTAGAAAATTTTTCGGAGATAACAAAAACTTGGTAATTTTTTATGAGTAGATGACGTGTAATTAACCATGAATTTTTGGCAAAATTACGAGGTTTCTCATCAATTGTTCCAGAAACTATAAAGTTATTTTTGATATAAGGACATATCTCGGCTTTCAATAAACATGCAAACATACATAATTTTAAAATTTCACTTATTATAATTCAATATCTTATGCAAAATATAAATGATGATTTTTTACCAATTTTATCACTCTTCTCACCGATAGCTGCCACTTTAGGGATCCAGTGCATAATTAAAAATTCCTAATCAGTATCTGAAGAACATTAAATGACAAATCGCTTACAATGTAATAATTTTTGGAGATTCCAATTTTACCACACTTTTTATTTCAAAATTAGAAAACAGAGAATTTTCAAATATTATGTTTTTTTCTGACGTTTTTGCCATTGACTTAACGGAAGTTCCTTAACAAATATATATATATATATATATATATATATATATATATATATATATATATATATATATATATATATATATATATATATATATATATATATATATATATATATATATATATATATATATATATATATATATATATATATATATATATATATATATATATATATATATATATAAATATATATATATATATATATATATATATATATATATATACCTATATATAAATATATATTATATATAACATCACTTAAAAAACTTTATTTTATGACCTTCAGACGAACGAGGTTTTTTATTTTTATTTTTAAGATTTAGAATCATTTTTATGTTTTATGTTCCTAATATTATTAATTGGAGGATAAAATAAAAATTAAATAAAGAATCAGAAGTCAGAAAAAAAACGTTAAATAAGAATTAATGTTTTTTAATATCATTTTAATTAGTTACATAAATTTTCATTAAAATTGATTTATTTCACAAAATAATACTTCGTTAATGATATATTATAGCGTTTAACAAAAAAAAATGTTGGTGCATTCTAAACCACATCATTATTTTTTGTTTTGTTTTAAAAAAAAAATTTTTTTAAAGAGACTTTCACTTCCATTAAAAATACGTAATCAATCATATTTTGATGCCCTGAGCCTTAAATTACTTCATCAAACCGCTCCAGACATGAATTTGATATTTTTATATTTTGTTATGGTTATTGTCGGAAAAATGAAAATAAAATATAATTTTACTAATATTTACGCTGCTAGTCTATATACATATATATATATATATATTTACGCTGATAGTCTATATGTATATATATATATATATATATATATTTATATATATATATATATATATATATATATATATTTATATATATATATATATATATATATATATATATATATATATATATATATATTTATATATATATATATATATATATATATATATATATATATATAGATGGATATATATATATATATATATATATATATATATATATATATATATATATATATATTACGACCATGAATCTAAATTTTAAAATATAAATAAAACAAAAAAATAAAATTCAATGGTTTCTTCTGTCCAAAAAACGAACCAGACTGAAAAACTTAAAAACTGGAAAACCATCGACCACCAACAACCCCAACCAACAATCATTAACAAGAAAATAAAAACAAAATACAACAATAAAAAATTTGTAATAAAAAATTAAAAAAATAAAACGAATTTTTTTAATGCAATTTTAGTCGTAAATTTTGTTTATAGACATAAATTTTTAAAATCATAAATCTTATTTTTATTTTTTATTTATTTACAAAAAAAATTATTTTTGTAGGAAAATGTATAACAGAGTTCACATAAATTCCATTAAAGAAACTCATAAATATGCATACCCCAGTATATACACAGATATATTTAGTTTTGTTGCAATATATGGAGTACGATTCATTTAAAAGTAAAAAAAAAAAAAACTATTTTCCACACTATTTTTCTTAAAGACAGACAGACCGACAGTTATTTACATTTAATTTGCCCGAACACTAAACATATTTATTAGGTGTTTAGTCATGTAAAAATTAACATAAGTGTGACAAATTTTGATTAATTTAATTATATTCGTAAAACATATATCCTCAAGTTTTACTTTCCAGAGTGTGTGAGAATATAAATAGTAAGTACATACCAACAAAGGCGAATCTATAACAAATTTTCCTATTCATTCAATCTTAACTTCCTTGTACAAAATACTATAAACACAAACAGTATATATAAATATATATATATAAAAATTCATTCATGAAAATGTAAAGAAAGTTTTTCTTTTTTTGGATAAATTTTATATAGATATTTAAGGTTTTTACTTGACCTTTTCCTACACATAAGGTTTTTTATATCATACATATATTTATATTATAATAGCAACAACAAACTAAAAATAAAATTTTACTTTTAGTTTTTCCTTCTATGTATAAAGAGTACGTTCGTATATACGGAGTTTAAACCAATTCAAAATCCAATCCAATAGAGAGATTGAATGATGAAGATTTACTTTTTTTTTTTGTGTAATACATTGTATGTATTCTGGTGATAGTATTTGAAACGTCTGATAGTTTGTATGTTTATACATAATAGTATCATTATATGGTAAAGAAAATTTGTACAATTTTTGTTTCTTGAATTAATTTTGTAACCTTGAAACTAACCTGCAGGTGACAGATGTTATAGAGCACTATATTAACTAAGATAATGGTGCTTTAATCTCAGAACTTTTTGCAAGACTTAATCAATTTATTGAAGTCAAAATACTATGTCAAAGTTGAGGACAAGCTATCAGGAATTTTTGTCTTTCGCTTTGGTGTACGGCAAAGAGGTGATCTGTCCCCTATACTAATAAATTTCATGTTAGAATACTCTTAACGAAATATATGATCACTGGTTTTAGAGACCAAGATGCAATTTTAGAGACCACATTTGAAGGAATAACAAGTTTCCATTATCTCGGGTCCCTCGTCACTCATAATAATTGTGTGAGAGGGTATTTTAAGCGCGTCTTGTGCCTGGTACCCATGTTTTTTATGTCTCACGCCCACTGCTAAAGTCAAAATACTTTGAAGATACCGACAAACTGAAGTTGAATAAGGTGTTCATTAGACCCGTTATCATGTATGGGTGTGGTTGCACCATAACCACGAGATCAGGAATTTAATTAAAATACCTGATCTCGTTCATGAAATAAAAGGACGACTATACGCTGGCTCGACCACGTTCTGCGAGCCGATACAACACTGATGGTACAAGCGAATCGCTTGTTCTTGAGATCGAATCCGATGGCGCCAGATTATTAATTCTGTACGGCCGGCAATGTCCTGTAAAACCCGTTATCAATTTAAAAAGGTTTTGATTTTATGTTTATAAATTTTATAAGGGTAAGCATTCTTAAAGATATTTTAAGTACCACTCCTTAGATTTAATTCGCTTCTACATAAATTAAGAGGCACTTCCGACCCTTTTTTTTATAAAATTGGCAAATTTATACATCAAATCATGTTACAGTTCGTCACCGATTTTCTTCTAGATTCGTTAATAACATGCGGTTTGCTTTAACGAAATTTGTTACCTCTAAAATTTTATGTTTATTTAATTTGAAAGCAATTCAGTTTAAAAACTATTTCATTTGCATTTAAATTCAAATCAACAACAAAAGTTTTTTTTAAAGTTCGTTTTTATTTTACGAAGATAGCTTCGGCTTCAAATTTCGGTCATATCTATAAAAATCGTTTACTTCTTTGGTCCATAATATTTTACTCCGTTTTTCGTTATCGATATTAGCTAAGTAATTTGTATTACCAAAATGAATCCTTGCTTTGATATAGTTTTTTGATAAAATAGGACATTTTGTACAGCAGCCCCTAAAATTATAATCCAACAGTCGTTAATAAATGGTGCCACTTGAACACTTAAAATTTAGTTGCTTCTTTATTTCATTAGAGCTATAATAAAAATATATTTTTATACAATTCAACCAATTAAAGGATCGTCTGTTTTGACAAAATATAGGTCTGTAGGATTCTGTAGGTCGTCTAATTCATTGAAAAAATAAAAATATGTTTGGCTTCGGAGACTTCTCTTAATGTTAAAACAAAATGTTTTATTTTTCGAATATACATTTTGCATGCTTCATATTTCATGTAAAAATAATAAAATAGGTACATAAATAAATTTTTCTTTGCATTCTTTTTAACTAACACTTTCACATATCTAGTTCTCAGTTCGGTAAATATAAACATAAACAAATAACGCAATAAGTCAAATTTAGTAATTACATAACCAAAATTTGGATTTGCCAGAAAAAACGACCTGGGGTGCTATTCTTGAACTATGACGAAAATTTTCGGTATCTTAAATTTTCGTAACGCTGTTTTCGTAATCGTAATGGAAAAATCATTAATTGATATTCTTGAAACTATTACGGAAACAAACCTGTGGTGAATAAAAATTATGGAATAGTTCATTTTTTGACAGCAAAAATTGTTCGATTTTGACATAAATTGAAATTTGTGTTTTATATGAAAAAAAGTTAAAAAAAAAATTTATTAGTATTTCTTTATTAATTAAAAGGATAAAATTGAATTTTTAAATGATTGATACTTATACTATCGTAAATTTATTACGTGAAACCAAGTGATTATATAAACAAAATGAACTCCTTTTAGTTGTAATTTAAAAAAGAAAAATGTGGATTGCGAACAAGGAATTTATATAATTCATATTTTATGTTTTTATTAACTAATTTGTAAATAATTCCAATATCGACCTCGGTGCCCCAGTGTCAAGAAAGTATACGGTCAAAATGGCCACCTCATATTTAACAATTTCCAACAAAAAAATTCTTATTTAAATTTTTGTGTTGCGATATTTTTAACATCGATGACGATTGACGAACTAAATTAATGACTAACACAGTAAAAATAATCTATATTAATTTTTTCTGTGCATAAGAGGATGCGTGTCGAATAATTATATTACTAACAATTAATTAATTAATTAATTATTTAAATAATTACTATACAAATTATGTTTTTCTTCTAAAGATATTAATTTTAAAAAGCACAAGAATTTTTTTTACGTTTGTTTGGTTATCGCGTTAACACAAAAAAATCTTAATGCAAGCAAAAATGGATCTATACTGTGCAATTATTATCATCTTTTAATATAAATTAATTATTGTTTACCAAATTTATTATCGTTTTTTCTAATTTACATATAATATATCTTATTCTTATTCATGAAAAATAAAATTATTCCATGCAATTTCATTACAAAAATGAAATAAGGAACCAAAATACCATTACGGAAATTTTCGTAACGTTCTGTTGCGAAAATTTTCGTAATCCGATTTCAAGAATACCATTTTATGATTTTCGTAATACTTTGACACTAACTCGGTACCGAAAATTTTCGTAATGGTTCAAGAATAGCACCCCTGGACTTTATGTGACTTTATTTCTGGATACAGAAATTAAAATTATTTTTTATTACAAATATAATTATGTGTCTCGTTTGTACCTAGTTTAATTGGAAAATTAAACAACTTTGTTATAAATCCTTTATTCGCAATCTTTGTTATCCATTGGAAGTTGATTGGGACAATTACATTTCGGCATCCGATTGCAATGCACAAATCAGTACGTATGAAAAATTGTAGCTACTAAATAAAAATTCCTTTAAACATCTTAGATTTGATTAAAATTTGATACATGAAGTTTGAATAGAACTTTCTTTCAAATATTATTTAAATTATATATAATCGGAAGTTTTACGAGGCAAAGTTTACGTTAAAATTAGGATGTGTCAGGTTTTTTTAAATTTTATTTGGGAATTGTTCGATTGGGCTTAATTGAAATTATGATATTTCTGCACAATTCGATTCATTCCCCACAAAAGTGTTGTGGAAATCCACAACACTTAATTAAGCAAATAACATATACATTTATGTAAATACACATATTTTTTCGCATTAATTTTCGTAAATATTTCAATACAATAAGAAATTCGTATCCGAAACCTAAATTCTACTCAAATTCGAATATGATACAAATTTGATTGTAGTTTTATTATAATTTGACAAGTTAAAAAATAAGAAATGAAATTTAATCGAATAGGTTTATGCACTCCTAAACCGACACATAAAATTTATGTATTTTTAAAATTGAGTTTATTCCAATAAAACTTAAAATTTTGTTATATAATAAATATCAATCTAATTGAAACAGAAAAGCGATAAAATGAATTATTTTAGTTAAAATTTAATATATAGGTCAAAATAGTTCAAAAATTTCAAATTTGATTAAATTAATTTTGTTCAAAATAATCGCCGAGAATCAAAATTGGGGCAATAATGCCGTAAGCTGTGGAATTTTAACCATCGATATTCGAACGGTGATAATATTTATATGATTAGTGAATCTTATTACCAAAACTTATACAATTAAATTAAATTCCCCAACTCACAAAAATACGCATTAATTTTAAGAGATTATACAAATAAAAATGTATAGCGTTATTTGTAACAAAGTGCAAAAGGTTATCTGGTGTGACTTTACAATAATTATATCTAAAAAAAATAAATAGAAAAAAAATAAATATAGTATACACCCTAAAGTTCATAATTTCGAAAGCATATTTCAAATCATACAAACAACAAAGTTTTACGAATAAAATTTGAAAGGTCAATGGTTCTGCAATCCTATTGCAAAATTAGAAACAAATTTCTAAAAACACACAAATAAATCATATTGATGTTCCCAAACCGAAAAAAAATGGAAATCAAAAATTGAAATCATGTCGCACTCATCATATTTTCAATTTTCAACGAAAAAAAAAACAACCATCTCAAGAGATCGAAATTTTCATCAACAAAATGTATTTTACTTTAGTTTTTTTTTTTTTTTTTGCTGATGATGTGTGTTATATATGTGTACTATCCACACGTAATATTAAATTTTTTTTGTTAAATCCATTCACGTTTTTCCTTCTGGTTCTAATTTTCTTTCTTATATATTCCACAATAGTGGCGTCATGTGATGGTTTACATACATTTTCAAATATATAGTGTTATTGGTTTATGTAATTTAAAAATTGAAAGTAATTTTAGTTTTTGTTGTATAACGCACTTGTGTACATATGAATATGAACACATATAATATATATAGTGGAGTGCTATTACAGGTGGTGTAAAAATTTTATTTTTGGAAACGAGTACACATATGCGTTAACATTATTTTGAAATCAATATATTGGTATATGTTTGTTTATAATTTTATTGTTGTATTATTTACTATGTACAATACAAAAAAAATATGTACATATATAAACAATCTGACTGCCCCCTCCAAAATTTTCATTCATAATTTTTCCAAATTAACCAACATTTTTGCTCGTACTATACATAATAATAATAACAATAATAATGTGGTGTGTTATATACCCGTAATATTTGTTTGTTACTGATTATTTTTATGAATGAAAAATACTAAATCAAAAAAAAGTTTGTATATATATATATATATATATATATATATATATATATATATATATATATATATATATATATATATATATCACAAAAATTGAAATTAATGAGGATGAGCCTAATAATTTATTCATATTAAATATTTATATATTTTATATATACGAGTGTATGTAGTACATATGTAAATTTAACTACAAAACATGCACACTACTAATATCAGATATTTCACATTGATGACGAAATTCTATATAAAGTATATATATATATATATATATATATATTATTTATATATACATATATATGGTATATCTGTTGTCATTAAAATTTTAATTTTTTCTAAAATATCTATTTTCCCATTGAACCTTTCCAATTAAAAACATAAAACATTTGTCAAATGAATAAAATACCAATTATAAATGAAAATATCCAAAATACACTCATAAAGATCATTGGAGACAGGTCAATTCGTTTTTTTTTTTTTTTTTTTTTTGTAATGTTTTCAAATTATTTGACTTAATTAATTATAAATTAATTGAAATTGACCGGAGAATTAAGTCATGTTCTTAGCTAAATATAAATATAAATTTGAATCAAATTTTGAGCAATTTATAAAACTTGATCGAGTTGAAAAATGTCTAATAAAATACTGGTTTAAAAACTACATTTCTAACAAAATTTGAATGCAATTTGAAACGAATTTTTTAATAAATAAATAGCATGCACCGATAAACATAATTAAATTGATTTAATGTAAAAATCATGTTCGTTTGGCTTCGTAGACTAATTCACCAAAGCAAATCTTAAAAAGCAAGTTATAATTAGTTTTCAACAGTTATAGTAAATCTAAAACAATATTTTTTTAAAAATTGTATCTCAATAACTATAAACATTGCCAAGTATATTTACTATATTATTACCATTTTTCAAAAGTGAACTCCAGTATTTTATGCTTTGATTGAACTGCGCAACTACTAATTGTAAAAAGTGTATTACATTTATGACGAATTTGAATTCATTTTTATACTAACCTAAAAAATTCAAAAACCCTTTTAAGTTTGTAGGTTATATTATAGAATTAAATGACGCGATTAGATTAGTTTATTATCTATATATGTCAAAATTTTGTTATGGAAAGAAAACTCAGTCATGATCTAAAAATTGGTTTTAGAAAATGGTTTGCTTAAAATAAATTATTAAATTAGTACTGTATTATTAGATTAAGAAAATTAATTGTACATAATTGTACAACCAATACCACTATAGTACAGGCCGTATAAAATTGAAAAAAATGGCGGATCCTATGTATTAGTAAATGTATAGTAAACAAAAACGTTCATAGTAGTATTTTGGTTGTATATCAATTTTTAGGATGAATCCGATTATACTTCAACATAACTTTAAAATAAGGAACGTAACAGCCCTACGACCTTCTATGAAAATCACATGCCAAAACTGTTTTTGAATATTGATAAATTTGTTTGTACATGTTTCATATTAAATTAATTAGTATTTGGCATTTCAATAAAAAAAATCGAGGAATTTGATTTTTCATTCATAATTTTTAAAAAACTATACCAAATGTACATTAACGTTTTGTATAACTTAACTCTTCTTGCGCATTGAAATTTCCATAAAGATAATTTTTAACTTTTGGTTTTACATATACAATTATACAATGCTGTGAGGTGTTTGATTCGTCCGTTTTTTGATTTAATAATACAATGTTGGTACATTTACGTTCAGTATGGTTTTTACGTGTAATTCGAATGTTTTGTTGTGACAGCACATATTATAAAAATTTAGGCGGGTAAATACATGTAGTAAGTTGCATGAATTTAAATTAATTAAATTAAAATATAGTTGGGTAAATATAAGTATTAATACATATATATATATTACTTAAAATAAAATTACTTCATTATAAATTCACAGTTTTAGTAAAATCACCGCGGTTATTAAATTCTTAAGGTTAATTATATTTGCCCAAATATATTTTAAATAATTTGTGTAAATAATTATTGTGTGCTAGTGTTTAGATTTTAAGATGCCCAAAACTTGTTGTGTCCCGGGATGCATGTCCAATTCTTCTAAAAGCGAACAAGGGCACTTGTCTTTTTTAGTTTTCCGCAGTGTAAACTCAAACGACAGGCTTTGTTAAACGCGATTCCACGTAAAAATTGTGTATCGACAGAATTCTCATTTCTATCTATGAAAAATTTTAACGTAAATGAAATTAAATTTGAAAATAAGCACGGGAGCTTAATAATTCCTTTGAAATGTCCGCAGTTAATACCTAATGTAGTTCCTAACATTTTCCTAGATTTACTGACGTATTATTCAATATCCAAGCCGAATACCAGAAAATGTCCGTCAGATAGGGAACGTGAGGTTTTAGCTAGATCTCATGAAACTGTATTGAAGGATGATCATTTTAAAATGAAAGCTGATTTAATCGGGTCATTCGATAACTTTAAATCTCTTTTCACTAGCCACGTAAGCGATTTGGATGTTGAAATCAAACTCAATGTTGAAGAAGCTTTTATTTATAAAATTAACTTAAAAAACTTTACCATTTCACAATATATACGAGTAAATAAAGATTTGTCATTTTTATCGTGAGTCAGTATTTATACAAAAATCTGATCAACAATATCAGTGTTGGTCTCAATTTAAACGCGCGAATCAATTCTTTTTTAAAAAACGTCCGAAAAGTCCCCTGCTGTTAGAAAAGAGGAACTTTTAAATGAAATATGTTAGAAAATTGCTGAATTGTTAATTGTTGCAAGTGAAATTGATTTTAAATATATAGGGGCACTTAAAATGATTAATGATCAGCTAAACCTTATGATTGGTAAAAAACGGTATTCAGAAAATACCCTAGTCAAGTCGTTTTTAATATATCTTCAATCACCCGTATTTTACCATCTAATTAGAGATTAAGTTTTTTTAATTTTCCAAGTAAAAGTACACTACAGCGACTATCAGGCCATCAAAACGTAAGCCCTACAAATTTTGAAGGTAATAAAACTTATCTCTTTAAGCAAGCCGAATATTTAAAGCATATGCAACGCAAAGTCATAATTCAAATAGATGGAATTTATTTAAAGGCGCAAATAACCTATAAATCTCAAAAAATTACTGGCTATGCCCAGAATAATTCAAACGTCGCAAAAACGGTAATTACATTTTTAGTTAGTTCCGCGTTTGGTAATTCCAAAGAAATAGTTGCCTTACATCCAGTAAGTAATCCTTCAGGTAATGATGTTCATAAGTTAACTTTAAATATTTTAAAATTAGTACAATCATTAGATTTAGAAGTAATTTCAATTGTAACAGATAACCATAGGATTAATCAAAATATGTTTTCAATTTTCGCGCCGAAATCATTTAAAATTTATTAACCCTGATTTTTCTAGTAGTTTTATATTTCTTAAGTATGATCCAGGTCATATTTTTAAAAACATTCGGAACAACTGGATCAATAAAAAAGACGGCGAAAAGTCGTTTTACTATCTGAAACTGAAGAAAAGCGCAACTAGTAAGAAAAGCGTATATATTAAATAAGAAATCGGTATTTTCCGGTATAATTGAACGGCAGAATGTGCATTGTGTTGCAAATGTTTTTCATGAGTCTACAATTGTCGCACTTGAAACAACTAGCGATCTTAAAGAAGTCGAAGGCACTGTAGAGTTTCTTAAAATTATAAAACGTTAGTGGAATATTGTTAATTGCAAATCAGTGGTTGAAGGTATAAAGAAACGCGAGCCGTACCGATTGCCTATATCTATACGTTAGATGATGCAGGCATTTTGTTCCTTAACAATTTGTTATCCTGGATAGAAAAGTGGATGACTACTGACATCTTTCAAAGTGGTTTAACCATGACTACTTTTAAAGCAATCCATCAAAGTGAAGGTGTTCTGCTGGAAATTGCCAACACTTCTATGCCAACACGGGCCAGCAATGGCCTTTTACACCCGTCTTATTATAATTATTTCGAAGCCAGAATATTTATTCGGGCCAGCAGTGGCCTGTAAAAATCGTCTTATTTTGTATTGTCAAAACGCGATATTTAATAAATTAACACACATTTTACGTAACAAAATTCATATAAGCTCGCATATAATTTTGTATCCCTAAATATGATTTAAATTATTTAATAAAAAAAATAATGAAAATTAAAATAATTACTAAAAATTTATATTAATCATGAATTTTACGTAAATAGTATTTACGTAACAATGTTTAGAAAATTAGAAAGCGCGCTGTACACATATCCCCCATCCTTCTTAGATGAGCGCTTCGACTCGACTGATCATTTAAATAAATAAATTTTCTAAATCAACAAAACAAAAGATAAAAAATCCAAATTGTACATTTCTGTTAGCTCGACGAAACAAAAACGAGTATGAAAAAATCAGAAAACCATTTGCATCTATCAACATTTTTTAAACGAAGTAAAAAATAAAATAAATGAGTGAGAAAGTAATTACGAAATTACAATGAAAAAGACAAAGAAATTGTTTTGTGTTTTACATATACTAAGGTAATTTTTAAATTAATCTTAATGTTTTAAAATGCCGAATTCTAATTAAAATCATATGAAACATGTGCAAACAAATTTATCAATGTTCACCAGGAAAAACCAAATTTCATTTCCTTAGAAGGACGTATAGTCGTTTTTTTTTTTGTTTTTAAGTTATATTGAACTTAAAACAGCGTTCCATAGTAACAAAAAAAAATTTATATTAAAATTTCATTTTTCTATTCCACACTTACTACATAAGCTATAAAAGTGTTTAAATGGCCTGTATATATATAGGCATTGGTACAACACTAATATGAACATCATGACGATCTAAATCAAAAGAAAATCGAGGTAGTGTTGCATATTAAATCTCTCGTTCTCTCTCCCTCTCATGTCGATCCGCCATTACATTTAACAGCTGGACGCAACCATTTTTTATTATCTTTCGTTTATTGACATATTGATATCCAAGAAATAAGTCACAGTCACGATCGCATTTCTAGTAACATATTTTATTTTTTATATTTTAATTTACGAACCTTGTATAAATATTGGTCAAACATTCTGTTTACATCAATGTCAGTTCCGACATTAAAAGATGCTTCCATAATATAATGAACACAAACGAAAAACTAATATATATTTTTTTTTATAAAAAAAAACTTAAAAACTAAAAACCAATAATAAACACAAAATAATACACTTTCTTATTTGCACTTTAAAATAATTTTCATCAATTTTTATTTTCAATAATTAATAAAAGAAAAACAAACAAATGAAAAACTTAAAAACATCACTCGCTTTTATTATTAATTAAAAAAATAAAAAACTTTCACAAATTCTTCTAAAATTTCACTATGGTAAATGATTTGTCATAATATTTTTTGATAATATATTTCACAATATTTTAATTTATTATTTTAATGCCAATAAACTAGTAATTTTTTTTTTTAATAAATAAACAAAATAATAAACCGCATGTATGTGCACGAAACCACGATAATATATTTTCCCCAAAAAAACTGTATTCACACAATTACAATAAAAGTCTTTTTTTATTTTAAATAAAAACAGAAAATCTACACAAAACTTATTAACATCAAATTCACATTTACGCTACGACGGTCGACGACCGAATAAGAGAATAAAACGAAAATTCATTTTCAAAAGAAATACAAGAAAACAACACACACACACATTCTTTTTCGTATATTTTTTTTTACTATTGGTAAGAATGTGTATGTGCTTGCATTTGAATGTGTTTCTCTATTTTCTTTAGAAAATTTTTGTGTTTTGTTATTTTGTTTTTGTGATTGAAATGCCGAACTCGAGCGAAACTCGACGCGAGCTAACGACATGAAAAAAAAATAATTTATTTCATTTTTTATACTCTTCTTCTTCTGCTTCTTGTTTATCTTACTCTAGCCACTCTCTTATGCAACTCATACTCTTAATAAATTTTAATATATTATTATTGTACAGTGAAAACTTTATAATCGACCCTCTGTTGTTACAAATTCATAATATAAATCAAGGTTAATAGTTTCATACATATAAATCTTTGTTCGCTCACCCCACTATATGGTGCAAACTCACATGTGGAAAATGTAGTATTTTTCAACATTTAACCCGTGCTACTGTATCCATGATGACGAGGATGATGGAAAAACAAAAAGAAAAAAATTAGTAATAATAAAAAATCCGCCATTTTGAAAAATGATCAATTGAAAAAAAAACTCAAACGTCCCGCGCATGATGGAATAAAAAAAAAATTACTAAACAAAATTTTCTATTTATTTAATTGAATATTTTTTCGTTTTCGTTTCGTTTTCTCTGTTGTTATTCGGATGTGAGCATGAAGAAGAATCACATTCACTCCCCGCCCGTATATAAAAATAGAAAGAGAAGTGCAAAGAAACAAAACAGCGAGAATACATAAATAAAAAAACAAGAGAGAATGAGTTGAAATAACATAAAAACAATTGAAAATATAAAAGAAAGACTGGGAGAGAGATGAAGGAAAGAGAAATATAAAAAAAAATTTTGAGGTTTTTCAGAGCTTTTAGATTTTATGGAACGGTGCGTTAGGGGGTTCGTTCTTTTTCCCAATTTTTTGGGAGAGAACACAAAACCTCCGAAAAGAGGTATTTATCATGCAAAAAGAATCGATAACAGAAAAATAAATTAGGTTTTGTTATTTTTGTTTTTATTTTTATTAATTAAACAATATTTTTTTGTTGTTGGATGTTTTTGCTGTTTTATCACATTTTGTTATAACACTATTAGGAGCAATAATTGTAAGCAAAACCAGTGTGGAAAATGAAGAAAATTTCGTACAGCACCCAACTCCATACACACTCACACATAAACACACACACATATATATATATCAAACCACTAAACCTCCTCAAATATTTCAAAACTAATAAAATAGACAAAAAAAATTCTGTCTGGAATGCAACTTTCATTTTAATGGAATTTTTTATTACGCGCATAATTGAAAAATTTATGTAATTTTGTTTTTAATTTTTAATTTTTAATTTGTTTTTTCTAATTTATAAATAAAATTTATTATATTTTATTTATTTAATAAGAAACGCACTCTAGAACGAAAACTTCTTGAAAACATAAATTAATGATGTCATTGTCAAATGAGCGTGCAGCATTTTTGATTTATTGATTCGCGATTATTCTTCTGTCAATGAACAAAATATTTTTACTTACCAGATAATTTATCCAACTCTTATACTAATGAATACCTGGAACAAAATAACAAAAAAAATAAATAAAATTAGTTATGAATTTATTAAAAGTTTAAAGTATTGGCTTGAAAGGTCTTTGACTTAAATAATCTTTAAATAATTTAATTTGGTCTTTAAATAATTTAACTTTAAAACATTAAATGACCCTTAAGAAAAATTTCACTAAACTACAATTTTAGGTAGTCGACTAATGTGTCTGCAAGAGCCATATTGTAGTCGCATAGATGGTTTTGTAAATTTTCAATGATTTTTCTCTAGTGCATTTTAGATATAATAACATAAATTATAATAACATAATTAACCGAAAAAGAGCGACGATGTTCGTTCGGTAGTTTTTTTTAACCAATAGTATTCGTTAAAAATGACGTTTTACCTTCTGCAGTTTTTTCATAAAGATGGTTTATATCCAACTTTTCTACTGAACAAACATGGCTAGTCAGAGAAGTAATGATAGGTGTAAAAGAGATACAAATAAAAAAAAATACTTTGTTTTACAAATATAAAGCGAAAGAAGAAAGCAAAATTAATTTAAAAAAATGAAGAAGGAACGAAGACAACACTGAAGTCGCCTTAAAACTTCGAAAAATAATAATAAAAGCTTAAACTAAGAATTCGATCGGAACTATAAGTACAATATCGTTTACTTCTTCCTTCTAATTACCACAGAAAAAGATGGGTGGTTCAGCTCAATTATCTCAAATGGAAATACTGCAAATCAATTATTACCTCGCGTAACAACAGTGATCGAAAACAGTGTTCGCCACATTTAAAGATAAACGATTTACAGATAAACGATTATCTCCTGTACGACGTTATAAAATTATCAGACAGTCGTATAAGTCAAATAGCAGCAAGAAGTGCCATTTTGTTGCAACAGCAAGCTAATAAATTTTTACAATTGGCGATCGTTGTAGCTAGACCAACACACTATTTTACACTCAAATGGTCACGGCGTTGTGGTCAGCAGATAGGATCGAACTCAAGACTGCGGCGTTTTAAGCAAACCCCTTTCGTTCCAAACCATACACATTAACCATGCTGGCCCTCTCACTAAGACTAAAACTATGAGAATAAACATATTGGTTTATAAAATTTATTTAACTATCGGAATATCATATCCATAACTTCGCTTCTTGAAAAATTTTAAGTTTTAAGTTTTGCTGTGATGGAGCCTTTGAATGTAAAAGGAACTCGTTTTCCAATGTTTTTCGATATCTTAAATTATATTAAAAGGTTTTTCATTTTTGATTTCCATCACGTCAGTGTTGACAATTTTATTTAACTTTTTTCGCTCTGTACTATATATACCTTTAATAATGGATTTGTGGCTTTGCTAATTGCAACTCCAAAGAGCTAAGATATTTTTGAGTTTTGTTGTTTTTTTTTATAATTTTTATTTGGTTTTTTTACCAGCCTATTTTCGGCACCTGGTTAAAATTATGTATACGAGAAAATATATTTTTAAATGCAATTAGTTAATGTCACCAGAAAATTTAATAAACTACTGTAAAGAATCTGTTGAAAGGAGACAACTTTAAAATCTTCAATTTTATTCGATATACACTCCAGTATATACAGACCGTCATATAATGGAGTGCAGCACTTTAACAAGGAGTCAAATTTATATTCATGTTTATCAAATAATTTAATCACTGCTCAAATTATTCAGTCTATAGAACTGACTAAACACATTCCAATACCAAATAAAAATCATTCCACCTGCATCTCTAACTCTATATACATAATCATAAAATATTCATGCGTGGTCAACGCTAATCTTAATACTTGTGTTGAATAATTTATATAAACGATAGTAAAACTTATTTTTCACATTAATAACATTAGCATGTTTATTTATATAGTTTTGGTATAATGAGGTAGAAAAAAAAAAGAAATGCAAATACGAATATTAAGTATTTCTAATTTGTCATGCAATGATCCACGACCACGATTTGAACTTTTCAACTTGTACTATAGTATGCTTGTCGTATACGACATAAAGAAAAAATAGAATGTCTTCTATATAGTTATTATTTTAGTCCGGGAATTTCAAGGTTGGATGAGTATTAGGTTAAACATATTTCCAGTGTTTCATTTTGCATGTTTACTTAATATAATCGAATAAATAGTTTATGCTTGTCACACTTTTTTTTTTTTAATCAGACCTATTTACTTAAAGAATAGTATACATGTATATATTTTATTAAGCTTAATTTTTATTTTTCGTTTATTTAGATAGCTTAAACATTTTCTTTTGGGTAAATATCGTATGAACAAAACAAACACAAACTATTTTTCTCAATTAAACTAGAAAAAAAACACTCATCGTCTATATAGCTATATATTTTTTCATTATTAAATATTTAATTTCAATAATTGATTTTTGGTTATGTTTATTTTAAATTAGGCAATGTTTTGAGTATAGTGCTTTCTCGTCCACTCTAACACACAAACAGTTAATATATATATCTAATATAACCCTGGATACCATTAAACCGGGTCCTTCACAAAATTTTATAAAATCTCATAACGAGCATATACATAAATTCGAATCAATAAAGATACCTACCATACACAACAATTGTTGATGAGCGTAGGTATATAGATATATACATTCGAAACAAAAAACCCGCGCCATTGTTCCGTTTATTAAATAATTAATATGATGTACCATCCACACACGGAAAAAAATAACTATTTCGTGGTGGAGAGGAAAACTAACAAAACAAAAATATAACTATGTATATTACTCTTTCAACAAATTAGATTTTGTTTTTCTATATTGCTAAAATCAAACAAATTTATGAACTAAAACGGTACAGAAACGGCCAGACCATCCGTAAGTTTAGGTCAATTAAAATTAAAATATCGAAACGAAAAATAAATATATTTCTTTTATTTGACTTAAATTATAACTATAAACTATATTATAATGATTATTTATTTAACGATATAAATTAAATTTAATTGGGATCCGATTTAAAAAGGAGGTTTCATAGCTAGACCATTTAGCTAACAAATAAAAATGTTTAATATTCATCGATAAAATTAATTTAAGCGCAAAATAAATGTACATATATTTAAACAAATTATAGCTTCATATCAATCACCCGAGTAGATAACATATCTTGAACAATTTATCAAAATGGCACCGTAATTTTTTGTAAAATTTTGAAATACAGACAGCTTAATTTTAATTATTTAGATAGAAAACTAAAACCAATATGAAAAATTTGTTAATATCCCTTCGTGGCAAACAAATTGACATCGTAATGATTTACAAAAAAAAAACAAATCATCTTTTTAGCAGTCACTTAATGGTACCTTCAACCTCATCCGATTGTTTCTTTCGATGGTTTATGGATAAGAAGTTCCATTCGCAGTCTATATTGAAATAATATCCCAAATGTAAGCGAATACAAGGGACATCAGACGAGCTGACGTCGGACATCCGACACGAATTTAGATGAAAAGACAAGGACATTATGGGTAGAACACTCGGCAAGTAAAGTTAATCCAGAGTTTTCCGAATTGTTAAAATTCCTGGGTCCACGGATAAACACGCTCGAATCAATGATTCCCATGCCCAGCCGAACGAACCACAAAATTGAAATCAAGAGTCATGTCGCTTCTGGGAGTTTAGATGGCAAATCGGAGGGCCTTACTGCAAGAAACCCAGTATCTAAGTTCCAATGTGCAATGTGTAATGACACAAACCGAATGTAATGGGACAAATGGCTTTTGTACAAAAAACGGGGAGATGCATCAATTGCTTAAGCTCTAACCATCCCATATTTCAATGTTCATCCAGACGACGCTGTCTATAATGTGGCAGGCTCCCAGGTTAGCTTTATTACTAAATCTTGTGCACAATGTCTTCGACTCAAAAGAAGAAATGCTTGAGTTTCTTATAGTGACAACTATTGGTGGCAACAAGGGTTTGGTGACAATTCATATCAAACCAGAACTACATTCCGAATTCTTTCAAAACATGGAAATAAATTTCAATTCGAGGGCAGGAGACAAACTATCTGATCTGGTATTCAATATCATTAAGGGCACCATATAGATATCCTTATTGGAGCTGACTACTTAGAATGTCTTGTAAGATGGTTAAACTTGTCAAAATACAGTGTTTGGCTGAATAGTTTCGGGCCACCCAGTCTGCTGCCAAGACGAAATGGTTGACATTGACACAGTCTAATCAACTGACAGCCTCCATGGATTGACCTACACAAAACTGCGATATCAGAAGCAAGTCGTCTTTTTGATCCGCTCGGTTGGATGGCTCCGGTGATCATCATCTTTCAAATAATTCTACGACAGCTTTGGACAGAAAACCTGAGTTGGGATTAACCGATTCCACGAGACAAACATCTAGTGTGGCCGAGAATAAGGCAACACTAAATTTGTAAACGTGTGCAGTTTTTTTGAGTATCCTTAACATTTAATTTTTCATAAACATAGCAAAAATCTGGAGTATAATTTGGTGAGTTTATAATTACCGATGACCGTAGACAGTATACCTCACGAATGCCAAATGTTGAACCAGTATTAGTATAATGTATATTTTGAATTTGTCGCTAGATGTCACTAATGGTCATAAATTAAATATAATATCTTCTAAAAGATGGAGCTCACACAAAGGATAAATATTTTTTTTGGATATTTCGTATTTCGTAGTGTGTAATAATGAATAAAAGTGACGAAAAATAATCTTAAATCATTTTAAGAATTGTAATTATCGATAGCGATAGTGGCATTATGTTATTTATCTATACAGATATTATCTATAATCTCATTATTTAATCTATGTCTTAATGTTTTTAAAAAACAATTTTTGAACAGTTTGACTCGAACAGTTAGACTCCATTTTTGATTTGTGTATCTAATATATTAAGTAGAAACATGTAATGTCATCTATTTTTACTTAATATGTAATGACTATACATATAATTTACTAAATTACATTTAGTAGTTACCCTAGTGACATCTGTCGTTGAAAATACAAAAATATATAATATTTTACATGGTAATCGTTGAAAAGTTTTCTTTAATGATTTTTTAAAAACCGCCTATTGATCGAATACCAAAATTAGGCTAATGTCACCTTTTGTGCTAATTTATTTTCTGTCTATAAAGGGTTTGAAATATGCCATTCGTGTGGCCGAAGCTTAAAAAAAAAATCGAATTAATCGAAGTTTAATGGGAGAATTTTAAATCTGGATTTTGATATTTCGTTTGTGAATCACAGTGTATTCGAAGAGTGCAATTTATATATATATATATATATATATATATATATATATATATATATATATATATATATATAATAATATATATGCACTATATATACTTATAAATATTCGAAATCCACCTAATTGAATTAAAGCTATATGGAGCACCACCTACCAAAAGTGTGAATATGTGATTAAGAAGCTCATTGGTTTGGAAACTACGTTGTACCATACCTAACTATAAAGCATTATTGCAACCTTACTAACATATTTTGTGAATAAGAAATGCCTTACACATCCGCACCAAACATTTATATATTTAACAAAAGGCACGAGCAAATAGACGATTTATTCAAATAAAATTTTACTTGCAAATTAAAATGTCCAAATAAAACGCATTCGTCGTCGAATAATTAAAATCAATTATTTAATTAAATACAAAATTTGTTTTTATTTATTTTAAATTAATTTTGAAGGTTATGTATAAAATATTATTTAGAAATAGAAATGACAAACAAAACTTTTAGTTTATCATAAATAAATAAAAAATGTATGATGGCTGGGTATTTAGAAATGAGGCGCCACAATATATTTCCTTTTATATAAAATATTATTTCATATCTTGTATTTATCTAAAGGCGCGCTCGCTAGAATAATATATTTGCGTGGTTTGGAGTTCTTTTTTTTTTTTAATATTGATAAAAATAATATAAAAATTTTGAAATTGGTTCATAGTCTCCAAAGAATCTTTATTGGTTGAGTTAATGGCATTATACTAAAAATTGCAAAGTCAAATTTCTCCCATTTTCCTTCCGAAAAACTACGAGTTATTTTTGAGACTGTTATATAGAGGCCTAAAGAAATTAAAGTATTTTCGTAAGTAGTTAATTATTTAAAATTATCATGCTGTACTGCCTTTGACCCGAATGCAACGGAAGAAGCAAACGGAATCTTTCAATAATTTCAATAACTGAATTAATCTTAGGGAATATGCGTTGGTCGCACCAATTATTGATTTTGAATATTCCTTGTCGAGCATTCCATTTTTGGCTTTATTGATCGAATCACGTGCATTTTCGTTTTCCTAATTCAAATTAAACCATGAAATTACGTTGGTATTTCGTTTAGCATATTGATATATTGACTCAACTTTTCTCATTTATATTTTATACAACCGTGGGTAAGCTTCAATATTTATAATTTGCACTCAATGTGCTTTGCCAATCATATTTGGAGTATATCTGATTTCACAATTTGCAAAATGCGGACAAGTTTGTTGAATTTACTCCAACTAAATCGGGTCGAATTTAATGATCAAACTTGTTCCAACTTATTTAATGTTTCGTTCCATTTCATAGAGGGTTTGGAATAACTCGGTAATTTCCATAAAATCTATCTACTCGCAATTGTATCACCTAAACTATTAAAAGAAACGTATGGCTTCTGTTTTACATGAAATTAGGTTTTATTTACAATTTTAAAAATTGTAGGTTTTATTTACAATTAAAAAAGAAGAAAATATTGTAAGAGGTAAAAGGTGACCATGTTCCAACCACTCACCCTAATTGGACCTCCGCACAAGAGAATAAATTTACTAAATCTTTTTAATATTGTAACAATTAATTTTTTTTATCATACAAAGTATATTCTAATTTTCATGCTCATGCAGGCGTTGTAAGTATCGTCTTGCATATTTTCATGATATCCATTTCTCCCTAAAGAAGCCAGTGGATTTTTCCGAATTTTATGTTTAATTCCTATCTCTTCTTATGATTACATCCGTAATTCTAATTGTTCTATATTCGAGTGTTTTTCCCTAAAGCCAAATTGATGTGGAGTAATAAGGTTTATTTATTTTGTTGGTTTCAGCCATTTTATAAGTAACTCTTTAAAAAATGGTTATAGTGTTGGATTCAGAGATTTGTTCTATATGAAGATTTTTCATTAGGCAGTTTGTTTAGTTTTTGAACCAGTATTACTTCTGCAACCTTTCATTGCCTTAGTACGTATCTTAATTGGATTGTATTCGTTCTGGCAGTGATTTAATTACCTGACCCCTTATTAACTCCTACTTCCCATTGTTAAGCAGTGTTTGATTTTTTTGCCATTTTTTACTAGCTTTCCTTTTGTTTTTAATCATTTCCCTCACTTCAGGATATTTATCATTTTGATTTGTTTCTCTTCTGTGACTAGGACTATTCCAAGCAGCACTTGTATTTTTCTCATTTATGAATGTTGTCACACTAAAATTTTCAAAACTGTAAATTCTATACAAATTCGAAAACTACGCATTTCAAACTGATTCATTAGAAAAATGGAAAAGAAATCAGAATGACGTCAAAATCTCATCATAATTGCAATCCAATTTCATACAAATCTGTGGTGTGTGTGGGCAGATAGGTAATGGGTTTTTTTCGTACGACAACATTTTGGGGAAAGTGTATAATATATTTTCCCTACACTTACATAAATAAATTTGTTTATGTATACATATTGATTCATATAATGTAAAATATAATGTTCAGCATATACACAGCATTTTGTGCACAAAAATAGTATAATATTTAACCATGAATTAGACTTTTTCAATTTAATTTTTTTTTTTCTTCTGAGCCAGAATAAAATCAAGAAAACATTGAAAATTTATGAAAAATTTTAATATGAAAAAAAGCATTAAAATGAAATTAGATTTTTTCTAACGTTTTTTTTTTTGCTGTTGTTGTGCTATGAATAATACATAAAATAATGTTAAATAAACTTGAAACAAAAAAAAAAACCTTTTAGGTTAGGAAAATGAAATATAGAAAATTAAAATATACATTTTTAATTGATCATTTAAACTATATAGTGGGAAAATATTTTAGAAAGATGTATTTGGTATGTTTGTGAAATATTTGACATTTTAGACTGAGATATACAACTTAAAAATACTTTAAAAGGTATTTAGAAATTGACGTCGATTCTAAACTTTTATACAGAATTTATAAACCTTTTTGGGGTCATTCTTCCGATGCACGCTAAACTCCGAGTCGGCCAACTGATGTATATACAAACCAGTTTCTTCCAACAAAAAAATCATGTTCATGGTTTTAAAATTCTCTAGAAAATAGCTAAGTTGGATTTGGAAATAAAACTTCGAGAAAGTTCGTTATACAAATCAGTTAATTGCTTTTTTCATCGAAAAATTTATTAACTTTTCCGACTTAATAAGATTTTATAATTTTAAATTTAAACTAATGATTAATTGTATGACTGCGCTTAGAACATAATGCTCACTCTATATCTATCTATCAATACTGAAATTGGTATACTTTAAAAAATTATGTCTTTAAATTTTTAATGATATATACACTAATTAATTTATATTTCAACGTTTTTTATTTTGTATTTGTTATTATTTTTTAATTTTATTATTCTGTTTAATTTAAGTAAAATAAAAAACTTTTTTAACTAACTTCATTAATATAAAATTTATTCTATATAGTTAAAATTAAATAAAACAAAATAAATGTGTAATTTAATTAGTTTTCTAATTATATATATATATATATATATATATATATATATATATATATATATATATATATATATATATATATATATATATATATATATATATTATTATTATTATTATTATAATTAAATAGTTAGAACATTTGACTATAAATAGTATTTGCTAAAATAAAATAAATTATTTTGGTCTTAAAATCTTTTCATTTGCGTTTCTGTATTTTATCTATGAAAATTTTCTTTTTTCTTAAACACCTATAAAATTTGTTTTAATACGACTTTAAAATAAACCGCATACACACACACACCCACATACGAAAAATAAAACACCAAACCAATGAAAAAATAAAATAAAAAATAAAAAGCAAAAATTTTCAATATATGAGCATAAAAAAATTGTTTTATTAAAAAAAAAATTTTATAGATGTTTTTTATTACAAAAAATTTTCTTTGTTAAAAATTTTTCATTTTTTTTTTCAAAAGGAATAAAAAATTTTCTTTTTTTTTTTCCTTAGTTTGTTTCTTGTGATCTTTTTTAATTTGAAACAAAAATTTTTATTACTATTTTTGTTGTTATTTTGTTTGTTGTGCTTTTCCCTTATTTTTATTTTTTTGTATCAGAGAAAATTATTTTTTGCTCATTTTTCACCTTGCTTATTTTTTTCTTGTTTATGTGCTTTTTTTTGCTGAGCAACAAAATAACAAATTTAGTTTTTAGCATACACATATAATATAATGTTTAACGATACGCTAATGAAAATGCAAAATTAAAATAGATATGTATATATATGTGAGTTTGTACGGGTTAATATTTTAACAAAATGTTAAAGTCAATTTCAATTAACTTGCTGAAGAAAATAATATGTTAAAATAAAACAAAAAAAAATATTAAAATACATATTATTTTACAAATATAATATTATTAAATCCAAAAAGCTCATTTTATTTTAATTACATTTCCTTGAACAGCTCTAATCAAATCCATAATTTTTTTTTTCTTTTAAGTTATCTTGTGAAACGAAAATAATACTCGTATCATTAAAGATGTAAATTTTGTTATAATAAAACATAAAGGATGGGAAAATTTAATAGCTACGTAACATAAATAGTTAAACTGAAACCAAAAATATCAAGCAATTCCCAAGGAAATATTAAGAAATATATGTTTTTAATCCCGAGTAAATACCGTGACTTAAAAATAACTAAGTTGTTTTAAGTAATTTACACTCCACAGTTCAGCTTTAAGCTAGAACTTATCTACCATATTAATATAAACTACGGATATTGCCACTTAGCTACGCTTCGTCAATAAAATCAAAATAGTGGACCCTATAAAATACCAATAAGACACGCCGGAAGTTACAGGACGAAACTCACATAAAATGTATTCATTAAAAAACTGCCTGAACACAATTTAGATATCAGTTTGTTGAACAAAATTCTGTGAGCAATAGAATCAAATGCATTAGAAAAATAAAATCTATCTCAATAAATGATTGTATATTTTTAATTTAAATTAATAAAAAATAATGTAAAATTACTTAAACTAATATTTAAAGTAACAAAATTATATTAATTTAACAAATTTAATTGAAAAATAGCCTTTTTTAAATTTTGACGTTTCTAGGAATGGCAAGACGTTCCTAGGAACATCAAAATTTAAAAAAGGCTATTTTTCAATTAAATTTATTAAATTAGCATTAATTTTGTTACTTTAGATATTAATTTGAGTTATTTTACATAATTTTTCATTACGATGACGACACTTGCCGAGATTTATTCGAGATTGGAATTATATAAATTACTAAGTTTCCACTGGTCTCGGAAGGAAGAGAACCTGAGGACAAAATATGTAATAATTATTTTTAGAAGAGAGGGAAAATTTGTTTAATAAATTTTAAAACCACATAGACCAAAAAGGAGGCTTAAACAGAGTGAATTAGTATAAATCAAAGTTAAAATGCCAGCAACTCTAATCTAAATTACTATAGCATTCGCTGTAAAATTAAATAAAGTAAGTAGATTTTTCTGAACTAGATGTACAACATTTTTCGCGTAAATATTAACAGTTGATCTAAGCATCTTTAATGTAACGTTGGTATTGTGAGTTTTCATATATAACCTTCCAAACAAACAAACAAACAAACACATCGTATATTGTTAAGAAACCAAATTATAAGTATAAAAAAAATGAAAATGCATTGTATTCATAGGGTGACACATCCTGCATACCAATAAAATGTGACGTCAGTTAGTAAAATATTTATAGTTACTCTTTAGTTGTGCATTTATTTAATTCTATCCAAATTGAACCTTTTCTAAAATCTATATATATATATATATATATATATATATATATATATATATATATATATATATATATATATATATATATAGTAACAGCATGTTTAGACGACCAATAAATCAATCGAAATGAAAAACGACACAAAACTGAAAGTTGTGTTCCAACCCAAACAAGCAAAAAAAAAGCCCTAACCCATTCATTTCCGATATTTGTCATCTCACTTAGCGTAATAAAATCGTAAAAAACTTGATTGAATCACCCTACTACTAAACTCTACATACATACAACTTTTCTTCGTTTTTTTTTATATATATTTTAATGTTTGAAGAAAATTAAATTGAAAAATAAACTTTTCTTATTTATTTTTTTACTATTATTATTTTCTTCGTATTAATTTATTCTTATTATTATTTTGTTTCTTATATATTTTCTTCGTCGTTTTTCTAATCTTGTCAAAAAGATGTCGTCAAAAAGATTTTTTTTATACTCATATAATTCTTTTTTATTTTCTTCAAAAAATTTCCATATATTATATGTTAAAATACATATATAATATATACAAATATATATATATATATATATATATATATATATATATATATATATATATATATATATATATATATATATATATATATTTGTATATATGTATATTAAAGTTAGGCAGCTAAGTTTAACCTTTATCAGTTAACGGGCAAAATTGGATTGTTAAAAAATTGCAGTCTCACCATTGAAAAATTCGAATCAAATAACTCTTAGTTTAATATTAATTCTGTGTGCCTCTTGCAAAAAATTTCGTCTAAGTCGTAGAATTTTTTTAATTGTTGATTAGTTCATAAAAATCATTTATAGATGACACTAGTAGTTGTATTTTGTTTTAATATACTTTTTTAAATATAACTTATTTATTTAATATATAATTTTTTTTTTTTATATAATAAACAATTTGGAAAAGTCACAAATTTAGACAAAATTTTAACATGAGGCACACAGCCGAAAAACTTAATTAGGACAAAGCATTACGTTTTCATTTGTAACCGATAAAATATTTTGAAAGAATTATCCAATCATAAATCTATTTAAATATATTAGGAATATCAATTAAACTTTATTATCACTTTCGAAGGTCTTTGGAAAAATTTGAAAAAAAAAAGATCATAAATCGTGTAAATTAAAATAGTCCTATCTCCCTGAAAGAAAAAACATTGTGTAACGAAATGATTAATTTTAGAAAAGAAATATAGATCTTTTAGTCAAAAGCTGTGAAACTGTCGAAATCAATCGATTAATTTATTTTGATCAATGGAAGCTTCATTTACCCAAAGCGTCAACTGTAAGCTGAATTTTAAATATTAATGGATTCTTAACGGAACATTAATGACAAAGAAGGATGATGGTGGCAATATTTTTAGTATTAAAACACATAGTTTTTAATCTTACGTAGGTTTTAGTCATTACGTAGGTGTTACAACTTTAAATATAATCGATCTCGAGCTGAAATTAGTTTTCATATAACAGACTTCCAAGACATAGACTGTTGTGATAATATACTGCAATTCTGAAGGTAACATTGAATATTTTAAAGATAATATTTAGTTCACTTTCTGGAATTTTGCTCCATAAATTCCAAAAAAATTGTTATCCCATCATAGTTAGGAAATAGGTAGCACATTTTCCAATATTTTAAAACATTTGTAATAAAAAAAAATCAACAACGTTTCCATCCATAGTTTTCTCTTTACTAAGATTTTTTACAAGGTATTTCCGAACATTTTTATACAATTTATGTCCAGCCAAACGAACGATTGTTTACAAATTTAAAAGTAAATAATGGAGTAGGTTTAAACTGTACTTGGAGCTTGCTTTGTTATTTTATAAAACTAAATTTAAATTTTTCATTTTTAACTGTTTCTGTACCGCACATTTCCATCATACTAAATTTGAAACATCATCTACTTTAAATTATTTACATTAGTAGCAGATACTTATTTAAATTAATAGCAGATACTTATAACTATATGTCTAAGTAGCTCGGGTGTAATAAGCTAGTCCTTAAATTAAATCAATTTAGACGACGGATTAAAAAAGGACTCCGTAATCGTTTAGTTTAGCTAAAAGATTGGTCAAACACTCTAATTAATTAAATCGATAGAACCTAAAATTACAATAACATATTTTTACCTAAAACATCGAGATCATCATATAAATTTTACGCTCGCGGTTTTCACATTTGATACATCTGATTTAAAGCTTCTTCGTTATATAATAATTGTAATAATTTTTCTTTTCTTGTTGATGGTTCTCTTTCTTTTTTCTTCTTCCAAGAAAATTAATTAATATTTTATAAAACTTAAAAAATATTTTAAAAAAAAAAGAAAAAGAAAACGAAAAATAGAAGTAATAATAATAAAATATTAAATTAGTTTAATTTGATTAGAAAATTAATTTAATTTATATTTATATATATGTATGTATGTGTATGGTACATGTTAAAAGAAAAATTGAATTAAATTTTTTTTCTCCTAGCAATTTTTACATTTTCATCTCTTGCGCAAAAAAAAGGCAGATTATCAGATAAAATTAATGTGATAAAAAAGGGATTTAATTTTTTTCTTCCCATTTCTCATGTATGAATTTAAGAAAAACATTTTTTTTTTATATTAAAAATTGATCTAATCTTGGAAGTAAAAAATGAAAATAGGAATCATTTTAATATTGTGTCAATAAAAATGGAATGTATATGTACGTAAAAATTAAAAAAATTGTGTTTGCAAAATTCCGGGTAAATGCATTTAACATTTCTTAAATATTCATTCTTTTCGGTATATTTGGATAACAAGTGGGTTTATTATACTATATTATTTGTTTTTATACTAACGGAGTGCCCGCATAACAGGGTTGCCCAACAAACCTATTTCCGTTGAAAATAAATTTTCTTAGATCATTACCAAAAAAAGAAAAGACCAATCAAAATTAAACTAAAATGTAAACTATATAAATGTTAAAAAAATAAAAAATCTGACATAAAAGTTTTTGAGCTCCTATTATTTACAACAATAACAACAAAAACATGGCACGCGCCTGAGTTGACAAAAAAATACTTTTTTTTTGCTGCTCTTTCTCCACACATACTATAGCAACACCAACATTAAAAAGAAATATAAAAATAAAATAAAAGTTGTACGACAATAAAGGAAAACGTAATAAAATGATGGAGTGCTTTTTCCATTTTTTTGCCTTGTGTACTACGAAAACTTTGAGTTGCTTATATTTTAATTCGGTATTTTCTTTGTGTAGAGAAAATATAATAATGGCATTGGTGTTAAGGATAATGAAGACAAAAAGAGTTTTTCATAACTTTTTACAGAGTCAACAAGTTGTGAAAGGCAGCAAATTTATTTGCACATTTATTTATTTAATTTCATGGTATACACTACAGCATAATTGATTGTGCCGGGTCCCATCTAATTTAGATATGTATGTACAAAACAATCTAATTAAATTTTTTTTTTTTTTGTTTGTTGATTTATGATATTTTATGGATATAATTAAACATATATTCAACTCATCAATGATATATATATATATATATATATATATATATATATATATATAAATATATATATATATATATATATATATATATATATATATATATATATATATATATATGTATATATTTATATATATATATATATATATATATATATATATATATATATATATATATATATAATATTTTAAATTTCCAAACATTCGGGTGAAAAACTATATATGTACATAACTTTAGAAATTATAAATTTAAAATTCAATGCACGAAAATCGTTGTAATCATAAATTTTCTTCATCTATTTAGTATGTGAGATTGATTAGACGGAGCTTATCAATCTCTGTAAATTTTTTAGTTGTCTGACATGAATATTGTTTATTGTAATAAACATATATTTATAGTTACGTCACACTATATATATATCAATATTTAAAGATAAACTAATAAAATGAATTTATAAAATTATAATTAGTTTCGGAAATTATTTGAAGCTGGTTGTTCACAAATTTCCAAACTAGTCAACATCATATTTTAATTATTTTACATAAACAAACCATAAAAAATTTAACAAAAAAGCAACATTATCCAAAAATTATTAGAATAAATATGTTTATGTTTACCAAAAACAAAAAATTAAACGAGCATAAATAAATACAATGGGTTAGTGTAATATATCATAATTATGTTTATAAAACAAAAACATTAACATTATGTTTAATCAACATTAAAATAATAAAATAAAAAACATAATTAATTAAACTAATTTGTGTTGAAACATATTTACACATACACATACACATATCAAACATTTTAACACACAATAAAAGTAATTAGCCCATAGAAAAATAAATAAAATTTATTTTATATTTTCCAAAAAATATTTTTTTTTTTTATTAAAAATTATCCTTTTTCTATACACATACAACACATCCGGTTCCACATAAACTAATTATGATTGGGTAAAAATAAGAAAAAAAAAAACAATTTTATGAGCGACAGTAATTTATTTAACTTAATTACTAAATTAAATTTTTCGCGAACCTAAATCTTTATTTTGGTTTGATATATTCTCTAATACTATTTAAGATAATTTACTGTGTCTTGTAGTTTATAGGATATAAAATTGTTTAGCCATTTAATAATCATAAGGATTGGCTAGATTTATGCAAAATCTGGAAGACAACTATTTAACGGATTAGTTAGTTTTGTATGCTATTTTATTTTACCATTTAGTGGCGAGATCGGCTTTAAGATTTGAAACGATAAATAACTAAACCAGCACGGCAATACGTATGGAATATGTGGATACCGGTCGAAACTGGATATTTTACAACTGGATTTGACAATACAGGTTAATTCAAAACTGGATATTTTAAAACGAGATAAGGTACAAAACGAGATATTGTACAAAACTGGATATATCAAAACAGGATATTTCGACATGCGTTTTAAACATAAAATGATTTTTTAGGAAAGTTCTGGAATATGGCCAATAAGGAAGGAATTCGGTGAGTTCTTAACCGATTATGATGAAATTTGATATGTAGGATGAAAATATTGATGAAAATTAATTAATTTTTCTCACATATATTCTCTAAAGTGAAGAAAAGTTATATTAAGTAGAAGAATAAAAAATAGATGGATACATTTTACTGACAGTAAACTCGATCAAGTCAATGATTTTAATAAGATAAGAAAAGCAGCAATTAAAAAAAATCATTAAGTGAAGGAAAATTCTATCTCTCTGCTTAAAATTATTCAAGTATGAAACCTTACTGGCCATATTCCAGAGGTTTTCCCAAAAAAGGTTTTAAAATCACATTTAATTATACAATTAAAAAACAACATCAAGTGAAGGAAAATTCTATTTCTCTCCTTAGGAATATTCAAGTAAGGAACCTTACTGGTCATATTCCAGAACTTTCCCAACAAATCATTTTAAGTTTAAATCACATGTCGAAATATCCTTTTGAATTTTCCAATTTTGAATAATCTAGTTTTGTACCATATCTCGTTTTGTACCTTATCTCGTATTGAAATATTCAATCTTGAAATATCCAGTTTTGTACCTTATATCGTTTTGTCAAATCCTATTTTGAAATATCCAGTTTTAAAATGTCCAGTTCCGAGCGGTTCCCGGTATACATATGTAGTCAATTGCTTAACGCTTAACGCGTCGAATGCTTTCATCAATGATATCTAAAGGGTGTTCAAATATGAGGTAACTTTTTAAATTTTAGATAAAAAACATAAATTGTGTGAAATATTTATTTATTTTTATTGGAAATAAAGTATGATGGTTCAATTTGTGATAGTTGCTCAATGACATTGTCAGTTAAAGGATTATCCGCATAAACTTAACTCTTCAAGAAACTCCATAAGATGAAGTCCAATGGCGTGAAATCCATAATATGAAGACCAATACACGTCTGTCTTCAAGAAATTATTCGATTATTAAATTTCTTTCACAAAATGGATTGATTCCAGCAGATTGAATTACCAGGGGATTACATTCAGATCGATTATATCAATGAGAGTTATGGTGAAAGGGGCTTCCATGGCTCGGGAACAAGAGAGAGCAAATTGGCCAAAACACCAAATGCAGTAAAAAAAATTTAGTCCCTTCATAAGTAAAGTTATTTTTATGGATATAGTAATGGTATTCTTAGAGTTGGCGGACGTCAAATAAACTCGCATTTCAAGTACAATTCACAGCATCCGATCATTATATCACTTGGATACCTGGTAAACTGCTTAATCATCAAAAAATACATCACAGCGTTGATGCATTAAATGTTCTTCCAAATGCTATAAAACACCTCATCAAAAATTGCGTCATCTGTACATATACGACATACATCTACACGATCACATCAAAAAAGATAGATTAAGCTGTCGAACGAGTCAGTTAACTAAGTTCATTTCAAAATTGTGATCTTGACTATGCAGGACCGATCCTTACCAAAACGAGTAAATTACCCAAAGCTGCAATCGATAAAACATACATTGCCATATTTGTCTGTGCAGCCTAGACACAAGTTCGTTTATAGCGGATAATTCTGAACTCAAATTATTATCCAAACAATTAACCCATCAGCACAATTCTAATATGTTATTGATCACAGAAAAATATACAATTCCGAATTAACCCAGCTAGCGGCCCACACTTCGGAGGTCTTTGGAAGGCGACCGTTAAATCCATAAAGTTTCATCTCAAGACTTACAAACAATGCAAATTTGAGCGATTTGGCAATTTGTGCGTCCTCGATTTCAGAAGATCAACAAAAATGCAGATGGTAGAACCAAGACTCCTATTTTTTTTAGACGGATTAGTGTTGTTGCAAATGATCAATGGAAGACAAAGCAGTTGATAGAGGATCAACAAAATAAAGAATCGATTGCACAAACCTTGAGGTGAATCAAAAACGGCAACCAATACGACCTTGGAAATCGACAACGTTTGGAACGACAATCAAATTTAGATCACCTAAAACATGGCCAGTCACAAAAAAAAGTACAAACAGATCTTCTTTGTTGTATACGGAATATACTAATAAAGTCACAGAAAGACAGTGAGATTGCAAAGTTTTAATACTTGTATTGTAAAATTAACACAAATATATCTTAAAGGACTCAATAAATATTGAAGTGTTTAATTGAAAAATCCTAAACAAATCTAAATCAACAACTATTTAACTAAACCAAATAAAAAAACCGTGAAAATGACAATTATCAAAAATTAGGCCAAACCAATCAAATAAAAGTTTTTAATTTTATAATCCCATCAAAAAACCAATCATAATAAACACTTGAAATTGGCTTAGTACACATATATTAATTACCTCTTTGGTCGTGGTTTATTCTCTTTATTTATTTTTTTCTAACTTTATCGATTCATTTCTTATTTCTTGATTAATTTTCAATCAATTTATCATGATAACACAAAAATTTATTATCAATAAAATCGATATTTTATTTATGACAGCAAAAAAAAACTAATTTGATTGATCGTTAAATCATTTTAACATTAATTTTCATCAGTAAATTATATTATAGATTTTTTCTTTTTTTTTTCTATATTTTAGTTTTGTTATTTTTATTTAACAATAAAATTTCATTCAACTTAAAATAAATAGCAACACCAACTAATATACCGAGTTAAATTGATCGATTAGTTCTGATTGGGATTGATCAATGATCTCTTGAAATCATTGTGTGTTTCTATTTATTGTGCAGCGCTCGCTTTATTGTTTTATAATTAAATTGATTAACACTTTCGAGTGATTTTGGCGCAGTCATTGAACAAATTGATGTCTTATATATGTGCCAATTAAAGTTGATAGACAACTAAAGCATAGCCTTAAAAAAATGTATGTGTGACACTAAAGGAGTAAATCATTTAAATGCATGAAAAAAATCAAATATTTTAGAATTTATTTTGTCGTATCCATTGTACTTGGAGAAAAAAAAATGTTCTTTAAGAAAAATATATTTGATAACATTTTCTTTATGATTATTGTTATTATTACGTTTTATTACGAAACCAGTTTATTACACACATACACACACACACACATTATTACAATATAAATAAATTGATGGTAAATAGATAATAAATGAAATTAAATAATGCCCCCTAAGGCTTACAGTTTACAGATTGGCTGGAACGATATACAAAATAAAAGAAAATCTGAAAATATGACAAAAAATAAAATTGCAATAATTTGTATTTGTTGTGTGTGTGTATGTATGTGTTTGTTGCACGGTGTTTGGTTTATTTAGATTCATACCGAAGTGAACGCGCGCGTTTATCCAATTTTCTTAGATTTAAAAAATCTAAGAAAATTGGAAAACAAAACAAAAAAAAATTGGATGAAAATTATTGTTTCTCAAGAGCAGGTGTATAAAATGTAAATTCGACAAATAAATAAAAAAATAAACTCTGCGATATTATATTTATTTAGGTTTAGCTTATTAAAACATATAAGCGATGGCACATAATTCTTAAAGAGATAACCGGTTGTTTGTAGGAACCTTTTGCAATATTTTCTGCTTTGAAGAAAAATTATTTATGATCCAAAATTCTAGGTTTTCTTGAAAAAATCGTTTGAAGACCAATATTCAAACTTCTCATTCGGTATTTAAAAAGGCTTTATGATCCAATTAAGAAAACACTCTATTCATAAAAAAAAAGAAAAACAAGAAGCTTTTCTTTTTGATAATGGTTTTTAGAAAAAGAACTGTCATTTTATTTAAGACAGATCTGTTCATATAGATAAAAATAGGTCAAAATAGAAATCATCGAGCAGATTGTATATTTTAATTAACTTTAAGGTTAAGAAAAAATATAATTTCGTTGTAGCCTAATTGAAATTTGCTCAAGCGTAATGTAAAAATTAATAATATTTCAAAAACTTTATTGTTTACTATTTCAACGGAACCAAAGTTTAACCTACAAATTTGTGACATAAATGTGAGTAACAATTTTGTTTACTTTATGACAATGATGGACAGAATCACACGTTTGTGTAGGGACGAAACAACTCTGAATAAGAGTTGTTGAAAACAACTCTTATTAAAATGAATTTATTAAGGAATTTATTAAGGAATTTATTAAAGATAGGATCAACAGTGTCGGTCTACTTTTCAAAATTAATGCAAAGGATTTTAAAACAGATAATTATTTTAAATAAAACGCTTACACATTTGTGTTATTGAACGTCAACAGCTTGTTTTTAGTTTTTGACAATGGAAGCAAGTGACTCATCAACGAACCTAAACAGTTAAGCAAGAAGATAGTTATTCTAAAAGAAACTCAACGGCGGATCATGATCTCTACTCTCTAAAGCACTTACCTTGGTGTTAAAAAAATAATAGAATTATCTAATCGTCTCTAAAGTCTGAAATAACAAAAGAAATGAAAAAATCATTAGTTAAAAGGATTTATTTAATATTGCAGTACTTAAAATTTCATTTAAGTTAAAATAATTCTATAATGAATTCTTGCAATACAACAAACACAATCACCTCGAAATTGTTGTTTGTCTCATCAATATTTTTTCTAAATCTGCAAGACTATGTTTAAGACCTCACGCCCATTGTAACATTTGTCTTAAACGTCAGGCCATATTGTTTCCATGGGGGTTAACATGAGGGATAGCCCCAAATCTCAACATAAGCCCAAGAATTTAACCAATAATTGATTTCACCGAAAATGGCACGTAACATTGTTAAATATACAAAAACTAAATCACTTAATTGATTTCCAATCTCAGCTTAAATGTCGATCAATGATGTAACCCACGAGTTTCATGTATTTTGAGTCCAGGTTTAATCGTCTTCTTGATTACATAAACTAGCTTTTTTTAGAATTAAATCTATTTACTTACACAAAATTTTTAATTTTACATTCCCTTTCCTATTCATACGCTCTCTAGATTTCACCAAGATAAAACCAGTATTATACAAGTCCTCATCAATTTTTTAAATAAGCTTGAGTTTTATACTTTGTGATTGTAAATAAGTTATACTATTACTATAAGTTCGAATTACGAGTATCTAAATGTAAAATCAATAAAAGCTCAGTAAAATTGTAAAATATAATAAACGGTAATTAAACAGTTTTTACTAACTTAAAAAGTTTAGAAAAAATATGGAAATGGTGTTCATGAAAGTCTTTTGTGGCAACATTCTAATGATTATAAATAAAAAAATAATTAAATAAAAATGTGGTCGGAAAATTATAACAATATTTTAAAAGCTTGTATATAAAACTAATTATAAATGTAATGGAAAAGCTATTATCAATATGACAACATGATTGTCTCTTTTTTGAGATTGGTATAAGGTACATCTCATATAATGGTACATGTATGTATGTTTTTCGCTCACATAAATAGGTTATACTTGCAGCAGAGTAAAAAGGTCCCAGGAGTCTAGTAGGTGACGCTATAGACACATGGTTTATATGTGTATTTGATTTGATCGGTCAGTATGCGGATGGTTTTTATATTTTCCATCCGCGTACGTTTTATACAACTTTAACAGAAAAACCGTTAAAAACCATTAAAAAAAACCTAGAAAAATATTTATCATAAATAATACCAAATTCAAGGTTGATTACAAAAAATACCAGAAGCACTCATCAAAACCAAGAAATGTATGTCACAAACCGTAAATTTTTCAAATCCAGAAATCAAATTCAAAATTCATAAGCCTATCAAAACTGAGAGATGTGTGCAACAAATTGTAAATTTTAAAAATCTAGACAAAACATTATCATGTCTATCACAACTGTAAAATTTATCCCACAGATAAAAATTTTGAAAATCCCGGAAATAAATCATCGTCTTCCTTGTAGGATCATTTTACTTCATAAACGACATAACAAATGATCAGTTAAGACTCTTCTCCCAAATGTTTAATTAAATGTTTAAGCCATCGCTCGTACACGACAATTTAAGCATCATTAGCGACACACTTTATTTCAAACAAATTACTACTTTTAAGTACCAGTGTCAAACAATTTTTTTTAATTTACAGAAACGGTTCTATTATCTCGTTTTATACATTTATGACCAATCAAAATTTTAAGCTCCACTTCCTTAAAAATAAAACAAATATCCAAAAAAAAATATTCTACTATATCTTTCGACACATAAATGAAATTGATCTAAATAAAAAAAAATGTAATACCAAAACAGAAAATCATATATTTGATGTGAAAATTTATAAAAAAATTACACACACGTATAGTAAAAAAAACAAAACAAAAATTGAACAAATTTTCAATTTTTTAACTAGAAAATTGTTCACGTAAAAATGAAAACATCAAATTTCCGTCTCAAATTGAAATCAATGAAAAAAAAACAAAATCAATTTAAGCCAATTTTTCAATTTAGCTAAAATAATAAAATAAAAAAATATGGAAAATTGATTTTTTTTTTAACGGCTTGTGTACACAAGAAAATTTCGAAAAACTATATCATAATTTAAATAATGAATTTAGAGAAAACTCTATATACATATATATATAGTGTTTATGTATACATATGTTGTGATAGACATAAAACATTTTTCACACTTGACCATTAGATTGGTGACCGATTGAAACATTTAATATAAAGCAACATTTTATAAATTGTCGAATAAAAAAGTTTTTCTAATCAAATGTTTCTTGTGCAACAACCAACATAAGCACAAATAATAGTAATAGCAAAAAAAAATTAAAGAAAATTAATTTTTCTTTTAAAAGAAATAAAAACTTTTTTGTTTTTTGAAGAAAATAAAATTTGAATTAAAAATGAAAAACAAGTTAAGAGATATAACTTTTTGTTTATAAACTTTTCCCAAAAAAAAAAAAAAAATTAATTTTGTACTTTACTTTCTTATAGATGTTATTATTATGTACACTTGAAAATTGCTTTTCTTTGTGTGGTTTCATAAGGTACCTGAAATTAGTTTTTGATATGGTTTTTAATTTAAAAATATTTTTTTTTTTGTGTTTTCGTTAAATTTGAAATAAAAATAATAATATTGTAAATTTGTAGGCATTTGGTTTGTTTATTGTTATACTTCTATTTGGAAAAGAAGTTGTGGTGAGGTAAGTCTTGAGACCTCGCGGCTAATTTGTTTTTAGTAAGTATAAATCAAATAAAAATCGTAAAAATTAGGCAACACGAGAAATTTTGAAAATTAGTGTTTACTATAGATTCTAATAAGTAATTTCATAGGAAGGATTCAATTACGGTTAATTTAATGACCATAAATAGGTTAATTGATTAAAATATTGATCAAATTTTACTCAAAATTATTTTAATCTTAGTTTAAAATATTGTTGCTAAGTATAGCAATTTAAATTATGGGCCAACCAGCGAATCACTAAAAATTTTAAGTAAGAATGCAGTAGATTAAGTCCGCCTGTTAGTGACCAGTGAATTCTTTAAGATCTAAACGAAAATATTTTGTTTAAATAAATTGTCATTAAACTTGCTAAATTAACAGGCGAAAATTACGGCACAAACTGTAGGGAATAAAGAAAATTAATTTTTCTTTTAAAAGAAATAAAAACTTTTTTGTTTTTTGAAGAAAATAAAATTTGAATTAAAAATGAAAAACAAGTTAAGAGATATAACTTTTTGTTTATAAACTTTTCCCAAAAAAAAAAAAAAAATTAATTTTGTACTTTACTTTCTTATAGATGTTATTATTATGTACACTTGAAAATTGCTTTTCTTTGTGTGGTTTCATAAGGTACCTGAAATTAGTTTTTGATATGGTTTTTAATTTAAAAATATTTTTTTTTTTGTGTTTTCGTTAAATTTGAAATAAAAATAATAATATTGTAAATTTGTAGGCATTTGGTTTGTTTATTGTTATACTTCTATTTGGAAAAGAAGTTGTGGTGAGGTAGGTCTTGAGACCTCGCGGCTAATTTGTTTTTAGTAAGTATAAATCAAATAAAAATCGTAAAAATTAGGCAACACGAGAAATTTTGAAAATTAGTGTTTACTATAGATTCTAATAAGTAATTTCATAGGAAGGATTCAATTACGGTTAATTTAATGACCATAAATAGGTTAATTGATTAAAATATTGATCAAATTTTACTCAAAATTATTTTAATCTTAGTTTAAAATATTGTTGCTAAGTATAGCAATTTAAATTATGGGCCAACCAGCGAATCACTAAAAATTTTAAGTAAGAATGCAGTAGATTAAGTCCGCCTGTTAGTGACCAGTGAATTCTTTAAGATCTAAACGAAAATATTTTGTTTAAATAAATTGTCATTAAACTTGCTAAATTAACAGGCGAAAATTACGGCACAAACTGTAGGGAATGTCAAATTATTTTATACGAAAATTTAAACCAAGGCAACTTGTCACATTTGCCATAAGAAGTATCCCTCGTTAAATTCCATAATGTTTCTTACGGACTCGCTGGTTAGTCATATTTGAAACTATGTAATATAGAACATTAAACAGACAGTACCCCATTTGTGGGCGTACCGTTATTAAATAACAAATTATATAACGCTATTATATAACGAAGTTCCAATTTACTTCACATGGAACAAGCATATATATTCTCGAAGTAAGCGTGGGGCAACCGTTGAAGGACATCCCGGTATTAAAAAGGACTATCTGTCGGGTCTATTATATCCACCCAAATCAAACCGAATAGCTTTCGAGCCAACTTCTTTTGAGAGGACTGTGAATGGTATAGTTTTCCCAACTTTTCAGGCAGTTTGCCGAGAACTTTGCCTTTAAGAAAATGACGATCACTGGAAAGTTACACTTGCCGATGCTACCGTCTTTCGGTAGTCACACAAGTGAGGAGAATTATTCGCAATAATCTTGATTGCCTGTCAACCAACTCAACCCAACGTATTATGAGAAGCATTCCAAAAAAAAATTTGTGTAATGACATTCTTCATAAAGAGCGGATGCAATGATAGACTGTAAGGTATACAGTACATGAGTGAGAAACATTTAGTTGTCATTTTCTTGCCTTCACCAATATGTAACCGCAACAAAGTGCCATCAGTTATGAATGTAATTTAAGGCGTTCGTATGATATCATTATGTTGCGAAATTACGTACATAAGAAACTACCTAAGTTGGTATCTGATCAACGATGATCCGTATAAAATAAAACTGTTGCTTCATAAAGTATTGCTGCCACATTCATCAGCAGTGGTAGAGCAGCACATTCTACGTTTAAACTACCTCTAAACGTCTCTCTTCAACAAGAGTCTGCCTTACAAGAAACTATATTTATAGTGTGGGATGAGTGACGATGAGGCATTGAGCGCACATTCAAGCCATCGACCGGACCCTAAAGATAACAAATCGAACCATCGGAAACTAATGGACGGGTTTGTCGTTTGTTTTTGCTGGGGAATTCCGCCAGAATCTACCAGTTATCCCAAAAGGAACACTGGCGGATATTATAAAAGCATTATTGAAATCATCGTCCATTTGGAATTTCGTAGGGAAATTGAGTGTGAGAACAAACATTAGAGCACAACTTGGTGGAGGTAGCGTGGAATTCTCTCGGCAACTACGTCTAATTGGAGATGGAAAATTCAAAAATGTCGATTATTTCATGATAGTTGATCTTCAACCAGGGACCGTAGTTAACAGTGACAAAAAGTTGATTTCGACAGTTGTTCCGGGGATAGAAAATATTTTACAGAAATCATATCATTGTCTATGCGAAAGAGCTACCGTTTCGCCACGAAACTTATCTACGGAGGAAACAAACCATATCATTTTCGATGGAAAAATTCGATGGAGAAACTCGAGAATACAGATCCATCGAAACTATAATTAATACAGTAGCTTTAGTGAATTTCCGCAAGAATTTTTAAACAGTAATCCCGCAGGCTTTCCACCACCTAATATTAAATTTGAACTTGGTACTCCGTATTATATTGCTGCGTAACCTTAATCCATCCAACATGTGATGATTGCAGATTAAAGCAATAATTAAAGCATAATGGCTACTTGACGCCATTATGATTACAGAACCAGAAGCTGTAGAACTAGCATTTATATCTCGCATTCCATGATTCCTATAAATTCCAGTTTAAAAGGACGCAATTTCCAATTAAACTTTCTTCCGAAATTACAATTAACAAATTACAGGGTCGAACCTTTAAATACATAAGTGTAAATTTACGATCAAAATATTTTTCAGATGAACATATGAGGGTATGTCAAGAATTGGAAATCCGAGAACCAATTTATCCTAATACAAGGGGTTCAGAAATTTTTTAAATAAAAAATTATATTATGTAAATAAACCAAATTTTATGTTTACCATCGAATATTCGCGATAGATTTGGCACGCGTAGCTGTCTCAGGCTGCTTGTAATAAATATAAACGTTGAGGTAATCTGAAGAATTCCGACTGCCTTTTGCTCAGAAACTTCACCTAGTAATGATATAAACGAATGCATGCAATTGTAGAATTTGCGGCAATTCTCGTTTAAGATTAGTTATAAAAGTTTGGATTGAATTTTAAAAGATCACCCTTGCCTCCAAATTATTCCAAATCGAAAAACGCATTGTACTGGTATCTCGTGAATATGGGGCCACGTTTCCGCCAAATTAAATCACAGAAAAACCAGCGAAGGATGACCTTCAAATGATATTTCAGGTCAAACTATCACAAATACCAAAGCTGCTTTTTCGATTAATTCATTTGCATTTATGTAATGACACTTGCCGAAAATTGACAAATTTGTTTATTCACATAATGTTGGGCTCTGACAATATTCTTATCCAAAAATGTAATATTTAGTATTACGGTCCGTCCGATTTGTGTCGGTTTTTGTTTAATTCGAGGATTTATAGCTAAATGAATATAGTGAAACACAAAAAGTAATACACCAACATTATTTGACTACCAAAAATAATAATCCACTAACACTTTGGAAGTGATCGTATAACATATCCACCTAAAATAAGAAGTTCAATGTCTATCCCAGTTAATTTTGCAACATGGCAACATTGAACTAAAACAACAAATATAGAAAAATTTGGTGTTGTTCTATTTCTTCCCTTCAATTTCCATTGGATATGACGAAAATTTACATAAGACATTTATTTTTATTTGACGTCGATGTAGAGGTGGGTGAGTGGAAGAAAAAAAAAACAGGGAATAAGCACATAGGAGGGTGATTATATTTTAATAACAATAAAAACACGTTTTAGTCCATTTTTTCAATACCACCAAAACATCCACCATAATTTTAAAACAATAAACAATTTATAAGAAACGTTGAATGTACTAATGTTTCTTGTAAGTTTTCGTGTATATTTTCCATTGACTATATAAATTTAAAGGGAATATAGTACTATCCCTAATAAAAGTTGAAATAGAAATTTTCTTTCCTTGTTTTCCTTTTTTTTGGTATTTGTGTTCTTAATTTGTATCTATTAATCTAAATGTGTATGTGTGAGCATACATATTTATACGACTATGTGTTAGTCAAGAAATTATTTTACAAATTACAAACTTGTTTGTTGATATTTTAAATTGTTTAAATTAGTCAAAATTAAAATAACGAAATCAAAATTATAATCCGTTAAATGTTTCTACTTTTTTAAAGTACCTCTTTGTGGCACACGTAGCAATCGTCGAATCCTTAGAATTTTTCAGTTCCTAATGGAAATTTGATAATGAAAAATTTAATGAATAAAATTGGTTTGTCGACTTTTTTTACGTTGTTTTTTTTTTGTAAATAAATTCTAACTAATAGCCATTAATTGAGATGGGCATTAAACATTTATTATTCAATATTTAATTTATTTAAATAAAGTAAATTATTAATAAATAAAATAATGGTGGAAATATTCGTACACAAAATAATTTTACAATTTGATTGATAGAAGGATAAATTTTTATAAACAAATTCAATTAAATATTTATAAAATTTTGTTATATTTTTTAACCATTATTGCTATTATAATAATGATTATATATATATATATATATATATATATATATATATATATATATATATATATATATATATATATATAATTAAAATAAATTAAATTATATAGTATATTTTTTTACAAAAAAAAAGCTAAAATCACATTTTTGTAAAACAACTACAAGTAATAAAATAATAGAATCAAAAATAAAATGCAAAAAAAAATGTGTACACAAAACAAAAACAAAAAAAAGAAAATGGAAACATGAAAAAATCGATTGAATTTTTCCCGTTTTCCATTTTTATTTTTCCATTAAAATTTAATTGAAATTTTCTTTTTTTCATTTTTTTTTGTTTCGTTTCTGTTGTTTTGTAATTTTTGTTATTATTTTTTCGTAGAGCATTTCTTCCATGTCATGTGAATTATAAATTTCATATATGTACATATATAAATTGCCACACGATGTTAGAGAATATTCACAGGAAATGGATTGCTTAAAGCTAAAACTAAAATGCGTAGCCATTGCAAAATAAATGTGGCTCTAAAAAATTTTGTAAATAATTTATAAAAGTTTATATTTTACTATTTTACTCCGTACGAATGAGTATATATGTATACGTAAGTATAGAGTAAAGTGAACATAGAACAAAATTAATCAATACGAGAACCCACTGGAATTTACGTCCTTCATTCATTATATTTTTCATCTAATTATATATTTAGGGGGAAAACAAACCTATTAATTTTCCTACGAAATACTAACTATATATGTTTACGAAATAAGATATTTAACAAAAAGTAAATAAATAAATTGTAGTGAAAATAATAGAGGGAAACATAAATTTTAACATGTTTACAGATTTTAACAGAAGTTTTAACTATTTATGATTTTACACGTTTACAATTTTCTTAAGCTAAACAAGTCGATACAATTTAATATGGAATCTTACTATACAATTATTTTCATATTCTTAATAGGTTATGTTATTTTATTATTGCAAAAACAAATTATATTTACAAAATTGTAAATTGTATATTTACTAAATTGTAACACTTAAAATGTTGAGAGACTCAAACTCAAAATTTGCAAATTAGGAGAATGTCCCTTAAACATTTCGAAATGTACAGCCATTCTAATTTTACATTGATTTTTTAACTTTTTGTAAAATGGGAAACAAATACTTACAAAATGCAAATATAGATTTTGTAATATAGATCATTGTAAATACTACTATAATCTATTGAACTTTAAAACACTTGTTAAATTCAAAATGTCGCTGAAACAGCTTACTTAATTCTGAATTATGGAGAGATTTAACTTATTGACGAATTTACCCTACAATTTCTGTAGGGATACCAATTAAATATTTACAAAGTCGAAGCTCTGTTACAAGACCAATTATTGGTGCCGAAATTTTAGTTAAATTCGGATTGATTGTCGACTTTAAGCACAAACTGACTATGTTTTCGGCCGCGTGAATCAAGTTAAAACTAGATTAACACCACCATATGAGGACCATTTACAATTCAACCACGATTCCGAAAATTACAAAGGTAAGAATGTATCTATCGCCATTGACAGACTAAAACAGGCGTACGTTACAAACGAACTGAAAATAGTTCCTTCGTCATCACGGTTTGCGACGTTCAAATAAAGTTATCCTCAAAAGCAAGACAATTTCTAATCGGTGGAACCACCTGCGGGTGAGTGATATATTATCAGATATTGGTAAACCATTAACTTCAGTTAAAAACATTAACAAAAAATTTAATATCGTTAAATAAAAGAATTAAAATATAGTGGATAATACTGCTGCAAAGCTGTATTTCGCAAAATCACAATATGTTGATTGCAAATTTTTCATCGCGTTTTATCAGGACTGTTGCACTATTTTCTCATTAGTAAAGTAAATCACCATCGCATGCAAGATAAATTAAAAAAGGAAATCTTAATACCTAAACATGAGAAAAGAACACTTTTTCTTATAACACCAACTTTTGAACGATTTTTATGGTTGATAGAACTAATGCTGTGTGCTTCAGAAGACTTTTCGAACTTATTTTTTTAAAAATTCGAAATTACACTACGGTCTCATAAGCGAAAGTTGAAATGTAAACCTACGAGGTTACTTTTCAAAGACTTTTCATTTTGTTCATGCTATGCGCATATTTTAAAGACATAAACCGAAAATTATATTAGATTCAACGTTTATCCAAACGCAAAAATAAGTTTAGAAAAGAAATCATTTGTTGAAAAGAGTTTACCTTTTTAGCAATTATAGAGCATCTTTTCGTTCAAATGGGTCTCTTGGTCGACCTTTAATTCATCAATTTCTAGCCCCATATAATTTCATCATTTAGTATTTATCTCGCTATCCGTTAAAGGAAACGCTGGTGCCATTATTATCTTCGCAGAAAACATTTCTATGTTAAGTGTAAGAATCAACCGCACTATTTTTAATAAGAATAATTTTTTTAACGAAGTTGTAATAATTACAGAATTCAATACTTTAAAATGTCCGCGACCGCTAGTAAGTGAGAAACCTTACAATATTTATAATAATAATTTACCATTAGAATCATAAATGTTTAATTAATTTTAAATTCATATTATAAATTATTATATAATTAAATTATACTTTTTTTTTAAATCTAAATTGGTTACCATATATTAAAAAATGCAATCAAAATATAAAATTGAAAGTAATGCAAAACAATAAATTCAAATGGCAGCAAAATAATATAAGAAAAAAACTTCTTGATTTTATTTCTTCTATAAAATACAAATGGTTGATAGTTATAAAAATTAGAAATGTCATATATTTTTATATATGTATATAAATATATTTATAATTTATTTTAGGAGAATATTTTCTTTTTAATGTCAAGTTAAATTATATCTTATAAATAATAAAGCTTTTTCGGTACTTTTGTTTGTCATACACAAAATGATAAATGGAAATTGTTTTTTTTATGTATGTATTTATATTCATATATATTCCTATTTTACTAGGAGAATACATAAACAAAAATATTTGTATCCTATCAAATAAAATATTTAAATACAAAAATTATAAGAAACACATTATTCTTTTAATTAATTGACTTTTATTATAAATATTTTGATCAAAAAATTACCAATTCTAATTAATTTATATATATATATATATATATATATATATATATATATATATATATATATATATATATATATATATATATATATATTTTATGATTATTATTATATATTTATTTCTTAATTATGGCAATTATTCATTTTTAAAACCATTTTTCTAATTAATACATTTAAATTTATTCTTGTAGACATGTATATTTTAATAAAATTATATATTTTCCACAAAAAAAATTAGAAAATTAAAAATAAATCTGTTGTGTTTACATTTATTTGAATTTTTGATTTAAATAAGCAAATTAAATTCTCTGTAATAGATATATATATATATATATATATATATATATATATATATATATATATATATATATATATATATATATATATATAAATATATATATATATATATATATATATATATATATATATATAAATAAATATATATATATATATATATATATATATATATATATATATATATATATATATAAATATATATATATATATATATATATATATATATATATATATATATATATATATGTATATATATATAAATACATAAATATATATATATATATATATATATATATATATATATATATATATATATATATATACCATATACTCTATATATTTATGTAGTTATGGGACCAATGTACTTCAACATCGGTAGCAATATGTTGTTACCTCTCAAAAATGGGGTTTAGTTTTCCCTTGTAAAATTTACTGTTACTGCATTCTAGTTAATTAATTATGGCAAAATATTTAAAAAATTATAGTTTTTCCTCAGGCTTCAAATGGCTGTAATTCCGTTAATTGTGGTTTTAAACAGACTAGATCGCCATTTGACAAAACTAGTTCAGCCGTTACATCTTATGTTTCCTTACGAAATAAACGACGCACAAAGATAGGATGAACGTAATAATATTTATAAAAGAATCATATATACGAATAATAAAATAATTAAAACTTGAATAACAATAAAGAACAAAACAAAAATCTTGTATTACTTCAAATTCATTATATTGCTAATTAGTTTGACAATTTCTATGCTACACAGAAGATATTATGTAATATAGCATAACAGCAAAATTAAGCTTTGTGACATTTTTAATAGCAAACAACGTATTTTTTTACAAGAATAACAATATAAAAAAATGCTATACACACTTCAAGTTGCATAGAAACCTACCTAGTTCAACATATAAACACACACACACAACAAAATAATTTTCATAGTGAAAATGCAACTTGTATTATATGTATAAACAATTTTGTTTTTCTCCTGTAATTTAATTACAAAACCAAATACTTTTCAACTTGACTTTGTTTTTTTTTTGTGTTTATTGTAAGAGTTACCACTAGAAAATTAAAAACGAGAAAAACAAAACAAAAACACAAAAATATTATTACACAAGAAAATTAATAACTTTAAATCACAATCAAAAGAGGTAATTAATTTCAATTCAACAAGCAAAAAACTTGAAATAATAATAATAAAAAATAAAAAAAAAATCTTAAAAGCTCTTCTCAGTTTTAATAGAAAATACTATAAAAAAATTATTATAAGTAAAACTTTTTAAAAAAATAAATAAAAAAAAAGTTACGTGTGTGTCTGTATTTTTTGCTTTTTCCATTATTTTTTTTTTTATTTTTCATTTTTGAATGAGTTTGACTGAAGAAAAAAGAAAACTTTTTTTATTTTATTTTACGTACGTGCATAATATAGACACATATACATACTCACAAACATACACACACACAAAAAGTTAATTTAAAATTTCCGTGAAAAGCAAAATGAATGAAATGCTTCAATTCACAAAGAAAATTAAAATAAATTTTTTCTTTTTTTTTTATTATTTTTGATGTATGATTTTTTTTAAACATACATTTTCCATGTATTTAGAAGTTTCGTTTTATTTCTTGTTTACATTTCTTAAATTAAAATAAATTTATTATTATTGTAATTTTTATGAAAATATGGAAGAATTTTGTATTTGTATTATATGTTTTTTAAATTATTTTCTTAAGGCATTGTTTTATAATTAAAAAAAAATGTTTTTTTTATTTAAGAAGAACATTATTATTACATACTTTTGTGTATTTTGATTTGAAAATTAAAAGAAAATTGGTATATTAACGGTGTATGGACTTTTAATTTTATTTTTTTTTGTCATATTGTTGGGTTCAAAATTTGTTTAGGATTTAATTTCAATTAGAATACTTATTTTATTTTTTTTTGTAATATTTTAATAAGAATAAAAATGTTAAATTTATTTTCTATTATCACATTATAAAATATGTATATGGTTTTTTTTATTCTGACATCATTCCCATTTTTTTTTTTTTTTGTTCCGTTTTCTGATTTTCCCATTTACGTTTTTTTTTTTTTGTAACATCAAGGAAAATTTATTTCAAATTAAATTGAACGGAAATGATTTATTTATAAGTAAAAGATTTTTTAATTTATTAGAAATTCTTAATAGTTGAATGGTTTTATTTTTCGTCTTATTTTGGTTTACAGGAAAATAACAAAAACATTTTATTTTTATTTTTTTGATTAAATTAAATTTTCTTATTTAATAGGATATTAATTTTCTATGGAATACATAACGTATTCGCGCGCTATCGTTTGAATGTTAATTATGTGTGGGATAAATGATTTAATGTTGATGAAGGAAAAGCTCTGATATGGTGGATAAAATATTAACTACCAAGTGTTTTAAAATTAATGGGTCTTAGGTATAGATTTAGGATAAAGGATCAAATTTAAAAAGCAAAATTTTCTTTAAACTATCATTTTTAATCTTACTTAATCTTCTCAAGTTTGTTTAAAAGCTATACAATTTGATTCTTCAAGTATTTTAGCTACTTTCTTTACTATGGTCGTTTTAGTTTAGTGTTTCTTTTCCTATTTTTAGGATATGACTATAGGGAAATTAGTATCCCTCATTTTAAATTTAATTTAGGTTTTCTCATCTCTTATGGGCTAATATTTTATTGAAATTATAATTCTTTACATCTTGGTTTATTTTGTTTTTATTTCAAAGTATTTCAATGTTATTTTGATTCTACAGAATACACATTTGTGTATGTAATGTAAAACAATTTCAGAAACACTAAAATCGTAACTAAAATTAAACTAAAAAGATAACAAATGACATACGTTTCAAATGAAACGTATTCAAATGACATACGTTTTACAAAACCCAGCATAAATTCTCCTTTAGCAATAATCTTACAAATATGGCTATTCTATGATAAATTATCTCCAAATGATACACCAAGGTCATGTTCCTGATAGACTGATGCTAGGCTTCGTATATTCATTATAAAATAATTAAATATGAGGTTTTCCAAGAATAGGTTTCATTTTGATATTAAAAAAAGACAAATCAATGAATGTTTATTTCATTGTAAAGAGGAAGGTATGCCATTAACATTTGAAAACGATATCAGCCAAATGGCCGCCATAGCTACGCTTGCAGCTCTATATCCTTTTCATGAAATTTTCCTTGACCAATTCGCACATTTGCGGATGTATGTCCTTGATAACTTCACGAATTCTATCTTTAAGGTGTTGAGTCGATTGTGGAGCATTGGCATAGACCTTATCTCTCACGTGGCCCAAAAGAAAAATGTCTAAAGGTGTTAAATCACAAGATCTTGGTGGCCAATTGTGATCACCTCTTCGAGAAATAACACGGTCAGGAAACTTTTCTTACAAAATTGCAATTGTTTCGTTGCTTGTTTGGCACGTAGCGCCGTCTTGCTGAAACTAAACGTCGTCCACATCAATATCATCCAATTCCGGCCATAAAAAACCAGCCTCATTTTCGAAAAAGTAAGATCCAATCACACCGCCAGCTTAAAATACGCACCAAACAGTGCACGTTGAGGATGAAGAGGCTTTTCAACAATCATTCTTGGATTTTCTGAGCCCCAAATGCGACAATTCTGTTTATTAACGTAGCCTCCGAGGTGAAAATGGGCCTTTCGATGAAAATCTGGATCATTTTGATGCATTTTAAGGACCCAATCAGCGAAGATACGACGTTTATGGTGATCGACCGGCTTGAGTTCTTGTGTTTACTGAACTTTAAAAGCCTTAAAACCTAAGTCTTTATGCAAAATACGGTGTAACGTCGTTTGTGAAATGTCTAATTCCAAAGTTCGACTAGGAATCGACAAACCTGGGTTTTCTTTAACACTACGGGCTACAGCAGCAATATTCTCAGTATTGAATTTTAACAATTTCAATGCGTTGTTGAAGCGTGTATCGTACCATTTTTAGTAATGGCGTAGTTTTTAGATGGAGAATCTTCAGGAATACTCGATATTTCATCGGGCGTTCCACAGGGCTGAATTCTCATTTCAATTCTCTTCTATATCTCCGCCAACGACCTACCCTTTTCTGGCACATTGTGTTTGATAATCAGTAAATTCGGCAACACACGGTGGGAGTCATTGAGATTAAACCTTAACATTCCAACTTCATATAAATTCTAAAGTTAGAATGGCATGCAAAGCCTTATACACCATTTAGGCACTTTTTCATTCGCAATCAAAACTTAACCACACTAACAAATTAATACTTTACAAAGTAGCCATTAGACCTATACATATATGCATGCGCACTTTGGACTAAAATAAATGCATCAGATCAGCTCTAGCATTATCAAAATCCACTCCTATCCATGAATTTCATGAATTAGCAAATATTCCTACCATATCCCAATTTATCACTAAACTCACATCAAAATTCTACGCATCCAGTTCCTAATGACAACCCTTTTACGTTTTCGGCGACGAAAAAATTCGTTATTTAAGGATCAATGTGACTGGCCGATAAAATTGTTTGAATGAATAAATGAACTAAAAAATTGAAGTATGAATTCGGCTTGAACTTGCCTTGAAGGCGCTTTTATAGTTGCGTTCGTTCATTTGTTCATTCGTTCTGTAAAATTATTTTAATGATTTTATGGTGAAAAAATCGCAGAACGAATTGAATCAGTTGGCATTTATTTTAATTATGTTGCTCGTAAATTTATAATGTTTTGTCTCTTTTACTGCATGTTCGTTAGGTACAACAAACACACAACTTGTAACAAGTGTTTCGAAAGCTTGGTGTGAAAGGTAAGGTTGGTGTGAAAGGCAACGATATAGAAACACTAAGCGCCCATGCCGCTTTTCTATAAAGCTACATTTTTTTTATGTTTACCTTTGTGCGTTCTGTTTTACATGTAAATTTAAAGTTTTAATCACAATGGCTGTAACTTGTGCATTTTGGAAATGGTAAATGGAAGCAGAAGGTAATAGATTTGATCTCTATAAAAGTTAGGACTTTAATCCGTTAGTATTGAACTGAACAGTAAGATTACAACTATAGCAATAGGAAAACAAGTCATGAAAATGTTCATCGCATAGATTACATTATAGGACAGATTACTTTTCTGGTCAACATATATACGAGTAATTTACAAAAATTCAAGAACGTTTACAGAATAATATTTGTCTAAAACAAAGTTTTCAAATTTATTTTAAATTATAATTTCTTAATTTATTTTTTATTTTTTTTTTTGCTTTTGTTATTTTTAGGAAAAAATAATTTAATTACAAAATTATAAAACTTATTTAATTTTTTTGTAAGTTAATTTCAATGAAACACCAGTTTTACAAAAGCTAAAAAAAAAATTAAGAACACAAAAAAAAAACGGAGAGAGAAACAACAACAGAAAAAGTTTCATTAAAAATAAAAATAAATTATTCAGAAAAATGAGTTTAAAGACGGAGAAAAGAGGAAAACGCTTTTCCTTTTTTATTTTTATTTTATTTTTTTATTTATTGAAATACTTGAGATAATTGTTTTTATTTTGGAGGATTTAAAAGAGATTTGAATTTATTATTGTTATTATTTCGCTCGCGTTTTTTTTTATCTTTTATTTAAATAAATAAAAAATTAAATAAACAAGAGTATTTGCACACCGATATAAAATTTTGTAAAACTTTTCTTTTTTTTATACATTTTGTAAATGACTAATTTTCGTTTGGGGTACTTATACAAAACATAATGAAAGTGGTATAAAATTGTTGGAAGTGTGAATTAACATATACATACATATACATATTTATATATATATATATATATATATATATATATATATATATATATATATATATATATATATATATATATATATATATATATATATATATATATATATATATATATATATATATATATATATATATATATATATATATATATTTAAATTGATGGAAACTCTTTAATCGTAAAGTATCATTTATTTTTTGTCTAGCACAAGAACTGCGCTGTACATATTTCGAGCAATATAAAATTATCCAATATTACAAAGCAGAGAATATAAATGAAAAAAAATGTATGTAAGCAATTCATGTTGAAATTACTTTTTTATAGGGTAGTTTTTCGTTTTATGATTTTTCATTCTTAATATTAAAAATAACAGAAACAATAAAAAGCAACAAAAAAAAAAGTAATTTCTCACAAAATTAAAATTCAGACATTTTTATTTTGTTCTGTGGCATGGAAAGACGTATCGTAACATACCCTTGATGAGTTGTAATTTTCTTCATAAAAAAAAAATTTAACTTTGTTTACTAATTGTAAAAATTTTTAATTTCTACTTAATTAATCTACTATTTTTAATTACGATTTTTATGTGTGCGTATATAATTAAGTCTTAATTTTCAAAATAATATATGGAATGCAAATATATATATATATATATATATATATATATATATATATATATATATATATATATATATATATATAAATTGAGACCGGTTCGCATCGCAACTTCCTTCTAAAAACCAGAAATCCTTTTTTATTGTTTTTTATTATATCCATCTTTAGCAACAACTCAGAAAATTATATTCAAAATGCATTTTCATATGATGATTAATGATTTTGTTAAAAAAATAAAATAAAAATATTGTAAAACGTACGGGAAAATTTGTTTTCTTTTCATTTTCGTTGTTTTAAATAACATTTTAATGATGTATTTTTCGTTCACATCAAAAACAAATTAATTTACCATAGTTTGGAATTATATTTTTTTTTTATTTATTAAAATCCCTATTTTTAATTTGATCATATTTTATATACATACAAATATATATATTTATACATGTACACAGTATATTTTGTTGTTTTGTTTCTCATTAAATCCTTCCTCTCTGACTGGCTTCCTTCCTTTTAATTCCGCGGAACGGAAACAGTTGTATAATTTAAAAAAAAAAAAATCATGTATTTTTTTGTTATATTTTTTCGTCCAAAATATGATTTACTTTTTTTATTTAGAATTTTTTATTTAGTATTTTCTTGCTTGGATAGATTTTTTGCTACAATTTTTTTATCCATTACTGTATGGTATTGTAGTAGTATAGCCGTAGACCAGCCATTATAATTACAGTGATAGGAAAAAATTCATACGATTGATTTTGTTCATAAATTTAATTTACCAAATAATTTGTATGAATATATTTTTTAACTTTTCGCAAAACTTTAATTTTAATTGGAAATGTTAAGTCTAACTCACCCAAAAAAATGTGCACTTAATTTGCCTGCACTAGCTAAAACACCACTAACTAGCTTAAACACCTCCGCGCAGGAGACGATCATTAATTTAGTTCTTAACATCTCTATATTTAGATTGGATCTATACACACAATTGTGTGAGTAAAATATGACTGTCTTATAAAGTTTATGATTTTAATATTTTAATCTCATATAACTCTACTGTTATAACTAACTGAAATCAATATATGTACAATAATTGGGTACAATTCTAACTAAATGAAGCGTCAAGGTTGCATTTCTACTAGCTTTTTCAAATTTTAATTGTTTCTACATTCGAACATCCAAATTTATTATTTCAGTTAAGAAAACATAAAATACTAATTAAAAATCACAGATAAATAATTCGAAATGAAATTATAACTAAAAAGAAAAGTAAGCTACACAATTGTGGAAGTTGGCTTTATAATTAGAAAAAAATGTATATGATGATAAACATACTATAATTTTCACTGATTGTTTGATCACAGCTCGCTAGAAAGGTTGTTAAAAGAATTTAAACAATGATGCTTTTTCCTTTAGTAATGTTATATAAATTCAAAAAATTCAATTTTCAAAATTCGAAATAAGATAAAAATTAATTGAAATAGGATTTCACAACTGTGTAAGTTGGGTTTATAATTAGAAAAAAAAAACAGATCATTTCATTCCCTGGTTGCACAACCGCTAGGCAATTTGCTAAAGAAATTCACACAATTGTGTGGGCATCATTTGACTGTCTCAGCTATTTAATGATTTTTTTAAATTAAACCGCCATTGACATCTATATAACACAATTGTGTAAGTTGGAATAATTACGAAATAACTCAGAAATTAAAAAAAAAATTGAGCTTCACAATTGTGTAAGCTTGGTGTAAATAAGAAAATTATTATGGTGATATATTTAAAATAAAATACCTATTTGGTCAAGATCATTTGATTGATAAACATATCTTTCGATTCACTTTTTATTTACTGTCAATTGTGTTAGTAAAATTCTAATTAAATGAACCGTAAATAGTAGCGTTTCTAAATTTGTATTCCTTAAAAACTGTGATGTCATATAAATTCGAACGTTAACACTTATCAATACGGTTAAGAAAATAAAACAAATTACCCGATAAAATATTGTTACGTCATAAAAGTAAACTATTACTTCGCGATAAAGTATGCAGAAAAAATGTTCTAGTTCATTTTAATAGAACATTACTTTTAAAATTATATCAGACCAATGATCCTAAAAGAGATACTAGATTTTAAGTTGGACAATGGACAATAATTTAAATTATCCCTCACTTAACCTCGTTTCTTAACTAAATAATTACCAAAGTTTTTGGTCACTTCATATTATTTGTGTGTACGTTAAATATACGAACACCACCTCACATATGATTAGGACACCTTACAATATTGTTACCGTTACTTTAATTTAGTTTGTTATTTTTATGTTATTGGTCAACGATATGAATTGAACCCAGAACTGCTGCTTGGTAAACTTGAATCTTAACCATTACGATACACAACCGGTTATTTTCATAATATGAATATTTAATATACTTTATATGTAAGTAAAACTAGTTTTTTTAAAATTTAACAGAAACTTACCAAATAGTTAAGCAATAAAAACAAATTGATTTCAACCAGTCCTAGAAGATAAAAATTTAAAATATTCAATATTATTATGCATAAAACAGCAAATATTTGTTTTTGTTTTTTAATTTATTTTGTCGCAACAAAATTTTAAGTATTGCACAAAGTAAATGGACCGTCCCCGGTCATTATATTTTTATTTATTTGTGTATTTATCAAAAGATAAATAGATGCTTTTTAAGAAAAGCTTAATATTATTAAACGCTAAAATACACATTCAACTAAGAGAACATGGCAAATACAAAATAAAATTTTAAGTAAATTCAATTAGTTTTTTTTTTAACTTATATTCCAAGCAGCTTTTATAACTATCCACATAATATGCCTTCCTAAAGTACGTTGTCTAATTGTTTTAAAGATCATAAAAAAACAACAGATCTTATAGATTTCAGTTAATAAATTGTAGTACTTTGGCGGGGACAATGACCTTTACAAAATATGTCTGCCAAATAAATGAGAACTAATTGAAGCAATTTTTACAATTTTTACATTAACTAGAATGTTATTTGCCAATTATCTATTAGATTCTAGAATAAATAAATATATATATATATATATATATATATATATATATATATATATATATATATATATATATATATATATATATATATATATATATGTATATATATATATATATATATATATGTATATATATATATATATATATATATATATATATTATTTAGATAAATATTTATATATATATATAAATGTGTGTGTGTATTAACATACATATAAATGTAATACAAACATAAATAACATTCCATTAAATAAACATTCCCTCTATTTTTTTTATTTTTTTACTTTAGGGTTGCTATAAGGTGATTCCAAAAATATAGAATAAATTCAAAAGAATATTGCAATTAATACAGGAAAAGTTGCTTTTAATTCAAACTAGCACACCCAGGAAGTGTATTAAATAGAAAAACATTTTTACTATTGATCTTTAGCAAATGGACAGGAAAGATGTTTTTCACCCTTATTTTATTGAAATAATATATTTTGATTAACAATTTAATTAAATATATCAATTTCTTTAAGACAGTTGTTGACTACGAAAAACTGGGTTGGCTATCTAATTCGTGCTAAATAATAATTTGTCGTGACATTAAGATGCACTAATCAAAAACGGATAATTTTGACAGAAATATTTACATATCATGGAATGTATTGAAAATAATATGATTCATATAAATCAAGGCAGTGACTGTATAAAAATGATATATCAACTAAGTAAATGTATCTATCATAAACCGCATATTAAAAAATAAAATTAATTTAAAAAACCGAACCACCCTGTACATATACACATTTATTTTTTTCACTTCACGTATACATTAAAAATAAAACTAATAAAAATAAAGTAAAAAATTTCCACCCTAAGAAAAATATAGATTGTTTCTATAGTAACAGCAAATACAGATACACACATTTTTGTTTTTCCACACACACACACACACATTCATACACAAAAACTAAAATACATATGCAAGAGCACACACAAAAACAAATTCCACCCTCCAAAAACAGAAAATAATAAAAAAAAATTAAATTAAATTAAATAAAAAATAAACAAAAAAAAAAGAGAAAAATGAAAAACACAAAACGCCAACCACCACGCAGTAACAAAAATAAAACATGGAAATGTACGTAAGACAATTTTCTTGTGTATGTGTTCATCTTTGCGCGCGCTGTATACTTTGTAATTTTCTTTTTTAGCAATATTTTCTTCAATGAAAATTAAATCGGATTACAAGAATAATTACTACGTGATTGGTTTTGTTAATTTCTATTACATATTTTGTTTTTTTAATTTTCTTTTCTCAACAAAAACAAAAATTTCCCCATTTTTTTGCTAATAGTAAAAATGAAGAATTGGAAATGAAAATTAATATTTTTCTGTTCTTTCATATAAAAACGTGTTATAATTGATTGATTAATATTTGAGATAATATGAAAAGAATTTAAATTTCACTTCAAAATTCACACGCATCGTGGGTGAATATGCACGATACTCGTTGATGTATAAAGGAAAAAGTCAAGAAATATTTTGCATACTTCACAATTATATTATTTACCAAAATGATCAAAAATTACCGAGAAAAAAAATCTCGTAAGCACTTACGCAAACAAAACAAATAAAATAATATGGTGTACTCGTATGTACATATAATACTAAAAACAGAAAAAAAAATCATGAAAATGTGACCATTCTTCCTTCTTTCATGACGTATGAAAATGAAAATTTCCACCCCTTTGTTTATTCACAAAAAATTTTGATTGTTTATTTTTCATCAAAATAATAATTAGATTTGAATATAAAATGTACGTATACCTTCTCTCGTCGGATTTTAGTATGAGTCAGTCTTATATATGTATGCGTATATGTATATGTGTATGTATAGGTAGGTGTATTATATTATGTAAAAGATAAAACTATCAACTTCATAGGTAGTGTTCATAAAACCAACAAAATCATTTAAAACCTCCAAAACTGATACCTTGAAAAAAAAATTACGTAAATCAGTAGTCTATAACTGAAAAATAGTGTCTCAAGGCTATACTTAATTAGGCCTCATATCAAAAGTCGGTTTTATATTGTAAAATCAAATCGATAATTGAATGTGTATGATCCGTGTGCGCATGACATTAACGAGCCTGTTAAAATAAAACTAGAGGGTATAAAATCTAAAATCATTTTAAACTAAGCAATAATTTCAAAATATGCCACTTAGAACTTTATAGCCAATTGATTGGTTACCTTAGTTTCTGGATACTATATAATATTGGTGAATTATATGAATAATGCCTAAAAGAGGTATTTCCATAGTTAATAAAACCATATTTCAAACATCGGGGTCGGTTTTGATGAAATATAACATTGTTTTTATTTAAATTCTAGATTTTTTTGTGGATTATTATATTATTATACTATTATATTATTATATTATTATATTATTATATTATTATTATATTATTATATTATTATATTATTATATTATTATATTATTATATTATTATATTATTATATTATTATATTATTATATTATTATATTATTATATTATTATATTATTATATTATTATATTATTATATTATTATATTATTATATTATTATATTATTATATTATTATATTATTATATTATTATATTATTATATTATTATATTATTATATTATTATATTATTATATTATTATATTATTATATTATTATATTATTATATTATTATATTATTATATTATTATATTATTATATTATTATATTATTATATTATTATATTATTATATTATTATATTATTATATTATTATATTATTATATTATTATATTATTATATTATTATATTATTATATTATTATATTATTATATTATTATATTATTATATTATTATATTATTATATTATTATATTATTATATTATTATATTATTATATTATTATATTATTATATTATTATATTATTATATTATTATATTATTATATTATTATATTATTATATTATTATATTATTATATTATTATATTATTATATTATTATATTATTATATTATTATATTATTATATTATTATATTATTATATTATTATATTATTATATTATTATATTATTATATTATTATATTATTATATTATTATATTATTATATTATTATATTATTATATTATTATATTATTATATTATTATATTATTATATTATTATATTATTATATTATTATATTATTATATTATTATATTATTATATTATTATATTATTATATTATTATATTATTATATTATTATATTATTATATTATTATATTATTATATTATTATATTATTATATTATTATATTATTATATTATTATATTATTATATTATTATATTATTATATTATTATATTATTATATTATTATATTATTATATTATTATATTATTATATTATTATATTATTATATTATTATATTATTATATTATTATATTATTATATTATTATATTATTATATTATTATATTATTATATTATTATATTATTATATTATTATATTATTATATTATTATATTATTATATTATTATATTATTATATTATTATATTATTATATTATTATATTATTATATTATTATATTATTATATTATTATATTATTATATTATTATATTATTATATTATTATATTATTATATTATTATATTATTATATTATTATTTTATTATATTATTATATTATTATATTATTATATTATTATATTATTATATTATTATATTATTATATTATTATATTATTATATTATTATATTATTATATTATTATATTATTATATTATTATATTATTATATTATTATATTATTATATTATTATATTATTATATTATTATATTATTATATTATTATATTATTATATTATTATATTATTATATTATTATATTATTATATTATTATATTATTATATTATTATATTATTATATTATTATATTATTATATTATTATATTATTATATTATTATATTATTATATTATTATATTATTATATTATTATATTATTATATTATTATATTATTATATTATTATATTATTATATTATTATATTATTATATTATTATATTATTATATTATTATATTATTATATTATTATATTATTATATTATTATATTATTATATTATTATATTATTATATTATTATATTATTATATTATTATATTATTATATTATTATATTATTATATTATTATATTATTATATTATTATATTATTATATTATTATATTATTATATTATTATATTATTATATTATTATATTATTATATTATTATATTATTATATTATTATATTATTATATTATTATATTATTATATTATTATATTATTATATTATTATATTATTATATTATTATATTATTATATTATTATATTATTATATTATTATATTATTATATTATTATATTATTATATTATTATATTATTATATTATTATATTATTATATTATTATATTATTATATTATTATATTATTATATTATTATATTATTATATTATTATATTATTATATTATTATATTATTATATTATTATATTATTATATTATTATATTATTATATTATTATATTATTATATTATTATATTATTATATTATTATATTATTATATTATTATATTATTATATTATTATATTATTATATTATTATATTATTATATTATTATATTATTATATTATTATATTATTATATTATTATATTATTATATTATTATATTATTATATTATTATATTATTATATTATTATATTATTATATTATTATATTATTATATTATTATATTATTATATTATTATATTATTATATTATTATATTATTATATTATTATATTATTATATTATTATATTATTATATTATTATATTATTATATTATTATATTATTATATTATTATATTATTATATTATTATATTATTATATTATTATATTATTATATTATTATATTATTATATTATTATATTATTATATTATTATATTATTATATTATTATATTATTATATTATTATATTATTATATTATTATATTATTATATTATTATATTATTATATTATTATATTATTATATTATTATATTATTATATTATTATATTATTATATTATTATATTATTATATTATTATATTATTATATTATTATATTATTATATTATTATATTATTATATTATTATATTATTATATTATTATATTATTATATTATTATATTATTATATTATTATATTATTATATTATTATATTATTATATTATTATATTATTATATTATTATATTATTATATTATTATATTATTATATTATTATATTATTATATTATTATATTATTATATTATTATATTATTATATTATTATATTATTATATTATTATATTATTATATTATTATATTATTATATTATTATATTATTATATTATTATATTATTATATTATTATATTATTATATTATTATATTATTATATTATTATATTATTATATTATTATATTATTATATTATTATATTATTATATTATTATATTATTATATTATTATATTATTATATTATTATATTATTATATTATTATATTATTATATTATTATATTATTATATTATTATATTATTATATTATTATATTATTATATTATTATATTATTATATTATTATATTATTATATTATTATATTATTATATTATTATATTATTATATTATTATATTATTATATTATTATATTATTATATTATTATATTATTATATTATTATATTATTATATTATTATATTATTATATTATTATATTATTATATTATTATATTATTATATTATTATATTATTATATTATTATATTATTATATTATTATATTATTATATTATTATATTATTATATTATTATATTATTATATTATTATATTATTATATTATTATATTATTATATTATTATATTATTATATTATTATATTATTATATTATTATATTATTATATTATTATATTATTATATTATTATATTATTATATTATTATATTATTATATTATTATATTATTATATTATTATATTATTATATTATTATATTATTATATTATTATATTATTATATTATTATATTATTATATTATTATATTATTATATTATTATATTATTATATTATTATATTATTATATTATTATATTATTATATTATTATATTATTATATTATTATATTATTATATTATTATATTATTATATTATTATATTATTATATTATTATATTATTATATTATTATATTATTATATTATTATATTATTATATTATTATATTATTATATTATTATATTATTATATTATTATATTATTATATTATTATATTATTATATTATTATATTATTATATTATTATATTATTATATTATTATATTATTATATTATTATATTATTATATTATTATATTATTATATTATTATATTATTATATTATTATATTATTATATTATTATATTATTATATTATTATATTATTATATTATTATATTATTATATTATTATATTATTATATTATTATATTATTATATTATTATATTATTATATTATTATATTATTATATTATTATATTATTATATTATTATATTATTATATTATTATATTATTATATTATTATATTATTATATTATTATATTATTATATTATTATATTATTATATTATTATATTATTATATTATTATATTATTATATTATTATATTATTATATTATTATATTATTATATTATTATATTATTATATTATTATATTATTATATTATTATATTATTATATTATTATATTATTATATTATTATATTATTATATTATTATATTATTATATTATTATATTATTATATTATTATATTATTATATTATTATATTATTATATTATTATATTATTATATTATTATATTATTATATTATTATATTATTATATTATTATATTATTATATTATTATATTATTATATTATTATATTATTATATTATTATATTATTATATTATTATATTATTATATTATTATATTATTATATTATTATATTATTATATTATTATATTATTATATTATTATATTATTATATTATTATATTATTATATTATTATATTATTATATTATTATATTATTATATTATTATATTATTATATTATTATATTATTATATTATTATATTATTATATTATTATATTATTATATTATTATATTATTATATTATTATATTATTATATTATTATATTATTATATTATTATATTATTATATTATTATATTATTATATTATTATATTATTATATTATTATATTATTATATTATTATATTATTATATTATTATATTATTATATTATTATATTATTATATTATTATATTATTATATTATTATATTATTATATTATTATATTATTATATTATTATATTATTATATTATTATATTATTATATTATTATATTATTATATTATTATATTATTATATTATTATATTATTATATTATTATATTATTATATTATTATATTATTATATTATTATATTATTATATTATTATATTATTATATTATTATATTATTATATTATTATATTATTATATTATTATATTATTATATTATTATATTATTATATTATTATATTATTATATTATTATATTATTATATTATTATATTATTATATTATTATATTATTATATTATTATATTATTATATTATTATATTATTATATTATTATATTATTATATTATTATATTATTATATTATTATATTATTATATTATTATATTATTATATTATTATATTATTATATTATTATATTATTATATTATTATATTATTATATTATTATATTATTATATTATTATATTATTATATTATTATATTATTATATTATTATATTATTATATTATTATATTATTATATTATTATATTATTATATTATTATATTATTATATTATTATATTATTATATTATTATATTATTATATTATTATATTATTATATTATTATATTATTATATTATTATATTATTATATTATTATATTATTATATTATTATATTATTATATTATTATATTATTATATTATTATATTATTATATTATTATATTATTATATTATTATATTATTATATTATTATATTATTATATTATTATATTATTATATTATTATATTATTATATTATTATATTATTATATTATTATATTATTATATTATTATATTATTATATTATTATATTATTATATTATTATATTATTATATTATTATATTATTATATTATTATATTATTATATTATTATATTATTATATTATTATATTATTATATTATTATATTATTATATTATTATATTATTATATTATTATATTATTATATTATTATATTATTATATTATTATATTATTATATTATTATATTATTATATTATTATATTATTATATTATTATATTATTATATTATTATATTATTATATTATTATATTATTATATTATTATATTATTATATTATTATATTATTATATTATTATATTATTATATTATTATATTATTATATTATTATATTATTATATTATTATATTATTATATTATTATATTATTATATTATTATATTATTATATTATTATATTATTATATTATTATATTATTATATTATTATATTATTATATTATTATATTATTATATTATTATATTATTATATTATTATATTATTATATTATTATATTATTATATTATTATATTATTATATTATTATATTATTATATTATTATATTATTATATTATTATATTATTATATTATTATATTATTATATTATTATATTATTATATTATTATATTATTATATTATTATATTATTATATTATTATATTATTATATTATTATATTATTATATTATTATATTATTATATTATTATATTATTATATTATTATATTATTATATTATTATATTATTATATTATTATATTATTATATTATTATATTATTATATTATTATATTATTATATTATTATATTATTATATTATTATATTATTATATTATTATATTATTATATTATTATATTATTATATTATTATATTATTATATTATTATATTATTATATTATTATATTATTATATTATTATATTATTATATTATTATATTATTATATTATTATATTATTATATTATTATATTATTATATTATTATATTATTATATTATTATATTATTATATTATTATATTATTATATTATTATATTATTATATTATTATATTATTATATTATTATATTATTATATTATTATATTATTATATTATTATATTATTATATTATTATATTATTATATTATTATATTATTATATTATTATATTATTATATTATTATATTATTATATTATTATATTATTATATTATTATATTATTATATTATTATATTATTATATTATTATATTATTATATTATTATATTATTATATTATTATATTATTATATTATTATATTATTATATTATTATATTATTATATTATTATATTATTATATTATTATATTATTATATTATTATATTATTATATTATTATATTATTATATTATTATATTATTATATTATTATATTATTATATTATTATATTATTATATTATTATATTATTATATTATTATATTATTATATTATTATATTATTATATTATTATATTATTATATTATTATATTATTATATTATTATATTATTATATTATTATATTATTATATTATTATATTATTATATTATTATATTATTATATTATTATATTATTATATTATTATATTATTATATTATTATATTATTATATTATTATATTATTATATTATTATATTATTATATTATTATATTATTATATTATTATATTATTATATTATTATATTATTATATTATTATATTATTATATTATTATATTATTATATTATTATATTATTATATTATTATTATATTATTATATTATTATATTATTATTATATTATTATATTATTATATTATTATATTATTATATTATTATATTATTATATTATTATATTATTATATTATTATTATATTATTATATTATTATATTATTATATTATTATATTATTATATTATTATATTATTATATTATTATATTATTATATTATTATATTATTATATTATTATATTATTATATTATTATATTATTATATTATTATATTATTATATTATTATATTATTATATTATTATATTATTATATTATTATATTATTATATTATTATATTATTATATTATTATATTATTATATTATTATATTATTATATTATTATATTATTATATTATTATATTATTATATTATTATATTATTATATTATTATATTATTATATTATTATATTATTATATTATTATATTATTATATTATTATATTATTATATTATTATATTATTATATTATTATATTATTATATTATTATATTATTATATTATTATATTATTATATTATTATATTATTATATTATTATATTATTATATTATTATATTATTATATTATTATATTATTATATTATTATATTATTATATTATTATATTATTATATTATTATATTATTATATTATTATATTATTATATTATTATATTATTATATTATTATATTATTATATTATTATATTATTATATTATTATATTATTATATTATTATATTATTATATTATTATATTATTATATTATTATATTATTATATTATTATATTATTATATTATTATATTATTATATTATTATATTATTATATTATTATATTATTATATTATTATATTATTATATTATTATATTATTATATTATTATATTATTATATTATTATATTATTATATTATTATATTATTATATTATTATATTATTATATTATTATATTATTATATTATTATATTATTATATTATTATATTATTATATTATTATATTATTATATTATTATATTATTATATTATTATATTATTATATTATTATATTATTATATTATTATATTATTATATTATTATATTATTATATTATTATATTATTATATTATTATATTATTATATTATTATATTATTATATTATTATATTATTATATTATTATATTATTATATTATTATATTATTATATTATTATATTATTATATTATTATATTATTATATTATTATATTATTATATTATTATATTATTATATTATTATATTATTATATTATTATATTATTATATTATTATATTATTATATTATTATATTATTATATTATTATATTATTATATTATTATATTATTATATTATTATATTATTATATTATTATATTATTATATTATTATATTATTATATTATTATATTATTATATTATTATATTATTATATTATTATATTATTATATTATTATATTATTATATTATTATATTATTATATTATTATATTATTATATTATTATATTATTATATTATTATATTATTATATTATTATATTATTATATTATTATATTATTATATTATTATATTATTATATTATTATATTATTATATTATTATATTATTATATTATTATATTATTATATTATTATATTATTATATTATTATATTATTATATTATTATATTATTATATTATTATATTATTATATTATTATATTATTATATTATTATATTATTATATTATTATATTATTATATTATTATATTATTATATTATTATATTATTATATTATTATATTATTATATTATTATATTATTATATTATTATATTATTATATTATTATATTATTATATTATTATATTATTATATTATTATATTATTATATTATTATATTATTATATTATTATATTATTATATTATTATATTATTATATTATTATATTATTATATTATTATATTATTATATTATTATATTATTATATTATTATATTATTATATTATTATATTATTATATTATTATATTATTATATTATTATATTATTATATTATTATATTATTATATTATTATATTATTATATTATTATATTATTATATTATTATATTATTATATTATTATATTATTATATTATTATATTATTATATTATTATATTATTATATTATTATATTATTATATTATTATATTATTATATTATTATATTATTATATTATTATATTATTATATTATTATATTATTATATTATTATATTATTATATTATTATATTATTATATTATTATATTATTATATTATTATATTATTATATTATTATATTATTATATTATTATATTATTATATTATTATATTATTATATTATTATATTATTATATTATTATATTATTATATTATTATATTATTATATTATTATATTATTATATTAGAATTAAAATTAACACCTATATTCTTAATGACTTTTAGCGAAAACTAATTTAATTTATTATAGCCTACGGCTTGGAGACTTTAGTGGAGACTAAAGTTTAGTCCAATAATGGATATTTTTCACTGAAACATTGCAAATTACAGATGTATGGTTCATCAATCAATCATTGTAATGACGCAATCATATACAGGTTGGCAAGTTATCAATTATATATGATTTTATTCAGAAAAAAATTATGTGAATGTTCATTTTTGTGTTGGCACCTCGCAATTTCGGTTCTAATAGTGCTGGCTATTTGCGATTACGAATATTAATTTATAATGTGTCATAACTGTGGAACTACCCACAAATTGGTGGTGAAATGTTTTGAAATAGTGAATTCGACAAAATATTTAATTCCAGTTCTATCGAGTATAAGTATTTCTATATAGATTAAATATATTTACGTTTATCGTTCAGGAATCAAGAGACAGATCGTCATTTATTTCTGAAGAAAAATTTGTCATTTGTTCACGGTCACCCGGTTCACGGAAATCATCCAAAAAAATGCACGGCAATTGCAGTGCCGTTTTTAAGAAAATACTATATTTATTCGAACCACTTGCTTTCGATCACGCAGCTACAACCCAATTTAATATACGAATAGTTGGAAAATACGACTCCAAATCTATCAAATTAGGCAAGATACATGAACTGCAATTTAACAAATCGGTACAGATGACATCTACTAGACATATAAGCAAACATATGTTAAAGTTTTTATGTCAAAAGTTGTAGTGGTATATGTAAATCCTTATAAAATTAGCTAGAATAATTTTGCTCACATTTGAGTTAGAATCATTGACATTTACAAGTACTTAATGGAATAGCAAGTAGTTTCGCACAAGTTTCGTTTTGTATTAAGAAGATTTAAACTTAAATTTGGTAGACCGCAACGAACAACCACCACTTTGAACCATTGCGCCATTTGTTCGGTAAAAATTTGTACATGTCATTTTTGAGCGATGATGCAACAATTCTTGCTAAGGCTAGAACCGTTATGTTCGGTGCAGATTTTTTTGTCAATGGCGCTGACATATAAGTATATAAATCAGCCTGCTTAGCTTTTAAATACATCCAATAAAATTAGATGAAGGCTAACAATTGATTGCCGATGACATCTTAATTATGAACTGATTAGTGAATCAATAACGGGAGAATTAGATTTTAATCGTATACCTTTTATTAAATGTCAAACGTCAAAGTAAAATAAAAATGTCACGTTCCACACAAAAAATATACTCTTACACTTTTATTTTGTAAATAAAGATTGTGAGTAACACACTAACAGAAAACTTTTATAAGAACAAAAAACGATTAAATGCACTGTTGATTTGGAAAATGAGAAAAACAGAAACATTTTCTTCGAGTTTTTCATTTATAATTATATTTTAAATTTAATATGTTAAATTAATTTGTTTTAATTGATTTTGTTTTTCATTTAGTACGAAAGAAAAAAATTAATTTATGTTTTTGAACATAAAATAGATGCTAATAGCATTTGAAAAATATGTATAAAACGAAACATAATTAGATTTATTATTAATGAATGATTTTTTTGTTTTTTTTTTTGTTTATGCCAAAAACAATTTATAGAATTAATTTTCGCAACACAACAAAATATTAAATCGAAATAAATGAATAAAATTTAGAAAATAAATAGCTTTGAGTTTGAGGTTTAATCTGTCAAGGTCAAGTGTAAAGATTTAACATTATCTTTCTTTGTGTTTTTGAGTTACGAATTTTTGGTTATAATTCAATATTCGTTTTGTCTTTTGCGATTTAAAAAAATCTATAGTAATTCTTCAGAATTTATTGCGAATAATTGATATCACTTTAAGAGTTTGAGTCGACTTGTTACATTCAACTGTACCACTTCGATTAGTCGCCAACATTTCGCGACCTTTCTATTTGTTTTTATTACATCAATCTTGTTTATGCGTTTGAGTTTATTCTATAGAAATTTATTACGTCATATACTGATTTCAACAAATGCATTTGTAATCTCTTACCATGGAGATATACTCAACACGACCGGTTTTTACTAACCACAGAGCACTTACAAGAGCAATAGTCTCCATGAGTGATAAAATCCAAGGCAACTAAGACTACTTTACAATATCGCTCAGTTTACAACGGACATATTTCTGGCAAAGAAAATGAGATGTTTGGTCACGATCATATGATCACATTGATCATATGAAAGAGTAAATTGTCAAACTTGTCCTAAAAGATCTATGTCAGGCGCAAAAGTCTGACGACGAACTGTAACTAGATGTAAGAGCATCTAGAAAATAAATCGCAATGAGATATTTTTCCTAAGAACGCACAGATATTACGAAATAAACTAACGAGAGAATTGGTTGTCAGAATAGCAAAATTCAAAATTATTTTGTGTTACCATCAACGAGTTCGAATATATTCATATGGACATAGTCGGTCGTTTTTCCACCATCAGTGAATAATCGATATATACTTAAGATTGTCGATAAATTTACCCAATGGTTTAAGCTTATACTCTTCAAGGTAAATCCGTCTTACCACTATTGCTAAGGTTTTTATGGAACAATACAATTTAAGATTTGGGATACCTCGATATACTTAAATAAACTTCCGACCAAATATCACATTTGAGAGTAAGCCATTTATTGAAACAAGGTTTACGACTACCAGGAGAATTTTTCGTAACCAGTTCTGAAACGATTCTCAACCTATCATACGTTGCCAAATAACTTCGCGCGAATATATACGCAACATAATACATACTGACACTCGCAAGTCATTTAATCATTCCGAATTAATTCCAAAAGATTTAGAAAATTGCAAGCATGCGTATTAGTAGAGTACGAACGACACACCGTATCGACAGAGAACGAATGACACACCGATCACACCGTCATACGAAGGAGTTTCTCCCTTTGCAAATACATAAATTTAAATTAAAATAAGATTTAAACTGTTGACTAAAAGTTTTTATAATTATTAATATCCAATTAATGTTAAAACAATTGTGTACGCGGAAAAAGAGACTCCTGGCAAATTATAACGTTTCGTTTTATTTTCAAAAGTTGAAAGTATTACTTTAAGTGAAATGTCATTTTTTTTTGGTTCAATTCCAATCAAAAATGACAAGGTTTTCGGCTTTTCTTACGTTTTAACAAAATCTAAAGCTAATCTTTAAAGGTCGGAATGAAATAAAACTCATGAGCCTCGAGCTTAATAATTTTTTAAATAAATTATATGGAACAAAATATCACAGCCATCTCCCTACATTGTAAACATAGTTTACGTCTGAAAAACCGTGCAAAAGAAACTAGAGATTTCTGATATCACAGAACCAAAAAAAAAAAAAAACAAATTATAAAATAAATTTAATAAAATAATTTTTTTTTTAGTTTTTATATTTTATAAAAAAAAAATCAACGTTTTATAAATGATACAATAAATTTAAACTGAAATATAAATAACAATGGCAAAAATCAGCAGAAAAAAAAGACGAAAATGTATATATTAAAAAAAATGGAAAATAATAACAAAACAAAAGGGAAATGTTATTTTTTGATTTATTTTTGAATTTAAAATTTTCAAACATAAATTATTCGCGTATATACAATGTTATATACTCTTGAACGCTTAAAAACCAAACACAAAAATTGATAAATTCTCCAATTTTTTTTTTTTTTTTTGCAACAATTTAAGCATACTTACATTTAGGACTTTTTATTTATCTATGCATGATAAATGTTAGTTTTTAGCACCTTATATTTTAAACAGTTCCCACCAAGTAAAAAAAAACATTTGAAATATGGTAAGTGACGGGGGACAAGATTGCATAAGAGAATATCTGGTAATTGTTCCCTTAATAGTTTAAGAGCTTCAATTTAGTCCTTGTTTTGTGTTACTGATTGGTTTGGAAGTTATAATAAACTTGAATGTTTTGATCAATTCGACCATAACTTAACGGAGTTAAAAATTGTTTTAAATTACGAAAAGTAAGAAGTGTCAGTCTATCAATATCTAAGACGACAAAACGATAGGATCAACGACAAAAATCATACAAGAATTCGAAATTATTAGTGTTCCTGGTGTTTTTTTTTCTATCCTATTTATTTTTTGAACCAAAGTTTTTCTTGTTTTTATTTAATTAACTTTTACTCCTTAGCTTAAACTATTTATCTGCAAAATCCAGGACTTAAAGTTAATATCAACGTAAATATGTATTTTATGCCAGGTTGCAGTGCACCTATGGCAAAACCAATGATTTTTAAATTTTATTTTGCATTGAATTACATATAACACAATTGTGTAATGAAAATTATTATTACTTTGAAAAGGGTTTTAAAATAATCTTATTTAAATATTGATATAATTTTGACTAAAGCATCTTTCCCAAGGACGATCGTACCAATTCAACACACATTTTTTTTTCTGTATTATTTGACTAATTCTACACAATTGTGTAGATGCTAAAACCGCAAAACAGGATATATTTTTGATATAAAATTTGAATATTAATGTTATCATATTAAAAACCATCTTGCTTCGGGGGTCTAGTCTAGTTTTATTTCAAACAGTTAGCATTTAGCAATTTAGCATTTGGTCTCCATAGATTTCTGTTTTTAGATAGCAATTTCCATAAACAATTGTGGTAGTTGGAATTAAGTAAAATCTTGGTAGTTGGAATTAAGTAAAATCTTAGTTAAAGTTTAAAATTAACCTCCACAATTGTATATTATACTGTAATGAAAGAGCTATACATAATTCAAAAGTATTTGATACAGCTTAGCATCAATAGCCCCCGTCAAACTTGATATAACAAAATTTATTAGATTTGAAATTTTACAAATTCTGCTATTCAATGGCTTCTCACAAACTAGGTGTAAACTAAGCATGTGATACGCAAATAACTACACTCAAATATATTTTAACTAATATTTAGAAATGTAATATTTATTGCTTTATTTTTCATTTTATTTCATTAACCAAATAATTACCTAATGAAAATTAACAGAATTTATCTATAAATATTAATTAGATTAAAACTATTGGTATTTCGAATAGATAAGTAATATTTCATACCTAAGATGAGATTAGATTAAAATAATATTTGATAACTGTGATTGTATGTATACGTAAATTAATCGATTTGCTCGTGGGGTTAATAATATTTATCTAAAATAGCCATAATTATTTGCATATAGATAAACAAGTACACGTATAAGTGTTTTACGGTAGCAGGGCAAATATTCCAATTAATCATTTTGCAATAGTGATCTATGGTTTAAAAATTTTCATATTTAAGTTTTTTTTTGTATATCCAATTTTTTCTGGGGCCGAAGCTCAACCATCTTTTTCGCGGTTAATAAGTACTTCCTTCTTTACGCTGTAGCCAAATCGAGGACACACGAATACTGGTTTGCTTTAAATATCCATATTCACATTGCATTGCTAACATGTACTAACATCGACCATGGTTCGCCCCATGGATTCTGCACTTCAACATCGGAATCGTTATCACCGTTCGTAATCAAGTGATGAAAAATTCATTTTTCAATCCTCCCCAGTTGGGATTCGAACCCGTTACCTTCCGATCTAAACACAGCAGCTTTAACCACTGCGCCAATTGCTCGGGACATTTAAGTATAAGTTAGCTAATATACACTTTAATCTTCACCTTGACTGTATACACCCGGGTATTTTTCACCCGGAGATAATAATTACACAAAACATATAAGAAAGTATTGGATTTTAATCAATTTTAATAATTGAGCAACGCTTGCAAATTGTTGAAATTTTTTATCAAAATAATGGTTCTGTTCGTCAAACTTATCGTGTACTTCGACCATTTTGTGGCGTACATAATCGTCCTTCAGAGCGGCTAATTCGAATAACGATAGATTGTTTTCGGACCACGGTTACTCTTAATGATAATGTGCATCCCGTGAGACGCCGAACACTACGCACTGAAAACGCTATAGCCGCTGTACAGGAAAGCATTGAAGAAGATCCAAATCAATTAATTCGTCGCCGTTCTCAGCAACTGGGGTTGTGTCCTTCCACTTTATGGAAGATTTTACGAAAGGATCTTGGCTTAAAATCTTTCAAAATTCAACTTGTGTATAGGAATTAAAGCCAAACGACCATCGTATGCGCCGCCAATTCGGCGAATGGGCTGAAGCACAAATTGATGAATTTCCATTCAAAATTTTGTTCGTAAATAAGCAGAATTGTCGGATTTGGAGTGGGGATAATCGACAAGTTTTTGTCGAAACACCATTACATCCACAGAAAATTACTGTTTGGTGCGCTCTATGGGCTGGCGGGGTCATTGGTCCATGTCTTCAAAAACGATGATGGTCCGAATATTACTGTTAATGGTGAGTGGTATAGGGACATGATTAAAAAAATTGTCGTTAGCTGGCATTAATCTTGCTGACATGTTCCAACAGGACGGAGCTACATGCCACACAGCGCGCGCTACAATTGATTTACTCAAAGAAACTTTTAATGAAAGAATAATTTCGCGTAATGGTCCAATTAATTGGCCACCAAGATCGTGTTATTTAACCCCATTGGATTATTTTCTTTGGGGTTATGTAAAGTCACTTGTCTACGTCGATAAACCAGACAACACCTGGAAATCAACATTCGTAGAGTTATTGGCGAAATACGGCCGCAAATGCTGCGAAAAGTTTGCGAAAATTGGTTTTCCAGATTGCGCTTTGTACGCGCCAGTCATGGCCGCTACATGGCCAAAATCATATTTATGATTTGCAGGACCGCATATTTTTAGTTAAAATTCTTATAAATTCTTGATCTATAGTGTAGCATCATTTTCGATTGCATCGTGTACCATATTAAATAATTTTGTGCACTCCTGTTGTAAAGCACTCCGGTTTGCAAAGCATATACGATTTCGCTCTTTTTGAGTAAGAAATTCAACGAAGCCTAGTTTTTTATTACTATAATCAACTTCTCGCATAGTTATTTTTCGCAGGTGAGTGACGCCCGCTAATTGTGGCTCTGTAAGCACATATTTGTAGATATTTAGACATTTTTTGACCTTGAGTTACTAAAGTTAGTTAACGGTCGTTGTGGTGTAAAACTAACATTTTATCTATAAATATCCTTCTCTGTTGGATTTATTAAGTTTATATGTCTGTGGTTTTACTGTAAATACGATAACGGTTTATTTAAGCGATGTCTTAATATTTAAATATCTTAGTAGATTATTTCATTGGGAAACTTGACTCTAATCAAGGTCAGCCTAATAGTCATATGTTTATATAATGTAGCTGGACTAGGTTTAAAATACAGAAAAAATTTTACTTTTTGAAAATAATATATTAGTATTCGTAAAATGTCTCAAAGAATGAAGCGGTTTAAAGTATTCCATACATTTAATTATAGATTTGGCTAATTAAAGTCAGAATAATTCAGAAAGCAGGAGTAAAAGAAAATTTGTCGGAACAAAAAACCCGGAGAACATATAGCACAAGAATGCTACTTAATGTATCTTATTGGACCGTTAAATTAAATTTTTTAATGGAATTTGAAAATTTGGAAATAAATAATTAGTTTTTTTTTTAATTATTAAATTGTAATATAAATAAAATTCTTGTGAACACGACTGGCTACATAATAAATAAATAAAAATAAAAAATATAATTCTATCATTTCGTGGAATCATAATTCTCTTAATTATATACATAAACTTAAAAATTATATTCAGCAATTAATAAATTGAATTTCCTGTCATTAATTTTTATTTATTTATATTTTTTAATTTATTTATAATTGGTTGTTTATTTTTAACCCAATGGCTTTCGATGTCGCGTATTGTTGCTCCAATTATGTGTGTGCATTTAAATGGTCAACTCGTTTCAATATAGATAGAAGGTGCCAATTATTTTGTCTAAGAAAATATATTATTCGTTGGTGGTCTTCACAACATAATTTATCATATAATATGTAAATTAAGTAATGTTGAAAAAACTCAAGGTCATGTTTAATTTTTAGTTTTAGTATATACATTATATACCAAAACATACATATAATTAAATAAAACGTGACATAAAAAAATTAAAAATTAATTCTGCATGCATAAATATGAAAATATGCTGTATGAATCATAAAATTTTGTTAATTTTACACTTTCCGGTGTTGAAAATAGAGAGTGATTTGAATTTGGCTAGCATACGTATATGACGGTTGATAATGGGTTAATTGCTATTACACCAGACACACATGATGTTTTAGTTAATATTGTAATTTCCTATTTTTAGCTGAGTTACCTAACCTATTTGCGACATAAGCGTGGTTTTGGAGCCCCAGAAACAAAAACATACTTATCGCAGGCTCAGCAGATTTTAAAGCTTCAAATGAATGGATATTCGATTTTTTCCGGCTCTAACCTGATAATTCTATGCAGAGAAAAAAACCTACGGTGAAATAGAATTCACTGCCAGTGAAATGGGTCGCATACTTAAACGCTTGACAGACAGTCAACATTTTTGAAAAATATTTAGTAACTTTAAATAAATTATACAATAGTAATCGGTGTTTACAGGCCATTGCTGGCCCGTAACGAATCAACAATCCAGCTTCATTGGCTTCGGTCCCAAGATTCCTCTTTGTATTGTTTTACAGAAACCAAAGAAGACAAGTGATTTTCTATCCCGAAGAGACATCATCACCTGTGCTTTAACTTTATGAAGGACATCAGGAATTTCCATCATATTCCTATCATGTGGTTGTTGCACGTACCAATCATAAATTGCAGGTCCGTTAACGTAAACGGCGCCAATTTACATTTTGGCCGTATCCATATTTATTTTTGTTGATTTTTTTAACAATTGAGTTTTTTAAGGATGCGGATTTTAGTCAGTCCAGCGATCCCACCTTGAATTATTCGCCTCTTTCGCCTCTTAAGCCAAGTAATGAAGATACTGGGATGAAATTGTAAAGATAACATGCTCATTTAGAAGCCTTTTAACAAGCATTGGAGTGCTTCCAACTACATGGGCCAAGTAAATATAAACTAAACATTTTTAGATGATGCAAATGCCACCCCAAGAATTAAGTAACTATTTTTAATATCATAAAATTTGCAGAATTTTTGTTAGACACAATCGCCCATATGAGCCCGCTTTTTATGGATTTAATTAAATGGAACAATTTGAATAGTAGCAACAATAACACTTGCTCGATCAGTTCGCGTTGATGCAACATAAATTAATATAAGTAATTAAGTAAATATTTTGTATAAGTAAATTTATATACTTTGATCAGCGACCAACATTATTGATGCATCGACATATTTTATTTTAATAATGTAATGTTGGCAATATTAATGCATAAGCATATTGTATGTAATTTAAAGTACTGTAATGTGTTATTATACAAATAAAAATGTGACAATGCGTCAGTTAATTAATAAGTATAATTGAGTTAGTTTATAAATTAATGTGGGCCCCGTAGTAACCCAACTCATTTACAAGCTAACAGTTCGTTTAACTGAAATTATGGCTACAGTGAGAGAAAGTGTGGAAGACAACGTTTATCGATACTCAGGTTTATCGATTTCACAACGTTCTTAACAATCAAATTCAACGTTCTCAAATGGAAAATGTCATTAAAATGTCATCCTACATTTTAATACAATGTCGTAGTATTCGAGATGGATATTCTAAGCGACACTAAATTTAAGTGCAAAATGGACATAGCCGGAAAAAAATTTGGTCATCTATTTCTAAAGCCGGACACTTTCCGGAACATTCCTTAACTCGCAATATTTTCGGAACTGGTTCCAGTTCCATTTCTGGGTTCAGTTTTAATTCCAGAACCGTATACGTTTTAATTCTGCTTTTGAATCCAATTTTACTTCCAGTTTTAGTAACAAGCTTCGTTTCCGGATCTGAATGCGGAACATTTCCGTAACCAGTTTCTTTTTTGGTTCCATTTTTAGTTTCATAACCGGGTCATAAATGGTTTCAGTTTTTGATCCAGAACTGGAAGCGTTTTCGATAACCGTTATTATTCTGGATGTGGTGCACATATTTTATCGTGATTGGGATAAAGGATTAAGGTACAAGGTAAATTGAAACTTTTTATATTTGCACCGAGACTTTAAGACATAATACATTAACCTAATACATAATTTTCTTGTGTAATCTTGACAACCAGCACTCTAATAGCAGTTCGTCCTGACATAGACTTCTTCCATCCAATTTTTGATTGAATTAAAACTATTGTTAAAGTTAATTTAGCCCGATTAATTTTATTTTATTAAACTTTAAGACGACCTAAATTTGTATCAAGATTTAGGCAAATTTATTTTTGTGTTAACCATAATTTTGCATAATTTAAAATTCTATTGTAAGACAAATCATTATTTTCAGAAATATCGAGACTATCGTAATTTATTAATTCTCAAACAGCTCCATTTATAACTATATAACCAAATGCAGCAATTAATTTAAATAAATTAATACTGTTGATGTAAAGAAAACATATTTTTTTATGTAGCGAGAGTTGAATGAAACATCCGATCCAATATATACAGTATTAGTATATTGAAGCTATATATGTTGATGAAAATTTAATTTTTCCTATGCTCAAAATAATAAAAACATTTTCTGATTTTCATTTTTTATTTTTTTTTTTTTCAAAAGTTTTATTCTAAATTGATTTTTATTTTTTTTTTCTGATAAGCTTTCAAAAAATATTCAAATACCAACTCCTAAAACAACAAGCTCAATGTAATGTATTTTTGTGCTTTTTGAAAAAATACCAAACCGAGAAATGAAAAAATAAAATACATAAACCGTGGAAAAGAATAGGCGAGTTTTTGTGTTACTGTTGTTGTTGTTGTTGATGTTTATGTTATATTAGAGTATAAGCTTATAAAGTACATTTCATATTTTAAGGTTAGAATTGTTGTAATCCGTCTAGTGCGAGATAAAGCTTTAAACTAAATAGAAATAAATCAATAATAAAAATTTACTTTCACATTATATTACTGTCGAACTATCCAAAACAATGTTAATCTCAAGAAAATTATCATATTTACTTGTTTAATGTTAAATTATGAACGACAAGCACCATTTTATGTTCACAAAATTCGCAATCATTAAATCGCGTGTCAAATTAATTTTTAATTGGTTTTGGTGTTATAATTTAATTATAGTCGAATAAGAAAACAAATGATTCAGAAGAATGTCCTCGTTTTGCTAATATCACCAGGACAAAAAAAACATATTTAAATAACAACAACAAATATATGAAAAAATAAAAATAAATTTTCCTATTTGCGCGCGGTCGCAGAACATCTCCGTATTATTATATTGTGTTGTGTGTGGAAAATTAAAATAAATTTGTTATGTACGCGAGCAAAGAGACAGAGACAAATGCTAATAATAAAAAAAAGTCAAGCTTTAATATACGCGGGCGAAAAAGGAAAATTTCTTTGTCGACTTAAAGTGTATATTATATTCGGAAAAATATCTAAAATTTGTAGATATGTTTTCTAAAATTTAATAATTAAAATATATTATATATAATTGTATATTATGTATAGAATCGAAAAATTGACAGCACAGCAAGTATAATAAGCACAACAAAGGAAAATGATATGTCAACACAAAATAAAAATATTTTTTAATCAAATCTTGAATATATTATTATTTAAAAAAAAAATTAAAATAAAATTTTTTGTTCAATTATTGAAAAATAATAAAGTATAGTCAAAGGAAATCGCAAACAATAAAAATCAAAATCAAAAAAGATTTTTCCACATACATATTACTCTAATAAAATGAAAAATAATCATAATAATAAAAAGAAGAAGAGTACAATAATTTTTAATAATAATAATAAGAAAGAAAAACATTTTTTTAATTTTTTAATTTATTTTTAGTAAATATTTGATTAAGTCCTAATCGATTTTAAATAAATTTTTAACGCTAATTTCATGAAAAATTATCATGTAGACCGAGTATTAATTAATTTATGCTTTTCTGTAAATTAACATTAATTAAATATTTATACTATTTAAACAAATAATTTATTGATTATAATTAAAATTTACGATATTTTTTATCAAATTTTTAATTTTAATTGGCAATTAATTTTATTATTTTATATTTGCATATCGTTATGGTATGCGGAGGGTCAAGGATACATTGTCGTCTTCTTATGTCTCTACATAAATTGCACAGGGAAAATTAAATTTTCGGTACGACTTAAACGATGTTGATTCTGAATCAAAAAACTTCTGAATTTTGAGTGAAACTGAATTTCAAGTAAATTATCATAAGTTTAATGCATGTACATTTCCACTGAAATTTGACCAAGTTGAACTTTTCTTTTGTAAGCAATATATACGAAAAAAACGTCTAAAATGCACATCAACGAGTAAGTTAGGTATATTTGTGTTACAATTTTAGTATTGTTACGATTTCTCTAGAATTAAATCTAGAGACATCTATTAAGTAGCATCAGTACTAAAAATTAAGCAAATAAAATAGAGTAGTGACATCTCGAAAGAAGTAGAATGAAACACTGGGAAAATTATCGCATATAAACACGTACAGACATTTCACAATCCAGTGAAATGAACCAGCAATAAGCGAAAACGTAACAATTGGTGACATCGGTGGGATTATGAATATGTAAATTGATTAAAACAAGTTAACGAATAGACCAAGCCATGATAAATGAAGACTTCCGGAGCATCACGAAATCGACGGTAGAAAATTGGACACGACTAAGATAGAGGAGACTGATGCTGACTATCAGACGCCTTGAAAGAGAAAACAGTCGCTTTTATAAATTTTGATTTGTCCAATTAACGGTTGCCATGAAGCAAATGATGGAGCAGCAGCAGCAGTAACAAATCGGAATGAAACAAATGATGGAGAAGCAGTAGCAGAGCAAGAACGAAATTATAGGATAAATCAATGATATGAAAGTTGTTATGCAAATGTCTAAAGAACAACAGTTAGAACAAAGCAAACGACTAGAAAAATGCCAAACGACAAGAAACATTTCATGCTCTGAGAAATTTCGAGAAATCTCCGTTACTCTTGATCATAAAGTAAAAAAATTACATGAAGATTTTAAAACGGAAATTCTAGAAGTTAACTCGAGTTAACTCTTCAACATGTTGATCAAAAGTTAGAGACAAAAATCGAAAAAGTAAATGAAACAACGTCGCAATTAGTTCAACAATCAATCAAATTAAAGCCGCCAACCTTTGATGGAACAACATCGTTTGGCATATTCAAGTTACAATTTGAAATAGCAGCCAAAAGAAATTGTTGGAGTGACGAAGATCGCGCCACATCACTAATTGTAGCGTTAAAAGAAACTGCAGCTGAGACTCTATAGATTGTTCCAGAAAAGTGAATACGGTAGAGTAATGCAAATGTTGCAGCGTAAATATCATAAACGAGAGCTCAACAGAATGGAATGAAAAGTTCGATATCAAAAGAGTGGGGGCCCCTACAGGACTATTCGGCAGATATCGAGAGGTTGGTGCATCTAGCTCATTCCAACACGGCTCCAGACTACCCGGAGAGCATTAAAATCGATACATTCATCGACGTTGTTCGAGATGTCGAGACTAGAAGAGCTGTAGTGTTGGCTTCAAAAGAAACGTTCGCGGAGACCATCGCCTGCGTATTTCTTGTTCAACGAGACGAGATATAAAATCATGAAGATCCGAAAAGTTGAGATAGATGAACCAGCGATAAAAAGAGACAACACCCAGTCGCCAATAAAATTCAAAATGTCAACCGGAAGATCAGATGCTAGGGTTATGCGGAGCGCAATTATTACGTCATTCGAAAAGAATTATTGACTGAAGATACAAATTTTGTAAAATTTTCACATTTCCTAATTATAATTAAGAGGTTAACTTATTTGATTTTCTAAACGTCTGCACACTTCTTAACTTCAAAAAACCGATAAAAACTATTTTTGTTTTTCAACTATTACCTGTAACCATATTTTCCTTTATAAATTATAATTTGAACCTAAACCGCTCTTAAAGGTTGGTGTTCGGTGAGCTCTCCTTGAAAATTACCTTCGAGGAGTCATTTCTCTGATTAACTTTAGGACGTTTAAAATTTTTAGCAAAATTGCATTTTTAAATAACAAAAATTAATAAATAAAGAGACCTCGGAGCTTTGTAAAAAAACGAGTACAGAAAATTGCTCAAGTTAAACTAGAAAACACTCAAAAATAATAATATATTTTTTAGGCTCCGATTAATATTTAAATCTCGTACATCTTTATTCCGCCGCTGTAGCTGTAACACTAATTAATGAGGAAATCATGTTCAGATCAAAATACTTTTGTTTTACTCAGTTTTGCTCAATATTAATTTTGTCTTTTGTTCAATATACTGTATCTTGGTACTATTATGTATTAATTTTGAACTCAAACCAACGACGTTTTTCATCATTGTAATTCAAAAGTAGTCAATCTGAGCATACCCCACACTTTTAGTAATTATAGCTATAGCGTCTCGATTGTAGACACATTTTCAAATCAAAATTAACATTTCACATCCAGCAAAGAAGTATAAATATGAACGAAATTCTCCCATACAACGATAACTAAACTAACCGAGCAATTCTCGAAGTGGTTAAAGCTATGGTGTTTGGGACGGGAGCTACCGAGTTCCAATCCCAACGGGGGAGGGTTTCAAAAGGGATTTTTCATCATTTGATAACGATCGGTGATGGCAATGGACACAAGTACGACTCCCTGTTGGAGTGCAGAATCCATGGGACGAACTATCGTCCATGGTAGTACAGGCTGGCTGAGAATAGGCGCAAATCAAACCGTTAACTCATTTCAGTTTAAAATTAATTTAGTAAAATTAGAGAAATGCTCTATCGTGCTTCCCTAAATGCTGTATTCTGTTGCTTGTCAGCAAGACGACTAACCTCATTAAACCAATCAAGTTTTGGTTTAAATTACTGTGATATTCGATCAAAAATTATATTCAAAGTCGGTAAAGTACGTAGGCTTACTGTCGACAATGGCTCCTCGGAAGAAACCCGGACTTATTTTGATTTTCTAGAACAATACTAGGGATCAATTCCGATAAAGATTTTTGATACGGTAAATAGCCTGTTGTCATTATTATTACTTTGTCCTAAAATATGAAATTCTTAAGAGCAAATATTAACAATGTTTTAAGATACCTAGAACATATATTCAAAATTTGTCTGAAATTACCGTTGAAATTACCGTTGAAATTTGGAATTCATACCATTTAAACAGTTATAATCCATAAGGTCCTCACACTGTATATTGAAATTATCTAACAATTAACAAAATTCTTTAATAATCATCTAAGCCAGTATGTAATAATCATAAAGCGTGAATGCCTCATTCGGACATTTAACTAATAGATGTTCATTCAATACATTCATGTTTGCGTGTGGTTGAAAATTGAGCAACAATTTACCGTAAAATGTTATGACGAAATAGAAATATTGAGGTTATGTCAATATATTTATAGACAATATCGTAAATCGAATTTATGTATGATATTTCTTTAATTAATAACTATTAGTTTATAAAATATCAAATATGGTACTCACTTTAAAGTCTAAAAATCATAAGTTTGGATTGGAAATGCGTCCAAAAAAGCCGACGACAATCACTTTTATACTAGGTATAAGGCACTCACAAAATTTACTCTATAAAATTTGATTCACAACCCTACAATTATTATTTAATCTTTATACTTTAAAACAATGTTTTCTACTTTTTTAATAAAAATTGATGAAATTATTTACGAAAAATAGAATAAATTTTCCGCAATCTTTTAAAATATTAAAAAACCACAATGAAAATTTTATTATGTTTGACAGATATATAAACAAATGCGATTAGCAACAAATGTTATCCAAAATGGAGCAATGCAATTGTGGAATTTGTAGGTTTTTTGTTAGTTTTAATCTTCGCTACTAGATGGCAATGCACGTCCACAATTATGATTCGAATATTTGTCCGTTAATTATTCACAACTACAATTAAGTTTAGAGGCACATTAATATTGTGATTAAATCTTGTTATTAGTTAAATTTGTGGTGCTTGACTTTATTTATAGGAAACTTTAACTATTAGGTTGATAACCTCTGACGAAAAAATCGACCAAATTTTATTCTTATCTATGTTTCGAAAAATTAAAATTACGTCTAATTGTTAAGTTTATTAAAAGTGTAGTGAACACTAAACATGAAATCACTTTACATATTTTTATTATTCTGTTTGTGCTCGAGTCAAGATATAGTATTCGACGATAATATCGACAATGACGATAATGTAACGACAAATATAAAATTTTGCTACATACCAACGTTAAAAGAATATGGACGCTGTAAGCCTGTTAGCAAATGTCAAGCGGTCATTAAAAATCGTCAACGATTTCAAATCTGTAGTTGGGATGGTAATATACCGATTGTATGCTGCTCCACAGATGATACTCCGCGAAATTTGAATGTCGTTAAATCGAGATTGTTGTCGCAGAAGTCCACTATTAAGGCAATGTCGAAAGAGGAAATTGGGTCACGACGAGTTAGTGTAGCAAGTAAATGTTTCGTTCTCTAGACAAGTATTGCAGCTCTAATAGGCTATTTTCTCTAAAATTCTATAGAATGTGAACAATATAAGGAAGAGGCAAGTCCATATGGTCGATCACTCATTGGTAACAGTCTAATATCAGGTGGATTGGCAGCTGATCCAGGAGAATTTCCACACATGGCACTTGTTGGATGGTCACAACCTGATAATCAAACACTTTGGCGGTGTGGTGGCACAATTATTAGTGAAAACTTCATTCTTACTTCAGCCCACTGTACATCAGTAGACGATATTATTCCGGATTTAATTCGAATTGGAGAATATGATCTGCGAAGTGATGATGATAACAGTAATTTAAAAGAGGCAAACATTAAACAAATCGTTAAGCATCCGAATTTTACCAGAACTGAAGTCTACGATGATATTGCCTTGATCGAAATTAACGGTTTTATACGATTTCGGCGTGACTTACGACCAGCTTGTCTTTATCAAAATTCAACAGATCCCACAGAAACGACTGCTACCGGATGGGGTCAATTTGAATTTGGTGGTATTACCGCTTCAATATTACAAAAAGTAAAATTAAATTTAGTCGATCCTTCGATATGTGGCACATTTTATCCGGAAACACAAAAATTTCCAAAGCTACGAGATACTCAGCTATGTTATGGTGATTCTACAAACTTAGGCGGTGATACATGCCAAGGAGATTCAGGCGGGCCGTTACAAATTATACATGGAAAAAATAATGGAGCTTTTTTATATGAAATTGTTGGAGTCACATCGTTTGGTATGGTGTGTGGTTTCAACGCCCCTGGAATATACACAAAAGTTTCAGCGAATATCGACTGGATTGAATCGGTTGTATGGCCAACACAACCAATTGATTGATACATTTATATTTGTGTAGTGCTAATTCAGTGAAAGGACCTGTGAATTATATCAAAATATTTAGTCATTAAGTAGTAACATTTGTCATTTTTAAAGAGATTGAATGTGATAAACTTTGAACCCATAATAATTCTAATAATTCAATTTACTACTAAAAATATTTTTGAGAAATTGTTAAAATTCAGAGAAGATGAACGGTAAGGATTATTAGTGAAGTAAGTTATTAGTTTCGAAGTGGCTGTTATTTATCTTGTAAACAGTATGCACTTATCCAGTGCCTTGTCAATTATAACGATAAAATTCTTAACTTAAAATCATTATACCAATCAATCATTTTTCGTCTAAACAATTTGTGCACGCAACCAAAATATATTCGACCAATCAACGTTGCTGTCAAAATTGTTTATAATTTTCCAAGAACTATCAACATCACAGTAAAGTAGAAAAAAAAGAACAAAACTAATTTTTAGTGAAAAATTACAACAATAAAACATAAATAAAATGTATTTATAAATATATTAAGTGTTTATTCATCTATTTAAGAATACAATTTAATATATGATTTAGATAAATCGTATAATTTTAATTCATCAGTAGTGTAAAAACAAAACTAAACGCAAAAACTTGTGTTTTATACTGTGGAAAAAATTAGCTCAAAAAGAGTAAAATGGAAATAAATTTTACAAAATTATATCGAATCGTTAATAAAATGATAAAATATTTAAGTATACAAAACTGTGCCGATAATTAATCGTCGTAAACAACCAAAATGATTGTAATGAAATAAAAAGGGGGAAAAGTTGCTCAAACTTTTATTTTTTAGTTTTCTCGTTTAATTTTTCATAATTTAATTTGGTTTTTGGCTAATTATGAATTGGTATTACAAATTACTAGCTAGAAAACCGCATATTGTTATATTTGTGGTTGGTGCATTCTCAATTATTTGTATAACTTTGTCGCTAATGCTAACAAGATTTCCAAATTTCAATGATCCCACATTGGTATGTTTTTTTCTTCTTGTTATGCACCACCTGTAGCACTTGTACATGTATGTTTAGTTATTTAAAAGTTTTTGTTTATATCTTTTAAGGGATTTGAAGCAAGAGGAACTGTAATTGGACAAAAGAATACAGCATGGAATAATTTGCTGGAGGAGACCAAACCATCTGGAAGCTTAATTGCCAATCCAATAGGAACGATCCGGGAACATGCGGACAAGGTAACTTATGTTTTGTGCATTACTTCGACAAATACAACTTTTGTTTCATAATCCCTTGCCAATATAAAGAGTTTCTGCGATATTTTTTAAATTGAGCAACTAAACTTATTTCCAAAATCAGAAAACCAATCAATCATCATGATACGGTATTTCTGAAGTATTCCCAGACACTTTAAAGCAAACCTTAACCTCTCTCGACTGATTGAGTCATATGATTGCTTGTAAGGCATGAAAACCTGATCATCCCTAGTGAAAAATTACGTTGGCCCTATAAAATACAATCGAGTCTATAATTCTTTCTCCATTTCTTTTATGTCTAGATGGCAGTTCAAGAACAAAAATTTACACGACTCCATAAATACGAGTCAAAAAAGAAAAAACAAAAATCTAAAGTTTACAATAAAAAAATAAAAAACCTAAAAATGCCGAACAATCCGGCATCGATTTTAAATTACGATACTGCATACATCGATGAATTTTACGGAAATGATACGGCCTCGCCGTATAATGCAGATCGACATTGGGACTATGGTCGTAATTTATCGTACACCAGTGACGAAGAGACAAATAAGACTAAACAATCGAATAATAAGCAATGGCAATCGTTGCTCAATTTAAAACCGCCAACACCAGATCATGTGGCGGACAAATATTTTTGTGATAATCCAACCAAAGATTATGCGCATTTTGTGGTAAAAAGAACCGAGTCGTCGGCCCACTTTAATGAATCGTTGTTCGATTTAGAAAGTATGTTAGCGATTTGTGACCTGGAGTATCGGTTGGGTCACATCCGATATTATGATAAAATATGCCAACGTGAAGTAGCTTCACCGAATTGTTGTAAAATTTGGTCGCTACCGAATTATATTGCATTACTCGCAAATAAGACATCGTGCTTCGAAATAGACGAATACGATTTGATAGCCGTTAAATCATTGTTGCTGGAATGTTTTCAGTATTACAACAAGTTGCAATTGAGCAACAATTGTATGAATTATAAATGTAGAGTGCCGGTCGAATGTGCGCAACACAATGCTGTTTATAACATGTTACATTATTTATCGGATATAGATTTTATTAAAATAAATGTAAGTGGTCAAGATTCGTGATCGAACATATTAAGTTCTGGAATAATCCAAATCTGTTTCTATTTTTTCAGGATACAAATACATTTTTAAATGCTTCCATGATATTTATGCCAATAGCTCGTAGTACTGCTGCATTACCGTTTTATTATCAGCTTATTGAGGCCGATCTATCGAACGAAATGGTTTCGATCGTAGCCATGGACATGGGTATCAAGTATGCCCTTTTCGACGAAAGTCTTGTAAAGGATAGTTGGCTAATCGGAGCCGGGGGAATATTTGTAATTACGTGTATGTGGTTATACACAACATCACTTTTTGTAACACTCATGACCGTGTTGGCCATTATTTTCTCGTTAGGAGTTGGCTATTTTGTATACACGATCGTGTTTAGCTTAACATTTTTCCCATTTATGAATTTATTGGCCGTTATCGTTGTGGTCGGAATCGGGGCAGACGATGCTTTTGTATTTATGAAAATATGGAATTGTGTCGTAATGGAGCGAGTGAAATCGACTGGAATACCATTAACCTCGGTCTCATCGTATGGCTCGAATTCATCTCGAATCGATACACTATGGTTTTTGCTGGAAGATACACTGAAACATGCATCGATTTCGATGTTGGTTACATCGATTACAACGTCGGCCGCATTCTACTCATCATATATTAGTTCGATAACGGCGGTGCGATGTTTTGGAATTTTTGCAGGAACCATAGTGTTGACGAATTACATTTTGATGATCACATGGTTGCCAGCGGCCGTATCAATAGCAGAACGTATAAACTGTTTCACATCAAAATCATGTATAAAAGTATTGGCGAATAATATCCAATCGTCGTTCAAATGTGTCGGACAATTGCAACACGATATCGAAGAGACAATAATTAGTGCGATCGTAAACTACTCGAAATTGTGGATTATACTGTTTGGCGTAATTGGTATATTGAGCGGTGTGATGACGCTCTACTATCCTAAATTAAAGTTACCTGATTCACCGGATTTCAAACTATTCGTTTCGAGTCACCCATTTGAAGTATACGACGCAAAGTACAAAGATGCATTTTGGTTTGAAAAATCGTATTTGTCACCTGACTATTTTAAACTTCCGTTACGTTTTGTTTGGGGCATAAAACCAGTCGACCACGGAAATTATTTAAATCCACAGTCACTCGGCCAACTCGAATACGATCCCCATTTTAATATATCTAGTCCGGAATCACAATTGTGGCTGTTAAATTTTTGTCGTCACCTAAAAAATCAAACCTTCTACCAAAAATCAAATAATTTTTTTGGTCTGTTACCGCATTGTTTTATCGAAAATTTTGTTACATTTATGGAGCGCCGTTGTTATGATGAGATGAGCGAACAGGATCGGACACCATGTTGTGAGGTGTCACAATTTCCATTCACCGTGCCAATATTCGATGAATGTCTACCGCAGTCGATTACATCGATCTATGAAACACCACGGGAATATTTTATACCAGGAGTGGCGGGGCCAAAATTTTCTCGTCTTCAATTTGAGAATGAAACGAGCATGAATTCGACACCAGTTGTACGGGTTCTTGTAATCGAGTACGATAGTACCCAATTGTATACAATGTCGTATACGGAGCTAGACAAATTTTTTTGTGATGTCGACCAATGGATGGAGGAGGAATTGAAATCGGCGCCGGAAGGAATGCGAAATGGATGGTTTACAAGTGATTTAGAATTTTATGATTTGCAAGAGACACTATCCCGCGGGACACTAATTGCGATCGGTTTGTCAATGAGTATCGCATTACTTGTACTACTATTGGTCACACTAAACGTACTAATTAGTTTGTACGCAATTATAACGGTTACATTTACGATATTTTCTAGTATCGCAGTATTGATACTGCTTGGCTGGAAATTGAATGTGCTCGAAAGTGTGGCAGTTTCAACGGCAATCGGATTAGCTGTTGATTTTAGTTTACACTATGGTGTACAATATCGACTATCACCCGAATTGGATCGAGCATCTTCAACTCGATTCGCACTTGAGCGTATGATTGGTCCAACTGCAATGGCAGCGATTACAACAGGTGCGGCTGGTGCATTTATGCTACCCTCAAACGTGTTGGCCTATATTCAAATAGGCATTTTTTTAATCACGATCATGACAACAAGTTGGTTATTTTCGACTTTTTTCTTGATGAGTCTACTCAAATTTGTTGGACCACAATACGGTTTTGGACAGTTTCGTTATCCGAAGCTGCGAACTACAGCACGCGATCAAAACAAAACCATTAAAAGTCATGTAGATATTGGAAATCGAATTTCGGATCCAAATCAATGTACGGTATCCGAACAATTATTATCAGCATCAAGTTCGGCGGCGGGTGATTTAATCGGATCAGAGTCCCATGAATTGGATGCGCTCACGACAAATTCCATGATGAAACCAACGACAAATATAGAATGCTCGCGACCGATTAGTTTCGATCGGGCATTCACCAAAAAGAATAAATCATATCCAAAGGAACAAAGCCCGTCGACAGTTAGCGCCATTACGGTTGTTATGCCAGATGATTCGGAATTAAATAATTAAAACGTTTCGTCGTGTCTCTCCTCCCTCAAAAACAAAGATGGTTGTGTTCATTTTTAACAAAACAATTTTATTCGCTGTAAATACAGACCGGGATTTATAAGGAAAATACCTTATTCAAACGGTTAATTTAGATGTTTATAAAGAAAACCAACAATACAAAAATTGATTGTGTAAAATAAAAATTACAACAAAAAACAAATATTCGTCTTTTACAAGTATAATTTGATAAGTTCATCACTGACCGCGGACGGGGTTAAAATTCCCAAATCCGTAAATATTAGTGTTATGTATGCGGGTGGAGTATAATCAACAAGTGGATGGGTTTTTAATAAATTTTGGTCGAGTTGTTTACGCGGATATTTATAATCGTTGGGCAAATCACTTTGATTCAACGGATAGAGACGCGTAAATTTAAAACTTTCCGTCAAGACGTATACAGGTTTTTTCATTTCTCGTGCACACAATGCCATTGTATATGTACCAATTTTGTTTATAATTCCACCACTCTCGACTACACCCTCGGCACCCAATAGCACAAAATCAATATTTTCCATAACGTAACCAATGGCCGAGTCAAGTATTAGTGTACATTCTATTCCGCATTTTTCTAAATCTTCGATCATGTGTTGGCCTATTTCGTCGGGTGAACTTTTCGTTACAAAAACATGGAAACGTTTATTTGATCCTGCCGCAAGTTTAAGTGTCTCCAATACGACACGGGATCTTGAATGAGTTAGAACTCGACTACCGTCGACTATAAATTGAGCACCTTGCTGAGCGATTGTGACACGAGCTTGTAATAATTTTTTTAGGAAAGTTTTACCACGTTGCACCATGATTTGTTTACATTCCTCCATAGTCTAAATAAAAAATATTTAAACAAAATCATAACTAATATAATTATTTGGTAAAAATTTACCTTATCATCAAACTTTCCTAATGTTATGAATCGAGAGAACAGCTCACTTCCACTAACCACGGAACTAATCGATTCTTCTGTAGTCCGCATTAATTTCACGGCTGATTGTATCGTCGAATGAAGTTCCTGGATTGTATCGACTAAATTTACACTTTAAAATCAATTGAATTTAACCACATTTGTTAAAAACTTACAATTGGTCTTCTCGAGCACTGTCAACAGTGTCTTGATAGCTGCGACTCCGGCTGATAAATTTTTGTCCTTTTCCAATATATCCAGAAAATATTTTTTAACATCTTTAAACGCAATTTGGTTATTTATGCAATTATTATTTAGATTTACTATTATAACTTACCAAATTCATTAGCTTGTTGCCTCATTTTTAATAAAATTATAACAAATACAGAAAAGACTAAACACCACACGAAGTGTCAGAATTGATTGATCCGTCAAATAATACCACAAAAAAAGAAAGCTATTTTATCGACATTACTGTCGATAGCGTAGATCCATAATTAATTTATGTGCCCAAATAGAAAATGTTTGTTATTCATGAGATGGCCATTTAAAGTTAAATAAAAATGTTTGGCTTTTATTTTCAAATTTATTTTGTACTTATAGTTTATTAATTTATTTTAATTTCAAACATGTATACCCTTTTTGTGTTTATTTTAAAAAATATCATCTCAAACTTAAATATAATAGTACCTGTTGTATATAAAAGAAAATCATTAATGGAAGACAAATGCTGATATTAATTTAACTTAAATAAAATCCTAATTAAAATTAATTATCAAACAAAATAGAATAAAGTTTTAAATTATTTATTTAAAATGTGTAGATTGTGTTGGAAAAAAAGTATTACTATTATTATAGTTTTGTTGGAATTATAGTATGGTTTGTGTATCACATCAGTTCAGACAGAAAAACGAAAAAAAAACAAAATCAACGAAAAATTATAAAATTACGCTAGAAGAGTTTATTTAACGTTTGGATACGTAGGAAAATCGGCCACTTCTAATTTTTCGTTAACTTTAAACGATGGGAATAAACCAACTTGATTAGTACGAACATTTTTGCCTTTAGAGTAACCATTCCAATGGTTACCGGCGATACCGACTAAATCGCCTACATTTAACTGTAGTTCGTCCTGTTTTTTCGGCGAATGGGGTATAACAACTTCACGGTTGTGCGAATTTTGACCACCATAATAATAAATATCGTCCAGCGATCGAAACCGTTCCGATGCGTCTGGATAGTTTGCCTGCATTATTTCATATGCAACACGGCAAACTTGTGAACTAAACGTACAGACTAGATAATCAGACATAGATAATAAATGTATGTCAAGTATGACTCCGTTCAATGACGAATCTGTGTAACGAGTCGATACAGCTGCTAAACGGGCAGTTATTTGATCACCGATTATTTCGTAATCAGGATATTTACTTCGGGCTTCTTCAATCACCTTAGGATCATCGGACGCTAAAAATACTCGTCGTTTTGTAATTGTCTCGGTCATTTCGCGCTGTTTATAATATTCGTCGACGGCGACCATGTATTCATCAATACTGTGAAAAGCAGCTTCGGTACCAACTTTATCGGTTCGACGCACATGAACTCTAGAATTACATAAAAAAAAACGGTAATGTTGAGTTGATATTTTGTAACTTTTAGGGGATTTACCCAACAATCGGCTTTTTAAATCCCATTTTTTTTATACTGGCGTCTATTATTGCCTGCGTCTCAGGCTGAGGTTTTAATAAATATTTTAAAAACTGTCCTACCCACCACACAATTGGATCACCGTGTAATTTATCTAAACGTGGCGCTAAATCGGCCGGTATTGCAAGCGGTAAAAATGGTGGACGTGGATTTAACGAATCCACGATTGGTAAGACTAATACTTGGGTATTCGAGCGACCAGGCCAGTTACTGTGTGATGCTCCAAGTGCATAAGTGCATGTATCCGATATAGGTTTAAATACCTCTTCCCACCCACCTTTATGATATCGCCAACCTTTTGATTTTAATATTAAAGTTCGTTCAGTTGCATACGCCATTATAAAGCAGTACACAAGGTGATGTAATTGACATCCATAACCACAACCCTTATTCAGTCGACACACAAGTTTGCGTGCCGTACTACAGTCAGCAGGGTTTTGTAGGTAGTAAAGTCGTTTTTGTACCAAGTTCGAAAGTTCTTCGGCTTCTTGATACCGCCACCTTTCGTAATTATCATTCTTTTGTAAATCACTCAAATCTTTGATTAATGCCTGCTTATTCTCTAATCCTATCGTAAGTATATTATCTATGCTTTGTTCCACCTCGATAGGTGTATCGGCCGGAATTTTCTTTTTCACATTACGCACTTCACTATTTATAAAATTCCATAGTTCATTCGTATTCGAACGTATTCGGCGCAATAATTTTTGATATTCTAACGTTGGTTCACCATTCGACGTGCCGCTTATCTGATCGTATTTTATTTCGAATTGTTCCAACAATTTTTTTTTATCTTCTGAATGATATGTAGTATCACTGTAATTATATTATTAGAACGTGTAATTTAAATGATAGCGAGAGAGAGGTGCGTTTTAAACCTATTACACAAAAAATGTTAAAACTCACCTCAAATACTCATCGATCAAGATTCTTAATTCTCCGTGCTTCTGTTTGATTTGTTCCAGGTATAGTATTGCTTGATTAACACGTTTGTACGTATTTTCAATTTCATTATTATTTAATTTAGAAACAAACAGAAATGCTATAAAACTCCAAACAAATGCGAATAGAATTAGAATTCTGATATAAACGTTTAAACCAAGGAATTGTCGGACAAATGACATTTTTATGAGCGTTATGACGTTGTCTATTTTATGTACACACTTTTTATACGACTGATTAAATTCGATACATGTTTTAATTTAGTTTTTTTTAATATAATGCGTTTAGATTTATTTATCTTAATTAATATATGATTTATCAATTGCTTATGTTTTTCGTACATGTACGTATGAAGATAAATTTGACATGTCGACAATGTAGATTCAGCTATTCGATAGAGTTATTCATCTATTATTGAGCTACAATTAATTATTCAACTTATGAGTTGTCATATGACTTAATGTATGGGAGCATCATCAAAACACAATACATATATAGTTTAAATTTTATTTATGATATTATTTTTTTATGAATATATATAAATTTTTTTAATAATTTATTTATTGACTTATAATTTATTTTTATAAATTGGATTTTTATTAAAAAAAACGAGGTTGTTCTTTAATTTTAAATTCAACTCTGCTGAAAAAAAACAACTTCAACCTGGTATTTATATAGTTGATATTGTTATTTTTAGCCTGCCTAATTCAGCAATTTTACATATAAAATTAATATACTTTTCCATTATAAAATTGAGCTCTTTGATAAAGAAATAAAAATGACATATACCTGTTTATATATAAATTGAAAGCGAACAAACCAACAATAAACAGACGACGCTACATTACTCCTCCTCCAGTAAATTCTAGTGAATTTACGTAAATATTTCGACTGTGGGTGAGGATTTATAAAAGAAAGTAATTAATAGTGTATTTAATCTAAAAGTCGTTGTGGAATTTTGGTTTGTCGTCCGGTTCGAGTGATAGTTTGATTAGCTTTTGATGATGAAAGTGGTGTTTCCTTAAATGAAACTTTTTTTTGTTCGTGCTAGATGACTGGTAATTCATGTGATTGAAATAATGGTTTTTGAATGAATTTTTTATTAGTTAATGTAATATTGTCTGAGTTGTCCGTATCAATTTGTGTATAAGATGGTTTCAGTCTATCAATGGATATATTCACGTGTTTGTTGTTAATTTCAATAGTGTAAAATTTATCTGTTCGTTTGATAACAAGATAAGGACCAGTGTACGGTTGTTGGAGTGCTTTCCTTAACGCGTCCGTTCTAAGGAAAACGTGTGTACAGGAATTTAGATTCTTATATACGAAATATTTGTTATTGGAATGATTCGATGCCGGTTTTGGTTTAATTTCTGTAATGTGATTTTTAAGAGTTTTAGCGAAATCTGTTTGGGGCATGTAAACATTTACCGAAGAATCAAAAAATTGACCAGGAATTCGTAAAGGACTGCCGTAAACTAGTTCAGCTGGAGTTGTTTTTAGCTCTTCGCTGTATACTAATCGTAATCCTAGCATTACAGTTGGTAATATTATTGTCCAGTCATGTCGTTCATGACACATTATGGCTATTTTGATGGTACGATGCCACCTTTCAATAATCCCATTACATTTCGGGTTATAGCTGGTGGTTCGTCTTTTTTCGAAACCAAGTAATATTGATAACTCGCGAAATAGTTCAGATTCGAATTGTGCTCCTTGATCCGTAGTGATGGAGATTGGTACACCGAAGCGAGCAATCCAAGAAGAATAAATAGCAACAGTGACAGCAGTTATGTCTGGTACTGGAATCGCCTCAGGCCAACGTGTGTATCGATCTATTAACGTGATACAGTATCGTTGATTACCCGAAATTGGTAACGGACCAATGATGTCTACATGGATATCTGCAAAACGTTGCGAAGGTAATTTGAAAGTGGTGAGAGGTGATTTAATATGCCTTGAGATTTTTGACTTTTGGCATTGTAAGCATATTTGAGCTAGTGTTTTCGTATCTTTCTTGATTGAGGGCCATTCAACATTTTGTGTTAAAAGTTTAATAGACGCTTTGATACCGGGGTGTGAGAGATTTTGAAATGATGTGAAAACACTTTTTCTGAAACTTAGTGGAATAAATGGTCTAGAGATGCCTGTCGATACATCACAATAAATGAATTCATTGGAGTTAAAATTAATAGGTACTTTTTGAAATTTAAGCGTTGTATTGTTACATAAAATGTCTCGTAGTTCTTCATCATTGGTCTGTGCATCTGCTATGGCTGTATAATCAATGTTTTCTGGAAAGTTACTTGATTAATACGTGATAGTGCATCTGCAACGACATTGTCAATGCCTGAGATGTGTTGAATATCGGTAGGTGTCTGAAATGACGAGGAGATGCTTTTTCGGGATTTTGATGAAATGCGTAAACTAGTGGTTTATGGTCAGTGAACAAAGTGAATTCGCGTTCTTCTACAAGATACTTGAAATGCTTAATGCCAGAGTAAGCTGCAAGCAACTCTCTGTCATAAGCACTGTATCTTTTTTGTGTCTCGTTAACGAGACGAACTGAGAAGAAACTAAGGGGTTGCCATGCACCAGAAACATACTGCTGAATCACTGCTCCTATTGCGTAATCTGACGCATCGACCATGATTGCCAATCGAGCTGATAACGATGGGTGTGCAAGAAGGGTGGTTTGACACAATTTCTTACAATTTTCAATAGATGCTGCAGTCCATTCAATTGAAATTTTGCTATTTTTCTTGTAACCTTTCAAGAAATTATTAAGTAGCATTTGATCTGCAGCAGCGCCTGGAATGAAACGCCTGTAAAAGTTGATCATACCCAAGAAACGTTTGAGATGACCTACAGTTGCAGGGCGCTCGAAATTTTGGATGCAATTAATACGTTCTGGAGAAGGTAGAATGCCTTGTTCATTAATTTGGTGTCCGAGAAAATTTATTTCAGAAACTGCGAAGACAAACTTTTCTGAATTAACGACAAAACCATATTCAGAGAATTTTTGAAAAACAATTTCGAGATGTTCCAAATGTTCTTCAAGAGATTTAGATGCGACTAGTACATCGTCCAAATAAACAAAACAGAAATTAAGTCCAAATAAGACAGAATGCATCAATCTCTGAAAAGATTGTGCTGCATTTCTTAGGCCAAATGTCATCTTAGTAAATTCGAATAATCCGAATGGTGTAGAAATGGCTGTTTTTGGAATATCTTTTGGTTCGCCACTGTTCGAGTTTTGGGTTAATTCTTTTTCTAGAATTTGATCTTGAAGCAGTTCTGAATTTTGATCTAGATTTCGATCGTGATCTTGCATTACTGTTTACAATCGAAGACATTTCCTTCAAAATATCTGCCTTAAACAGAGATAATTTTTCGTCAATTTCAGTCTCCTTGTTTTTATTTTTGATTTTGAATGAATCATGTGGTAAATTGACAACATTCACATGGGCTTGTGCCATTGTTTCCATTAAATTGTCTGTTTGTTCGGCCAAAACTGGTAGCGTCACCATAGATTCGAACGAAGTTAAAATCAACTGGTCTTGTTGTGAAGTCGGTTCATCCACAACTGTCTAATTGATCCTTCGTTAAAGTCTGGACCAGCATTCAATTTAAATTCATTTAATAATTGTGATGGCTTTTTGTCGCCTAATGATAATCCATAAAGAAGGTTGTTTAACTTTGTTTTTTCGGATTTGCCTAAAACCCGAATAACTTCTTCTTTGAATATGGTCTAGGACCTGTGTCGCGTAGTATTACATCCGCAAATTTGTTGTGATGGCGAGGATCTAACGCTCCGACTGCATGAGAATACCTAGTGTGGATTCGACTGTAATTTTTTGCTAAAGAAAATTGTTGTTCCAAAATATTAAACCACACGATAGGATTTTGTTCAAAAAGGGGCTGTGGAGGTTTTAAAGTGATACTATGGATCGTTGTATTCACAGGTTGTGATGTTAATGAAGATGAATTTTGTCCGGTTAAGTCGGTATTTAAATCTTGCCTTGAGTGTTCATAGGATTTGGGTTCCCTTTGGCCTAATAAACGTGTCTCATTATTTGAATCTAACAAACGCATATTTTGCATTTGTTCTAAAATAAGATTTCGTAATTTTGATTGTAGCATCTTGACGGAACTCATCAGAATTAACATTGTTTACGGGAGAAGAAGAACGAGAAACGTGTTGAGACATTGCTAATGTGAACAATCAATATCAAACAAGTATATATAATTTTCAAAAAAAAAATAAATAATAAAAATTATCGACTATGGATACCTCTTAAAATTCAAATCTATCTTTATTCTTTGAAGCTCAAGAAATATAATTGAAAAATACTCACAGTTTTAACTCAATAATAATTATATAATGATCATTGACAATTACTTGCTGATTACGGTTGATAAATAGTTTTCAAGTTGATGAATGTTGATTTCCTTGTTAATAATATTGTTGCTTACTGCTGACTAGTCTTTGCTGATTACCAGTTGATGTATATATGAATATTGATGGTGTATAGATTTCAATTTGATGAACTTAGTAATATTTACTTTCGCAAAATTTTTATTACCTTGGCTATATATATAGCTTGGTAATGAAGTGATAACCTTTTTAAGGTATCACGTCCGTGTCACCAATTTTATGGGAGCATCATCAAAACACAAAACATATATAGTTTAAATTTTATTTATGATATTTTTTTATAAATATATATAAATTTTTTTATTAATTTATTTATTGATTTATAAATTGGATTTTTATTAATAATAATTATTTTATTGACGAGGTTGTTTTTTAATTTTTAATTCAACTCTGCTGAAAAAAAAACAACTTCAACCTGGTATTTATATAGTTGATATTGTTTTTTTTTGGTCTGCCTAATTCAGCAATTTTACATATAAAATTAATATACTTTTCCATTATAAAATTGAGCTCTTTGATAAAGAAATAAAAATGACATATACCTGTTTATATATAAATTGAAAGCGAACAAACCAACAATAAACAGACGACGCTACAAATGAATCGAAAAGTAAACAATTTATTAAATTAATAACATTTCATATTTATTATTGGTATTTATTTAAATGTGAATTAATTTAAAAACTATGATATTACACTGTTAAATGATTATATAGTGTTAAATGTTGTTGCTCAATATAATATCGAAAAAAATACACCAATCAAACTGTTCCGTTTGTGTCACATGACAAAAAAAAAAAATCTCGCACATAATCTTTTTCTTTCTCTCGCTCGCATGTCAGTTTTATATTTGATGTGGAAAGGTGAATGGTGACTATAGGATATGTCGTGTCATTTATGATTATTAGTGTTCTGGGCCAATTTAAAATAAAATAAACATCAAAAAACGGATAACCAAATACGAAATGTAAGTAAATTTAATGTTACGTTATATAATAGAAAGTGTTTTGTGAATTATAAAACAATTGCAAGTGAATAAGTACGCAAAAACAAATTGTTCGAACGATGCACATTCATTGTGTTGCCCCTTTTTGTATATTGGGAGTGTTTTTAGTGGTCAGCCATTTTTATTTATTTTTTATTTTTATTTTTTATCTTTTATTATAATTTTCAATTTTATATTTTCGACGATTCCTTGTAGTCGAAAATAAATTATATAAATTTTCTTTGTTTTTTTTAAATTCTGTAGATTAGAAATCTATCAATGTTAAATAATTATTATGTAAAAAAAAATAATCTAAAGAAAATTTTTTGTAAGTTTACGTCATGAAAATTATATTATGTACCTTTTAGCTGTGTATGTGTTTATAAAAAATGAAAAACACTTTGTGCTGCGCATTTCTGATCGTATGAAATTATAATATTTAATGGCGCTATTACGATTTTAAATATAAGCCCGTCCGTCGTACAAATATAATAAGAAAAATGCGCTTGTTATTCGCCACAAAGGTTTCTCGCGGTTGTTTTTTTTTGTACAGTGATTTTGGCCTGGTCTTTAATTAACAGTTACCCATTCATTCACCAATCATCGCAATTAATTAAAATATTGATAAATTTAGATAATTTTAGTGAAATATCGATCGTTACGTTAGTGTTTTTCAGTTAAAAAAAACTAAACAGCTGTTTCCAAGACTTCCTTACATAAATATACAAATTTTCTGGCTTTTTCTTTATATAAATATATTGCTGAGCAACATCTAATGTACATTTTAATTTACTTAATTATATTTCATTTCAGATTTTGCAGAATAATATATTATATAAATAAAATACAATAAAAACATAAATAGCATATAAATAGCTCGGTATACAACAAAACAAAATACTTTTACACTGGATTGGTGAGTATTACACGTGTTTTAAACGTAATTTATAAAATGTGCTTTTATTATTAAAACAGTTTAGGATTTTAATTAATGTATAGGAATATAAGTTATATAAATGGTTTTGTGCTTTTATGAAACGTGATCAAATTTAAAATTACACAAAAGGGTTAATTATGGTACGTCGTAGGTATACTATACATGTCTACGTCCTGCTAATGCTACCAAACAGTAAATATATCAACATTGGATCATGTTCTCCTTCTCATTCCTGACAAGGTCAGTGGCCTTCGCGATTTTAACGAATATACAAGTCCAATAATTTTATTAGTGTTCATGTGTGTCTCTATATGTATATGTGAGTGATTAAATCGAAATTAAAAAACAAAATAGTATAAAAAGTGTGTATGATTCTAGTTCTCTTCGTTCTATCTATTTAATACAATAACCCTTTAATGTTAGGGTTACAGCTTTTATATTAGTTAGAAGAAATGTGGAGGGGTTCATAGAAATTATAGACCTGTTGGGGGTTAGTACAAAATAGTCAGCCTTTTCAGCATCGCATATTCATTACCATATATATATATACATCATAGCAATGAATGTGATGATAAGCAATTGCGTTATAAAGAATATGTCATGCCTTTATAATTTGCGTCTTATTAGAAATACTCAGTATTAAAAATACTATTTATTTATTAATTCTCCTACTTCTCTTTGTCGCACAAACACACATGTAAAACATTAATTTCTCAGCTTGCTTTGTCTTTTACATTGCGTTGTTTTTTTTTTTATTTTAATATAGTAGTCGTGATACAAAGGTTGTTTCTTATATACTAGAGAATTTTGTTGCATACAAAAGAAAATGTACATATTGTTTATATTATTTTTAGATTACTTTATCTTATAGTAAGATTTCATCTATGTTTTTCTTAATTAAATCTTTTTAATAAAAATGACTACGCGATTCAATGACAGTTTAGTACGCATCCAGTATACTACTACTAAAAATTACAACGCACTTGATGTACTTACTATACTGGCTTGATACTATATTCTATTGTGCTTTTGTGTTCGCTCGCTCGCATATATATATTTTTTATATACATTTTTGTTTTGTTGTATTGGTTTCTTTACAATACAAAGGAGTTGCAGACTGATTTTTTTTTTTATATATATTTTAAATACAATTAGCAATTAGTACGAGCGAAATTGTTGAACAGTGACTATGGTTGAAGAAAATCAAATAAGAGTTTTATAATAAAATATAATAGAATATTGTGATTTATATATAATCAGTGCAAAAAGTATGAAAATATAGTGTGAATATTTATTAAAGTTTTTTTGTTTCAAGTGAAATAATTTAAAGTTTATAAAACTAAAGTATACGGATTATTTCGCTGCAATAACACATTATTGTAAGTTTACGATACATCTACCCTATTACAGTTACTATCGGGCTAGTATCACTACATATATAGAAAATGCTAATGATAGCTTTTACAAACTATATGTACATAATATAAATAATTTGAAAACGTCCTTGAATACGTATTACATTTAACTGTTGGTTGTTTGATCAATTTGAAAGTGTACTACTATTTCATTGTTGTTTTATTTCATCATTTCGTTTTTTTTTTTTTTATTTCAACGAATGTATGAAATAAAACTTGCAGTTTTCCTTGTTTCTTTTTTTGAATTATGTGTGTGCTCTTTATCAAGTAGTCTATAGTAGTATATGTACAATTAAATGTGTGACGTGATGCTATTTACTGCTAAATAGGTTAGAAATCAGTTTATATTTTGAATTCGAAATTTATTTCGTTACAGGTTCAATATTTTCTAGAAAAATACACTATCGATCATATCTTATATAAACACAAGCGTCATTTTATTATCATTTTGTTTCTGATAGTTTTACAAATTAGTCATTGTGTTCCTCAGTATGACTGTTATTTCTTGGAATTTACTAATAGTGTTGTTTTTACTCATAATGTGACAAAAAAATTTATCAAAATTAGTAAGGAATTTCCAAAAATTATCAATTTATATGTGTCTCGACAGCGATTTGCGTATCTCTTCGTGCCGAAATATAAATGTCATGTTATCTTTCTTACACTTGGCTATTTTAATTCATTCAAATTAAGCGAACTTGTTTATAAAGTTATACGACGAAATAAATAGAAATGTGGCTGAATGCGAATTTATTCGAGGAAACCCTGGCTAAATTATTTTTGTAAGATACGCCATTAATTTTTATTATATAAAAAACAAATAAGTCGTACAACATTTTATACAACCATATACAGCGAAACCTTCGAAATTTGACCATTCAAAGGACTGTTCAATAAGGAAGATTTTTTTAAATACTGACCAAATAATGAATCAACGTTCACAGACACCCAGTGCATGTATTAAAAAAACATCAATATCTTGCTCAGGCAACAAAGAAATAATTATGTCACAAATACCATTAAATAATTAAACTAATTGACTTTGTCGCTAAGTTGACAATTTAAGAAAAATCCCAGCACATCAATTTTCGAAGCAAACAAAGATGTATCGTTTAATAAAGTTTAGTAAACGGCAGCTTTCATTTGCAATTTTCTATAAAACGTCTTAAAATTCTTATGATTTTTGGGCCGTATATTTTTTGGAAGAAATTTTAAATTAATATTAGAGAGTTTAATGGATCTGAGCTAGGGAGTTCTCAAATGTTTTTGAGAAAATTTTGTAAAACACGCATTATTGTTGACATTTTTTATTGCAAATTCTTTGATCAATGGCCGGGATATTCGGTCATTTCTGAACACTCTTTCTGAATGACTCTGAATGCTATCTGTCCAATTTAGAAGGGGAGCACATTGAAAAGATGGTCTATTGGGAGATTTCACTGACATTATCAAATATATACACTTGGCCTTGCAAAACATTTGTGTCGAAATATACATAAATCAGACATTATTCAAATTTGATTGTTTAGTAAAAATAAAGTTGACAAACAAAAGCTATAACACGTATTAGAAATTTCCTCTATAAACACTACAATCTTGGCTTCAAAAGCGCATTCGACACGACAAAAAGGAACAAACATGAAAGACTGTAAAATAATTAAACTCATATAAGAAATGGCATTCAGTGGGCGCTGACATGAAAAATCAATGATTTGGATTACGAAATGGGCATTTCGCGTTAACAAAGCAGATCTAAAAATAAACTTCTTTAAGACAAAAACAATGGAAACAAATATAACCATACTGATAACACGTCAATCAAAAATAAATAGAAGATGTCAATGAATTCGTAACCTTGGCTGCCCATATGAATAAACAAAACCAGAACATTATTTAACATGATTGATACACGTTGACAAAAATAAAAACTCGGCAATGGCTTTAAATAACGTTACACGTATGTAATTAGAATGGAACCCGAATTTGATGGTTCAGTCTAGTAGTCGCCCTATGCCCCATAATTGGAGATAGTGGAAAAATTAATCATAGATCGATTGTAGCTGCAAATTGAATAAAATTTACAGTATCAATTTGGCTGAGTAAAAAGGCCTAACACTGAGGATTCGTAACGACCTTGACATCACTTATATTCTATTAATATGCATGGTAGATAGCTAGATACTATCATTCAAATGCACTATTTTGTAACCCATTAGTTTTGGATTAAATTTCCAAGGTCATTTTGTAAATAAAAACAAACAGAAACTATCTAAAAAGGTTAATTAATTCTCTGTTAATCTGTCAAACATACATTTTGTGGTTTATTCGTTTGAATTTATGATTGTACCACGAGTGCTATTACATCGCTAAACAAAGGTTGGATCGTTGGGCAGACTACCTGCATCCATAAAAAACCTCAATGTTAAAAATATCAACAAAAAGAATAACGAATACCTCCAACATTTTAATCGACTCCCGCTTATGTTATCGGACGCACAGTTAAGGATCGGTACATGGAACGTGCAGTCGCCAAGAAAATCAGGCGCGTTTGTTGGCACTATATCAGCCATGAAAGAGTATCGCTTGGAACTAGTTGCTCTCCAAGAAACTGCAATGGCCAAAAAGTGGAGCAGCAACATGTCGCTGACAACCATGTTTCGTATGCCTTACGTCCACTGCTAAAGTCAAAATATCTTGCAAATCCCAACAAGCTTAAGTTGTACAAGGTGTTGATCAGTCCCGTTGTTATGTATGGATGTGAGAGTTCGACTCTGACGGATGAGTATGAAAAATGGTTAATGACATTCGAGAGAAGATACATATGTTTGATTTATGGCCCCAAACCCGACTGTGACTATACTTACCGAGTTTTATTGAACCACGAGATCAGGAATTTAATGAAAATTCCGTAGTATCTCAGAATAGAATGATCGTATACACCAATAAAGTATTTTACTGTCGATTATGTAATAACTACAATGTATGTTGCTGACAAAGTATAAACGTTTCACTTCCGCTTAGAAGAAAAAGCATCTGCTTTGTAAATTAATACAACTTACTGCGTGTTTTGGTTCCTTCAGCTTTCATTGCAATTTTATCTTCTTGATGTATATTGTGATCAGTAACCTGAGCCCCACTCACCTTGTAACCGTTTTAATGCTTTAAAAAATTTATCTCATTTCCCCTGCTTTTAACGAAATCTAGGCGGCTTGAAATATTTTCGACAATTCATTTACGTTCCAAGATCATTCAGTGGTATGAACATCACTTTCAAATTCAGAAACAAATCTAGATAATTTACAAGTTCAAAAAAAATTGGCATTTACGCGATACCCCAATATTTAATCGATGATTTATTTTCTTTGTGTTAGAAAGGCTTGTCTAAACCGTTTTGTAGTGCTTCACAATGCAAACAAACTTAAAATTTAGCAAAATATTTCTCAACGGGCTTCAATATGTTGCTGTTAAATTAGAGAACCCCTGTGGTCGGGGGCTTGTCTCGTAAAGTATTTTTACACGAGCATGATGCTGCCCTTAAACATTATCCTTGGAACCTGCATTCTCTCAGAAAACCAGACGCGACAATGGCTATTTAATTTGAGTACTGGCAATAACTAGACTGACTTATATGAAAATATATGTGGGTATTTCCGACAAGAACCAGCGACCGAAAATAGGGACAGAATCTCATTTTGTCGAGTACATTCTTTCCCCATAAAACATCTATTTCAATTGGTCACGCTAAGACGCCAACTGTCGTACAAGTCAGGGATCACAGGAAACCGAACCTTCCGTTTTAACTCTGAGAGTCTGATAAACGAAGGTGAGAAAACACAAAACAAAATCTTGTTAGCACTAGCATTGTGAAAACTACGTAGTGTCCTGATAATGTGAACGTTCATTCAGTCCTATGTTTATTACCTTACGGAGCCAGAATTTAAAGCACGGTGTTAACATCGATCCGGTACTCGATACTTTGAAGAAGCATTTCTCTGATTTATGCAACGTTAAACATGTGCCAAATGCTTTAGATGAAAGTTGTCAAGAATTTTACTGGAAAAATGTGCTTAGAGGAACCTTTCTACGAGAAATTCATACTGACCCCGATACTCTTTAATATCATGACAGAATTTATCTTTCGTATAAAAGTGAAACACCCCAGGAACACATAATATACCGTCAATCCAACCAGGTTCTAGCATATGCAGATAACAACTGTGGAATTGGACTTAATGGCAACGGTGTAAAAGATCTACTGGATCCACTTATACGATCAATGAGTTTATAATTTCTATAGACAATGAATTTTAGTAGTGATGATCACACATTTATAAGAGTGACGGGCTTTCAGTACCTCGAGAAGGACTTGCCTTGTCATGTCATGTAAAACCGATTTATTATGATTTGTAGGAGACATTCGTTTGATAATAGTTGAAAAATTAAAATTCATTAGTGTATGAAGTTGCCAAACAGAAATTTAGCTTTGCAGTGGCGCTGTATTTTTATTCAAAATATTAAACCTACTCGACAACAACTCGAAAAAAAACTGTCTTGTTTTTTGTTTATCACATTTGATAAAAAAAAAAGTAAATGTATTTGTTAAAAATTAAATTGAATTGCAGAAAATTTTTGTATAACACTAAATTTTATATCAATAAATTGTGACCTAGATTTAAAAATTTTGTATATTTTAAAATGTGCAACGTAAGGTCACCCCGTATATCTATATAGTTTATGTAGATAGTAAATAGATGAAACAGAAGGTGGTTATAGCGCCAAACAAGTAAGAAAATTTGTTAAATTTTCTTACATTATTTTTCTATTCCGAGGATTTTTTTTCTTCGTATATGGGAGTGTAAATACATATACATATCGTTAAATTACAAAATGAGGTCAAACAAATGTTTTCGTTAACATTTTTAAAAACTAATACAATTGCAAAACAAAAAATGTTTCTTATATTCCCAGTATATGTGAAAAGTTGTATAAAAGCAACATTTTCTGGTCATGTCTATTATATGGCAGTATTGGCAAACCATAGAAACGCGAACTTGTATTGTTTTGAAGTAGGTATATAACATAAAGTTAACGCATAATTAAAGAGTTTCATCCCATTCGTATTATTTATTTACACAATCCAAAATGTGTGCGTGATTTTGGGTACATACATAGTAGCAAACCCGTTCCACAGACAGTTTCAATCAAACGTAGACTGTGTTGGTGTTTTGACAGTTTTTAGTTTTTTAGCCATTACCATGGCTTAGAGGTTTTTCCTAACGATAAGCTATAAACGTAATTAAATATTAATTTATTAGTTTACCACTAGTTTGTTAGATAAAATTGTGGCTAGAATATATTTTGTTGTTTCAGGAAAACTATTATATGTTATCAATTTTACAAAAGTGATAACTGTTTTTGTATACGCACTCAATATTGTGTGGGGATAAGAGTCCTAATATTAAAAATGATAAGATATGAATTTATGATTTTATTGCAAATTTATATTCTTTATACGGAAGTAAATTTGAATCGAATGTGCTAAATTGTTCGAGAACCTGACTTTTTATTATATTTCTGTTTGAATGACAATTTAATAATCAACACATTGTTTTGAAATCTATACATTCCAAAAAGAATGCACATGACTAATAGAACGTCATCGTTGTTTTATCTTTAACCGTATGTTTGATAATGATGACTAGCAAATTTTGTGAATTTATCAATAAATGGTGACGTCATGTACTCATATTGTTTTTGATTTAGATTTCACTAGAAACTGTTTATATACGCAAATTTCGTCATTGGAAAGCAAAATAATACACAATACCATTAAACACGATTGTATGATATTATCATCAAAATAAAACCAACTCATTGAAAATGTTGCTCTGTTTTCTCAGAAATTATATACATGCCTTGTACATATACTCGTATGTATATATAAATATATATGTATATATATATATATATATATATATATATATATATATATATATATATATATATATAAATATGTTATATAAAATGACGTCAATACACAACAAAATTGTTTTTAAAAATAGTCGGATTTCAATAGGATTGAGATGGCTGAGCGAGCTCTTGTATTGTGTACATGTATGTATTTTTACAATGTATTTCCCCATTATTGTTTACATATTTTTATCGAGTGTGCTTTTAGTTTGGATACAAAGTTAATTCTCTTTTAAATACAAAACAAGTAGATGAGAATTTTTATTTTATTGTTCCGTTAAGATCGTCGTCATGCGCCATAAAAACTATTAAATAAAAAAGCTAAACTCACAAATACACTTGTATAATTCCCAAAAAGGTATAGAGATTGAGAATTAATCATTTAAATGATATTGCATTTATATACAGAGAGCGAACTGTAAGTAAAAATGTTATGTTGTTGTCTGACCCCCAAACTATTCCATTTTTAGTTTTGTATAGACATAGTATAGAAACAGAAACCAATGGCTTGAAAAAAATTATATATATTCAAATTTTCATTGTACGTAAGTATATAGTTTTTTTTTCATTTCAATATGGCTCGTCGTTGCTATTTCCGTAGTTGGTTTGTGCTTCTGCTAATTAAATATTATAATAATATGTATATAAAAATATACATAGTTTATATAGACATCATATTTCTTTCTTTGTTATATAGAAACTACCTTGAAATTTTATATCATATGTGAGAGGGAAGGTCACACAGATTATTTAAAAAAAAATGGTGTATTAACACTTTTTATGCTAATATGCAATGAAATTTGCTTTTAACCAATGACACTATTTTATACTAGTCCTTAATTTTTAATTAATTGTCGTTTTTTAGTTAACTGTATATGATGAGCAGATAGTTTGCGAATTGCCCCTACCGAAATGTTAAAAATAAATTAATCAGCGACCCAGATATGTCTGTACAAGTACTTTACATGGGCTGCCTTTTATATTTGGGATTAAAACAATTTATCGAAAATCGCTTTATTGTTTTTCAAAATATCCTTCATGAAAACTTTTGAATCAATTTTCGAAACACTTTGTCCACTCTGCATAGGTAGCTTCAAAACATGCATTATGAACCGCTTATTCAGGTGTCAAAAAATGTTGACCTCGTAATTTATTTTTGATGTGTGACTATACGGTGGATGATCCATTAATTCGATGTTTTGGCCGTTCAAATACTCGTTGGATTTGGCTCATATTAGAGCACCCATATCATCGCCTGCTGTTTGATTTCGGACTCATACGCAAAGATACAATTCGTCATCACCTATTACAATCTTGTAGACATTTTTTAAATCATGTAGATTGTAACATGATCATATCATGTAGGTCTTTGAGGTTGGGGGACACTCTCATGCCTCGTAAAAGACTTATAAACGAGCATATGTTATCCTTAGAATTCCTTGTTGTATGAGGCGACTAAACAAAGGTTGTATCGCTGGGCTGACTACCCACATCCGTAAAAAACCCAATTGTTAAAAAGCTCAACAAAACAAAATATGGATACCGCTGAAATTATACCAGACCTATGCTTATGATAATGGACATTCAGTTTAGGATTGGACGTGAAACGTATACACAGTTTCATAGTATACAGCTTTACATCCTCGCAAGACGTCCCGCAATCAAATTAACCATGTCTTAATTACTAAGGGAAGGTCTCGGATCATCAAAGGTGTGATATCTTATCGGTCGGTTGCTAAATTTGTCGGCAGTGATCATCAATTGGTGACTGCAAAGCTAAGATAGCAGTTTTCGTACAAGTCAGAGATCACATGAAAACGAAACTTACGTTTTAACTGTAAAGATCAGACCTTCACAAAATAAGGATGAGAAAGCACAATATCAGAATCTTGTTAGCAGTAACATTTTGGAAACCAACTCCCGTTCTGATGAACTGAACGCTATATGAATGGTATTAAAAACTTCGGTTGTCAATGATGCTCAGGCGATTTTAGTATGGTAAAAATTAAATCCAAAAATGATTAGTTAATGAGTGTCGCCATGCTGTCAAGCAACAGCATATAGCCTATAAAGAAGCGCGAATAAGTTTTACAATAGCACGGAAGAACAAAGCGGTTCTTGTTGTGGACGAAAAAAGCGTAAATATATTTGAAAGTTAGCTCTTGATATTCGACGGGGATATTTTGTGGAACTAGCTTTTCGACCTTATTCGATTAATAAAGCAAAGCGAAGTTGTACCTGATTAATAGAAGATGTGACCTATCCCCAAAAAGGAGATCACTCAAAAAGCGAAAACTATCGCGCCATAGCTCTCCTTTGCACAGCATACAAAGTACTGTCTTGCATAATGTTGAAGGGAATCACTCCTCTGGAGACAACTCGTGACATACATCAAGTGTTCTTGAATTTCCAACAAGCCTTTGATTCAATTCATCTTGAATAGTCCCCGATACTGTTCAATCTCATGTTAGAATTTATCTTTCGTAAAAAATGGCAACTGTGTCAGAGAACTACTGGAACTACTTGTACGATTATCAGCTTCCGTTGGTCTAAAAATCAATGAGTTCAATACAAAAATATACGATCCCTGGTTTTTGAGACCAAGACGCATTGGATTTTAGTAGTGTTGACCACACATTTGAAGGAGTGACAAATTTCCAATACTTCGGATCCCATGACAATTGTGTGGGAGAGGATATTAAAGCGAGTCTTAAATCGAGCAGCTAAAATTGTACAAGGTACAATTTATTTCATAATACGAGGCTTAATGCCTGTCTCAAATTATTGTAAGACTATTGCCTAATTTGTTAAATAGTTTGACCTGAGCTTGACTATTTCAAACGTCATCAAACTTAATTATACAGTATACAACTTAAATGGCGAACCGAATTTAAATTGGTATAATAGGAAACGTAAATGGCCATATCAAATTCATGATAAAATAATTTAGAGTTATTAGGATAAAGTTATTGTGACATTTTAAAGTTTATTAGGAGCTAAATTTGTTTTCTCCGAATCCAAATCGTTTTGATTTTTGTATCAACATTTTGAGTTAGTTACTACAACTGCTATTTTAGGTTATCTTAATTCGACTTGAACTTATAGATTATTTAGGATTATCAATCAAAAATGTTATATCTATATGCTATACTATTGCTAAAATTTTCGAATAAAAATTATTTTTTTATATTTATGTTGTATGGCGTAATCGGCTAAACTAAAGTTGAACCTTTTAATTACTTTCCATTTATACTATACTAACTCCAACAAATGTTAGTTAGTATATTAAGCCACATACAAAATTAGTCACTAGGCAGTTCCAAGGCATAATAAATATCGCAGTTACAGACCTGTTTATCACTTTAAGTTAGGAAGTATTAAGGTAGTTAGTCTTTAGGTTGATAGCACATCTTAACATCCAGTAAACTTTGTTGACAGAAATCTGTTTTGACATTTCAATACGCAATTCCTATTTTTTGTAAAGCTCGTAATCACGCAAGTGCACGGATAAGTGTATTTAAATGTTAAATAAATTTATTTTCTTTTGTGTATTTTCAGGTCCAAATGCCCACATCGTATGTATGATTCGATAGTCATATAAGCATCGTAAAATTCACCGAAAAAAATAAATAAATAAAAAATTAATAATAAACAGTGAAAAAAAAATTTAAAGTAAACACAGAGTTCTCTGACTTAAAAATTGAATTGAACAGAGGCAGAACATACGAAAATAATAAAAGAACATTTTATAACAAAAAGGAAAATTTCAAAAAAATTATAATTTTGTGGATATATTTAGTAAAAATTTAAAAAAAAAAAAAAAAGTCCAACTATAAGAACGCACGCAAATTTTAATTTTATCTCCCTGTTTAATTGTTTAATGCGATAAAAACTATTTTATGATTTATAACTATTCTTAATTTAAAAAATATTGCAATTGCTTATTTTATTTTACTATAAATCTTTTTTCGTTTTTTTTTTTTTTTTTTGCATTATTTTTGAATGGTATCGGTTTATTTTTTAAATAATATCGGAAACTTCTATCTAGAATACAACTATTTAGAATACGTGGATAGCTAAATAATTTTCTTTTTTAATCAAACATACATTAATAAATAATTATTAGTAATATAGAAAATATTGATAAAAAAAAATATATAATATATATAAACAAAATGGAGCGAGAATCTAATCCGATGCAACCTATGTGCCGCTCTGGATGTGGCTTTTATGGCAATCCCGCTACAGATGGACTTTGTTCCGTTTGCTATAAAGTATGTTCTGTTAATGATGCATTATTACTTTATGGATGAATTCTAATATTTTAAAAATATTTTATTTTAGGATTCACTTAGAAAAAAACAACAACCACCTATGAGTAGTACAGTAACAAGTCCTGCTGCTTCTTCTAGTAATATAATCGTATCACAGGCACAAAATCTAGTAAATTCAGTCTCAGCTACAAGCACAGCACAGCCAACAGTGCAAACATTAAATAATAGTGATACGCAAATACAAGAGGTATGTTAAATATTTATTTATAACATTACAATATATTTTAAAATCATCTGTTCGAGTAGCATGGCTATTTGTTTGTACAATGCCAGAATAAAAGTCATGTGTGCGTGTATATTTCTTGGCATGTAATTTAACTATCTTATCTTAGCCAAGAAATAATATTATCATGAAATATTTACTAATCTAACAACAGGGAACTTAAACTTTATTTTTAAACATTCATATACATATATATTTTTTTTTTTTTTTTTTGATTTAAGAAACTCGGCAATGACGAAAGTGCGCAACAAAATAATGGTCCATCAACTTCAGCAAATAACGAGGATGAGGATAAAGATGGCGACAAAGATTTAAAAAAGAAAAAGAATCGTTGTGCTGTTTGTCGTAAAAAGGTTGGCTTAACAGGTAAATACGCTAATTTATTAATTATTTAAAATTAAATTTTTAATTTATTTGTATAAATCACCATCGTAGGTGCGTCTTATTGGAATTTAATTTCCTGATTTAATCTTTTTAAATATCAAATTGACACGAAAGGTTTTAAATAATTTAAAATTACCTAACCCTTGGGATATTTATAAACGAAGTTTTACCTTTTAATTAATATATAGCTTAAAGCATTAATTGTCTAGTTGGTTTCAATAATTAACTAACTTTTTAATGGTGACTATTTTAGATTTTATGGTTTATCCAGTTTTGAACACTAAAATTTTATAACGATTATTTTTATTTCGATTTATAAAACTATTATTTGTATTCCAAAAGTTCTATTTCTCTTAATGTAATTCGACCTGCGTTTCCGAGTTCGATACTCACCGATAACATACAAAACATTTGACTCCGTTGGTATACTCCGTTGGTCATCTGATTGGTTTTAATAATTTGCATTTATTATAAGATTAGTCATTGTAAGTGAGTTACTGTTTACTTTTATTTTTTATTTGATTTAAAAATTACACAGTATCTTATTAGGAAAATAAACCGATGCACGGATGTCAATGTAACAAATATTAACACTGCATCAACGTGTAATCTACAACAATTATTTTGTCATAGTATAAAGGGAATTACGGGTTTATTTTTTATTTCGTTGTTTAGTATCACAAATTGTATTTTATCTAGGCTCATTTATTAATTAAAAGAAATTAAAGTAAATTCACTGCCATCTTTTGAGGTTATATAAAGTGTTAGAAAGTGGCTAACAAATGGTATATGGTTCAATTCCTTAATCAAAGGGTAGATTCCTTTACTTGTATCACAGTGCACGTGGCGGAACTTGTATTTCCCATTAAAATGCTGATAAAATTTTCTATTAAAAAAGAAATAATAATTAAGGCTAGATTCCTCTATTTTAAAATCGTGGTCCCTGTGGTTGGGAAACACTACCATGCCTCGTAAAAAACTTCTAAGCGTGTTATCCTTAGATTATGTTATCCACCAAAGCCTCCTTGGCATGTCGTACGAGGCGACTAAACAAAGGTTGGATCGCTGGGCTGACTATTCGCATCCTTAAAAACCCCAATAGTTGAAAAGCTCAACAAAAAGACGTTCGAGTATTGATTGTTAACTTTAGTGCTAGAGCTGGCAAAAATCAAACTGAGTTTGGTCCGTATTGCCGACACCATCTATCGACCGATATTGGGGGAAAAATGATGTACTTTTCGATCGCGCACGATCTCATTGGGGCTGGCACATTGTTTCCTCATAAAAATATCTACTTGGAAACATGGATACACCCTCGTAAGACACCCCGCGATCAAATTGACCATGTAGTAATTACTAAGGGAAGGTCTCGGGTCATCCTAGATGTGAGATCTTATCGGTCGGCTGCCAAATTTGTAGGCAGTGATCATCAATTGGTGATGTAAAGCTAAGATGGCAGTTTTCGTACAACTCAGGGATCACAGGAAAAAAAAAATTACGTTTCAACTGTAAAGGTTGGAAAAACGAAGATGAGAAAGCACAATATCAGAATCTTGTTAGGAGTAGCATTATGGAAATTAATTCCTGTTCTGATGATGTGAACGCTCTATGGGAGGTATTGAAAACTTCATTTGTTCTTTTAAACCAACTAACACATCTTATACGATCAGCCTACGAGAATACTAGATCGGTCAACAATACTGGGTCTGTTTTTAACATTTCATGCTGAGAAATACAGAATCTTCGTCAGTTCTCCTTTAGGAAACTCACCATCGGTTTATTACAGCGGAATTTCCAATGTCGTAGTCATGCCAAGTGAATGTTCGTTATTATAAAAATGCGGACTGAGGAAAAGAGTTCGAATGGCACTCTTGTTTTGCTTTCGGTAATCCTGATAGCGCACGCAAAATGAAAATTTAGCTGAATTTAAGGCGGCTAAAAACCTGGCAACACGAACAGAATTACCAAAAAAGGTTCGAAAAGATTTTCGGTTGGTGCTAAAGCAGGGCTATAGTATTCGGACCTTTTGATCATTTGCTCGCTAAGTAGAGGAAAACTTCTTGATAGTAGGAAATCGTCAATACCACCTCGAAAAGATGGGGACTATATTTTTTCTACTGCCCAAAAAAAATCTAATCTCTTCGCCCGAAAATTTGCTGCAAATTCTAATTTAGCTGATTCTAAAGTAACACCACCGATTATCTCTCGAGCCAGCTCGGCGATGCGCCGCATTAGATTCAGATCTAGAGTTGTCGTTAAAGTCCTTGCAAACATTAACACAACCAAGTTAGCTGGTCTGGATGGTATCCCCCAAATTGTTCTCAAATATTGTCGTAAATCGCTGTCAAAGCCACTATCATATGTTTGTTCCACTGATCTGTACCAAAAAGGGCACTAAATCGGCCCTTCAAATTATTGTCCAATCGCTATCGTTTCGTTGCTTTCCAAAGTACTTGAGACCATAATCAATTTCCAGCTGATGAAATATTTGGAATGTCAAATCGCCAGTATGGTTTTCGCGGAGGGCGTTCAGCAGGTGATTAATTAATGTTGTCATGGAACAATGGAACAGAAGCTTTTGATCGCGGGTTTGTTGTGCAAATTGAGGGCAGTTGGCCCTTACGGTTCGTTCATTTTATGGATTGAGAATGTTCTTATCTGTCGCAAAATAAAAGTGGTGATGGATGGCGAGACTTCCATTCCATATTTCTGGGTTGAATTTAATCCCAACAAATTTCAATAAATACTTTTTACATTCACACTAATTCATTTAACCCATATGCACACAAGTGCAGTATACCGTAACTATGCATAGTATAGCTTCATGTCACCCTGTACAATGACGGCCCATGAATTTTGCCTATCAATAGGGGGTCAAAGTTGTGTTAATTATTATCACCGATCGTAATCGTGTGAAAAATTACCTCTGTCCCTATTGGAATTCGAACCTGGTACCTCCAAGCACCGCAGCTCTAGCCACTACGCCACTTGCTCGCTAAATACTTCTTTGTATCCGGAAGTGATATGGGCTCGATCCTAGTAGAAAATAGCATTGCAGAGAGAAAGGATTCTAATTTTATTCACCTCAATTTTTAACTTTGTATGCAATATTTAAATCAATTAAAATACGACATAATTATCGATAAATGTTAAAATAATTATGTATTTTATTTATTAATTTTTTTTAAAGGTTTTGAGTGTAGATGCGGCGGATTATATTGTTCAATTCATCGATACAGTGATAAACACGACTGCACGTTCGATTATCGAGAACATGGAGCTCAAGAAATACGACGTAATAATCCCGTTGTAGTCGGAGAAAAAATACAAAAAATTTGAACACTTGTGCCATCAATTAAATTTAATCATAACTATATATAAATAATAATAATAATTAATTAATTAAATAATCAAATAATTTAATATTAATTTATCATTCAATTTATCCTATAAATATATATATATATATAAATATTATCTTTAAAAAAAAAACTATATTATAATAATCATTATATAAAAAAAAACAATAAAATAATAGATTTATAAATTAAAAATTTATATATATATATATATATATATATATATATATATATATATATATATATATATATATAAATTACACAAAACCACACAACCATTCAATACAAATCAATAGTATATTATTTAAATTATTTTCTGTTAATACATTAATTAAATAAATAAACAAAATAATATATATTTATTAAATTTAAACGACTAAAATCAAGAAACACATCTATAAAACAAACACATCTTTTAAAAGCAACCACAACAAATCTGTATCTGTAAAATACAATTTTTATACAACAACAAAAAAAAATATATAAATATACATAATTAAATTTAATTAAAAAATAAAACCTGTATAAATTAATCTTATTTAATTAATAAATGCATAATATAATAATATAAAATCAATTGAATTGAACAAAAATGCAATATGTTAATAATGAGTTAAATGGGCTCGAAAGTGAGTGGACCCCACACCCACCCGATGATACCTTTGCGACACACAATTCCTTTCAAATAATTAATTAATTAAACAAAAAACAAAACTACCAAAGTCCTTTAAATTTAAGAATCTTCTAAATAAATAAAATATGTAATAAATAATATGTTTGTATTCGGTTGAATTATGTGTTTGTGCGTGTGTGATGCATGGGGGGTCAAAAGAACTCGTTGTTCGATACAAAAAACAAAAAAACAAACATATGTATAAACTGTTTTAATTGAGAAACATTTTGATTTTTAAAAAATATAATTAATATTTTTTGTAAGACTTATTAGAAAATAGCGTTCTTGATAAAATGATTTAAAAAACAATTAATAACTGAATTTAGATAAAACTCTAAACAAACACACTAAAATGAATATATATTGTGAAATTTTTTGTATATTTGATTTCTATGCAGGTTAAGTCTAACCGCTTAGATTCTGCTGGATCAGAATTTATTTAAAATCGATTCTACCGTTTTTTTTTTTTTTTTTTAATTAATTAACTTTTCATAAAAAGTATAAAAATTTCGTAAAGAATATTTATAGAGGCACATTTGTAATTCAAATACTAACGTTAAATTAAATTATAGTTTTTTAAATATCTGTATTTGTTGCCACCGAGTTTTATACTTAATTAAAATTGTCAAAAATTACAGGCTTTTTAGACCTACAAAAAATACAGTTCAAAATGTTTGTAAAATTATAATTTTTTTGTTTATTTAGTTATTATTTTGGTTTTTGTCTTTGCTAAATCAGGAGTGAAGCAGAAAAACCAATTAAAAAAAAATATTGAACCACGTAAACAATTTAAACAGTAATAAGATTTATTAAAAATAAAACCATTTTATTACTAACACACATATAAAAACAATGAAGGCTTAGCAAAAATAGAATTTAGACAAAGATTAATTTTTTTTTTTAGTTTATTTTTACTTTTAAAGAAACGAAAAATTTATATAAAGACAAAAGAGAAAAACTCTGCCAACTAAGGCTAAATAATTAATAATTTAGACTATGCTTTCCTCCAATTTGATGAATGTTCTAACTCTAGATGCACCACATATTAAATTTAAAACATAAATATTGAGCAACAGTTTTAGGATACTTTTTAATTATACTAAACAAAAATTAAAATCAAAATTCAGTCCATAAATATATAAATAAATTAATTAATTTAAGTTCATTTTGGTGTAAAGGATAGTTATTTTTAATAAATTTTGATTTAACAAATAATTTTCATTTTAACTTTTAAAATAAATAATAAAAAAAGTAAATAGTAAATTTAATTAAATAAATAAAAAACCAATATTTTTATAATACACATACATGTTCTTTTCCAAAAAACTATAAAAAAAAACTATAAAAAAAAATTTAAAAAAACTTAAAAGTAACGGAATATTTTTTTTTATTAGGTTTATGGATGTGGATTAAATAAAAAACGTTTTATAATTATTAGTTTTTACCACGCAAGATATGAAATTTTATTTTTTATTTTTATTAAACAAAACTATTATACTTTTGTAAAATTTTTATTATTATTATTTTTTTTTTTGTTTCTATTTTATTTTTTAAATGTTTTATTATATTAAACATATTTTTTTTTAGATTTTTATTAGTATATAGAGTAATTATTGTTATTATACTAAACAAAACAAAAAAAAAAAATTGTAACAATTTGAGATAATTTTTGAAAAAAATTAAAAGATACAAAAACAATAATACCATAAAAATAAACTATTCTTTTTTTTTTTTTTTTTTTTTATAATTTAGATTGTACTAAATTTTTCAGCCCTATTTAACCATATATAAATAAATTTGTGTTGCGGAACTATTGCTTTAAAAATTATATATTATTTTAATATTTATAAAATAAAAATATATATGTACGTAAATAAAAAATATACACAGGACAGACAAAATAAACCCAAGTCATAAAAAAAAAAAAAAATTTCAAAACTCCAGGACAACATAAAATATAAAATGGAAATGTTCCAAAAATGTGATAGATTTTCACTAAGCTCTAAAAAATATTCTTACTGTGCAATTTAATAAAAAATAAAACTTGAATATATATTATATATTTTGATTAAAATTAACAATTGAATTTTTTTTTTTTTTTTTTTTTAATAAACATTTGTAATTTAATTAAGTAGAAAAGTGTTAATTTTAATTTTTATTAAACTTTATAAGTAGACAATTTTTATTTTATTATAATTATTTTTTTTGTGTGAACGAGATTATATATAATAAACTATTATTATTACTACACTACCTTCATCAAATTTACTACATACTACTACTAAAATCGGGTTTTCGTTAAAAAAAAAATAAAAAATTAAATTAAATTAAATATTGTATTTTGGATGTTTAATTAATTATCAAAGTATAGATTTTATTAACATATAAGCTTGTATTTTATTAGTTGTATACAACAAAAACATTAATTATTATTATATTATTTTATTTAAAATACACACACAAAAAATAATTATTTATAAACAAATTCATATTCTGAAATCTTTGATATTTGTTTATTTTTATATGTATAGTAAAAAAAAATAAAAAAAAAAAAAACAAAAAATAATATTAATAATAAAAGTGTATATAAAAAAAAATTAAATAATTTGACTACAATTGCTAATAAATTTATAATGATTTAAAAAAAAAATAATTAAAAATTAAAGTAATATTGTTACTTTTTGATGAAATGTGAAAAATTGAAAACCAAATGAACAAAAAAAAATGAATAAAATACAAAATGATAACTCAGTAAATTTTTCCATTGGCCGATCTATTAATTGGCAAAATATAATTTTTTTTTTATACAAAATGGTAAGTAATATTAATAGAAATATTGAGTCAACTCTTCGAATTGTTTTAGTAAACCAGGAATCATCAGCGAACAATACATAGGGCACAACGCAGCCACGTTCCATTCATAAGGCATAACTGCGCTTTGCCATACTAATCTGTTAGCGAAATCAACCCCAGGAGAACGTTTTTTTTAGTCTGTGCATGGCCAGTGTGAATTCCTCGTAGGATGGGTCCTCTATGCACATCTCAGTCTATATTTGACACTAGTTAAACATTGAGTAAATCAGAGAAATGCTCCTTCCATGTGTCGATGTTAACAAGGAGGTTTCCATCCGGTCCCGAATTGCGTTAGACCTAGACCTAAATGTTTGGTGCCGGGGGCCGTCCGGTGACTCCTTTAAAGAAGTTATGTGAACTGCAACTCATTGCTGAGTTATTGTACTGTTAAGACTTCATCCTTCCACTATTCACGCTTGTTTGTCTTCAAATACGCTTGACGGTTCTCCTAGCAAGAACCGCTTTGTTCTTCCGAAGTTTTCAATACCTCGGCAACCAAAGTTGTTAATACCTCCCATAGAGCGTTCACATCATCAGTTTCGTTTATTTCCTGTGATCCTTGACATACATATTTGGCAGCCGACCGATAAGATCTCACATCTTGGATGACCCGGGACCTCCCCTTAGAAATTAACAAATGGTCAATTTGACTTCGGAACTTCTTACGAGGGTCTGCCCATGTTTCCAAGTGGGTATTTTTATAAGGAAAGAATGTGCCACAATGAGCTCGTGCGCGACCGCAAAGTACATCATTCTTCCATCATTATCGGTCGCTGGATCGTGTCGGGAGTGCGGACCTATGTTTTCAGATGTTTGGCAGTTCTAGAATTCCTGTCACCAATCACTATTCTGACGTCGTGCTCCGGTATGGATCCCATCAGGTCATCCAAATTGTAAAATGAGTCTATCTTTGGGTTAGCTCACATCAGTGGGCGCATGAACGCAAATGATGAACAGATTGGCTATAGTCGCATGCGTAAACGTAGCTTACACATACAATTATCAACTGCTTTGAAATTCAAAATAGATTATTTCACCTTGGGCCCAGGATGAAAACCAACACCAAGATTGACGAGGATTGACCAACACCAAAAGCAACGAGTTCCAAGCGATACTCTTACATGGCTGATACGCGCCTCGTTTTCTTAGCGACTGCACGTTCCGCATACAGATCCTAAAATGCGCGTGTCTGTTAACATAACGAATGGGGAGTCGGTTGCAATGTTGGCGGTATCCATATATTCTTTTGTTGATATTTTTAACAATTTAGTTTTTTACGGATGCGGGTAGTCAGCCCAGCGGGCCTAACCTTTATTTAGTCGCCTCCTACGACAAGCCAAGAGTGCTGTGGTGGAGTTCTAAGGATAACATGCTCATTTACAAGTCTTACGAGACATGGGAGAATCCTCCACCCACAGGGTACGATGAAATATGCCCAGAGCTCGATGAAATAGCCTAGTAAACGCATATGCTCCTATAATCGAAGATAAAGGAAAAATAAACTCCATACTAATAAGATTAGTCGTTTATCAGACGTTCTCAGTAAGGTTCGTTTTCCTGAGATCCCTGACGAACGAATTGTTACTTGTCAGTGACCACTTGATTACTAGTTTCGAATTTGGTAGCTAACCAATATGATTGCACATATTGTATGACCAGAGACTATAATTTCTTAGTAAAATTTTCCCATTGGCTAATTTGACGTCAGGGTGTCATTTAAGCGGTTGTCTTTAAGTTTTCAAACGGATGATTTTATAAGAAAAAAATTGCTGGTCACAATAAGATCGTATGATGCGATCGCAAAGCACAGCATCCTTTCACCATTATCGGTCTATAGTTCGTGTCACTGTCGGGAGGTGGAACCTATATTTTCGCATAAGTTTGTCTTTTCGCCAGCTCTATCATTAAAGTGATCAATCACTATTCAAATAGAAATAAAGGATGGGTTGACTACTAGACTCATGCCTACCTTGAATAGTTTCTCGAAGAGCAACAGTTTCCAAACGATACGATTATGGCTGATATAGGCCATACTCCATTTCATGTTCTGTTGATATGTTTAACATTCAACCGGTTTAGACGTGCGAGTGCCCCCAACCACAAGAACTAAATTTTTAAGACGGTGAGACCATTGGAGCATTTTATTAAACTTAACTACTGAATAAAAACCAATTGCAAATCTGTAATATAATTAATTCTGTTTATTTGAAAAAACATAATTAATAAATCAAACGCTTTATTTTTTAAGAACCTCGAACTTAAAACCATTTTTGGAAAGTTCTGTAATTAAGTTTGTTTTAGCAAAAGCAGCTCCCGGTGGTAATACACCACCACTATCTGGCATTTTATCGCTCTCACTGAGAATGGTTGTGGCTGACAGTAATAATGCTACACATGTAGCTCCATAACCGGGATTTGTTCCAGATACCTGCGCCAAAATATGTTTATTGGGTGGTTCTTGGAATACATCAGTTGGCTCGCATACTTTTACATCTTTAGACCATCCATTTCCTGATATCATAATTCTAAAATCAGAATTTCTCATATTTTCTTCAGATGGTCCCTTATGAGACACTGCGCCCAATGAAAATATCCTAGGATACTTTAATAGCAAATAACGACCATAATCAAATCGATTCAATACTGAAAATACGAATACAATCAGGGCCACCACAAAAATACTTATAATATCTTTCATTTGTATGTATGCCCTCATTTGGACGGGGCGTTTTTTTTCGCGATCGTAGAAAAATCGTTGTGATCTCGTGACAACGGATTCATCAACGCCATGGAATGGTAAACAGTATCCTTCAACAAAATCACGTTGGTGTATAAAAAATCGATTTTTTAATAAAGGACAGAATTTCGGTGCCGGTGTTTCGTACAACTTTTCGCGTATACCTTTTATTTTATGAACATTTGCCAATTCATTTACAGCTGAAGCCCATGTTCCGTAATGAATTATTGCTTCACCAATTTTAGGTTTACGTTTATTGTCGGTGCATACATATGTTTCGACGGAATTTAATATACCGTCGAATTGTTTTTCGGCATAGACGATACCTAAATCGGTGGGAATACTATCAAAACCGCATGCCGATACGATGTAGATACCTTTTTCACGTGCCGCTGCATTGTATTTTAGCTGCATAGTTTCCATGTATTCTGGCTCACCGCTAACATCAACATGGTGTGTACCAGCATCGATGCATGCTTTAACAACTTTTTCGCCATAAAATCGATATGGCCCACTACAATTTACAACTACCTAAAATTTTAAATAGTAGAATCTAATTTTACTTAATTAGATAATAAAAATTCTGTATTTACCTTGCATCGACTTGCCATATCTTTTAATGATTTTGGATCATCAAGATCCGCTATCATAACCGGAATCTTCGATAAATCACTCGCCGACTTTTCGCCCATTTCTTTTAGGGTATCCTCTAGTTTGGATTTATTTCGGCCAGCGATTCCCCATGTTAAGTGCGATAAAATTTTCACCGCTTCAAAAACTGTATATTTACCAGTAAAACCACTTGCTCCGAATATTATCACATCTAGTTCGGTAGCCATTGTTGTATGTTCTTTGATATAAATTGTAAACGGAATGATTGATTAGATTTTACCAAATAAAAATGTTAGCTACCAATTTCGAAATTTGATTACTAATATTTGGTGACGTAATATGTTTTTAAAATCGTAACATATGATTTTCGAACAGATTAAAACTGTTATACGTACTCGGTGTTTATTGTGCACCCTGTGGTGCTTTACAAAATATTTTCTAATGTCATTCAAATTCAATTCGAAAAAATTATTATCGCAATTAAAGATATAGAGGTTTTTATAAATCGAAATATAATTAATGTGGTTAAATAAACTATTACGATTGAACATACATTTAAAATCAAACAATTATTGTGTGGTAACTATACTTAAATACGGTTCTACAGTCAAATTATAATCAGTAACAAAAAACTCAAATGGTTTTAGAGTCGAAGGTGGATTAAAAACTTCGTAAATATGAAATATTTAAATCAAAATGAAGCGACAAACATCGATGTGGAACTATTCAATGATTACAAATTTAGCGTTGATCAGTTAATGGAACTTGCCGGGTTGAGTTGTGCTCACGCTGTCAAAAAATGTTTTCCTTCAAACTCTTCAACACTTCGGTTACTTGTTTGTGTTGGGCCCGGAAATAATGGAGGTGATGGATTGGTAGCAGCACGACATTTATCATTGATGGGATATAATGCTGATATTTACTATCCCGTTAAAACGAATAAGGAGCTATATCAAAATTTATTAGCCCAATGCATGTCATTTAATATTACAGAAATCAACGAATGTCCCAGCGTTGCGGAAGTAAACTCAAATTATAATGTAGTCATCGATGCATTATTTGGATTTTCCTTTAAACCACCAATCCGACAACAATTTACGGACATAATGAATGTTTTGTATGCAACAACGACACCGATTGCAAGTATAGATATTCCGTCCGGGTGGCATGTTGAAGATGGGCCAAATTCTGAATGTAATATAAATCCTAAACTTCTGATTTCATTGACGGCGCCAAAACTTTGTGCAACGCATTTTAAAGGAGAATACCACTACTTGGGAGGACGATTTGTACCACCAGCATTAGCACAGAAATACGAGTTGAATTTAATTACTTATCCTGATTGTGAATCTTGTGTTCGAATCATTGACAGTGAATGCAAATAAAATAAATTGTAAGCAATTAAAAGTGGTAAAATTACTCAGTTATCGACAGGACTAGAATATTTTTGGCCCCTCAATTTTTTTTGCATTAAAAATGGTAAAAGTGCATGTGGTCTTCTATAGAAAACTTCCTATTGTAGGTTCGGTACCATCTTTGGACCAAGGTGGTGTTCTTGGTGTATATTTCTCATTTGTTTTTTGGCTAAACGATTTAAAATTTGTACAAATTGTCTACATTGATTGTACGGTTATACCGAGCGTTTACAATGATTCGTCTGGCCGCGTACTGTAGCAAACACAAGTAAGTTACGAAGACATACATATTACACAAGGCAGACACGTAATAACGGTCTTTCGACTCTGTAAACTGTCAATATTTATCAAATTAACCACCTTCAGTTTTTTTACTAGTTGTTGTCTTTGGTTTGTCTTGTGTGTGTCATACAAGAAGTATGAGTAGATTTGTGCCAAAATCGATCTGAGCTTGAGGTGTGTCGGTATCTCTATTTCCTCGAATCTCCTAAAAGCTAACTGACATGTTACCTAGTACAGCTTAAAAATACATTTATAACGATTACCAATAACAAACACCAAACACGTCTTTCTTTGATGAGTCTGAGTCTGAAACACATGGAGTATTGTCTTTTGAACGTCTTGGGATTGTTACGAGTAGTGGTATTTAGTTTGTCTTACTGTATGTGTTACTCAAGATATTTTTGCTAGAAAAGTTTCACGTGTAATCGATATAAGTGCTTAGCTAAATAGCTATAATTTAGTATTTGGTGGGAAATCATGTCTCCGGGGGGCTTGGTAGTTCTCAATTAATACGAGACTACATTTTTTTCGATTTAAAACCTATTCTCATATGTTATTTGCTAACATTGAAAAATATCAGAATTTCCTGTTTAATTTTCATATTAGACCGTAAACAAGCTTTCGCGAGATTGGTTAACACGAAAATTAAAGATACCGGTATTAAATTTTATAACTTACTTTTTTCAGAATACATTCAATTCAAGCATTCGCACCATTTTCTTATACGTTAATATTTAAAATTACCTTTGTTTGTTGAACTTGGAATATTCGAAATTGAAAAGGTAAAACGACATTTTGCTTTCGCCGCTTCCCGAAGTAAACCTCTCACTTTTCGGTTTTCCGCGTGACTTATTTTTCGGCTACAAGTATATATTACATAGTATATTTTAGTTCGAAAATTGGCCGCCCCTTTATGTTAGATTTCACCGTTTCACGTGACATTTCAACTTACTATCAGACATCCAAATATTTAAATTATCTTTGGCTTTTTATGTCCACATGCATTGCAAAAAACAACCGGTTACATCTTCTCGATATTCGGTTCGTTTACCATTAAAATCGAATAAAAGTTTCCAACTTGACTACAGCAGTATTAAAAATCTCTGTCATTCATTATTAAATTTTTCTCGCTATACTTATAACTTTTTGAAGTCATAAAAAAAATAAATAGCCAGACAAAATGCAAGGATTGAGCTTAGCCAGCTTGAAAAAGCATCCAGCTGTAAGTTTATTATTTTATGCAAATATAAATTATTTAAATGTACCACCGCAGTTAAATGACATGCTAATGTCAAAGTCAAAAGCTTACATAATTCATTACTTGCCACTGCGCTATTCTACATTTTTCTTTTTTCCAGTTAATTCCATTGTACGTGTGCATCGCCGCTGGAGCTATTGGTGCCACATATTACACCCTCAGATTGGCTATTCGCAATCCAGATGTAACATGGAACCGTAAAACTAACCCAGAACCATGGCAAGAATACTCCAACAAACAATACAAGGTAAAATAATTTAGACGCAATTTCCCAACGACTTAAATGTTGTTACTAATTGTTTATATCTATTTTTAGTTCTACTCACCAGTTCGGGACTACTCAAAACTTGAAAGTGAAGCACCCAAATTTTAAATTATCGAATGCAAACTTAATGCAATACTAGAGCAACCTCCATCAGTTGCAATAGAATACTATATGAAATAAATGTAAATTAATTGATCTGTTCAACAAACCAATGTTTATATTTAATATTATCGACCTACTGATAAGTGATATCGGAGACTAACCCAAATTTTTATAGATAAGTTATCAAAAAAAAATTTGGCAAATTAAAATGACAACCGTGTATTTGGAATTGTATAATCAACACTTTATTAAAACCGTAGACCAATTGCCACACTTTAAATTATAATCTAGTACATTTATAGGAATTTCAAGTTGAATTTCTCCAAATTGGTTTTCTTCCAACTCTGGGCCAGCTGGTACGCCTAATTGTCCATATTTATTCCAACCACAGCTAAATAATTTTCCATTATCAGTTTTAACAACTGTATGCCTAATACCACATGCTACTTGACAAAAATCTAAATCGTTTAAAGATATTAAACTTGGAACACCACTTGTGAAAGATTCGTTGCCTAGTTGACCATTGGAGTTCCATCCCCATATATATAGGTCTTTAATTTTTGATATTGCAGCTACATGCCATCCACCACAAGCAATTTGAACTATTTGCGTATCTCTTAATGCTTTAATTAGTACCGGCCGCTCAACCGTATCAATAACATCTGGAGTTCCGTGTTGCCCTCGTCTAAAATGTATACGAATTTAATATAAAATTATATGTAATACCCCTGAACTTTATTGCAACTATTTACAATCCACTACCCCACATATAAACATTTCCATTTGCATTCAAAATCGCCAAATGTTCGTTTCCACAACAAATCTGCACAATTTTATATTTTGCATCGAAATCAAAACATTTCGTTGGAATTTTATAAAATGAATTTTTGTTTGTAACGGCTATATTAAATGTACCACCAGCGCCACATCCAATATCGGTAATCATTTCGTTGTCACTACTGATGCTATGAACTGGGCTAGTTTCTGCTAAAATATCGAGTTTTGTGCTGCATTGAGTCTCTACGAAATATTGATAGAGATCCCCATTTTCTAATAATACCAAAATAAATGGATGATCGTTCCCGCAAATCTTTTTGATTCGATCGTCATATTCTATATTGTGTGGGAATGCTCCAGTGATGTAAAGTTTATTATTTATTCGAAATGCATTGTAGCTAAATAACGATATGAAATCGAATGAGTCTGCCTGCTCGAGCGATGGCTTTAATTCTAAAACTAAACAAAATGTATTATATGTAAGATAAAATATAATTAACGTTCAAATAACAAACCTTCAAGTTTATCGGAATACAATTTATTACAGCTTGAGAATTGATTAAATCCATTATGGCCACACCATAACATTTGGTTTGACATGTCGTCGAAAAGTATTGGTAATTTGGATCGTAAAATCAATGATTATTTTGGAGAAATTTCTGACATGTCTCGCGAATGTTGACAATAGAGTTTTTTATATTTACCACTAGCTGACACTGCTGGTATAAATTTAAAGATTATACTATTTCTCTAGAGATGGTAGGTCCAGCGCTAAAAATAGTTAATCTTCGAGCATAAAGATAATAACTGTAAAATTTAAAACGTACGAAAAGTTACAAAGAAATAAATTGAAAAATTATCAGTGAAATCTATAAAGTTGTTAAATTATTTAGTTGTGTGATATATTGCTCCAATATGATGCAAATTATATAAAAACAATTAATTATAAACTTGCTTAATAAACTTTTTAAGGTAAATGTTAAGTCTATAATATTTTTTCAATTTTATTTTAACTTTTTGGATTTTAATTGTCTGCACGTGAATGAATATTCAATGTAATGCCAAAACTGTTTGTATATCAAAATTTAGAAAAACTATGGTAAGTAGCCATTACCAATTATAAATTTATCAAAATGGCTGCCGTCTTTTTTTGTATTATAAAATTAGGGGATTTTTAAAATAATATAGAAGAAAACAAGATCTAGAATTGTTGCAAAAGTGTCTGGTCGGTGAAAAATCCTTTAAAAGATACCAAGAGATAAGAAAAAATCAAAGAGGAGATCAGCTGCAAGTGATTTTAGCTCCGATGAGGATATGGTGCGGCGAATGGAGCATGAATTTGCAAATATCGTTAACTGCGAAATACGACTATCGCTTAGTGTCACAGTTAACTCGAAACAAGTACAGTCATCGTTGGTGACCGTTCTGCAAAAGGAGTTGGTTCTTAAAGACAGAGAAATCCAAATTCAGTTCAAGGAAGCTATCTTTATTTCTGAGAGAGTTAGGGAATGTGGTAAAAACGGAAGGCAAGAACATTGACATTAGGGCTGACATTAGAGCGTATAATGTGCGATATATGGATCGATATATGGATCGAAAATTCAAATAACCTATTCACGTCGTCAAAAATAGCGTGTTAATAAACGCTCCTACAATCTACGATATTGAGAAAGGGACAACTTGATCTTAACAACGTAAAAGGTACTGATGTGACTGAGAGGGTTCGACAAATGATTGTGAACCAAGCAAACGAGTTATGTCGAATTCCGCTATTGAATTGATCTTCGTGTTACTTGATCCTAGGATCACAATTAGTTCAATCGGTGAGTGATTTTCTTGGGTTTGGTCAATTATCATCGCAAGATGGCCTTGTATCGAATGATGTACAAAAAACACATTCACATACACACATTTTTATAACTGTATAAATGTAGTACACGAGCTGTTTGTAAAGTTTTTTTCGAAAAGTAAACATAACTCAAAGCGATCATTTAATTCATAATTTTGCGTTTTTAGTATTACCGATTTGTACCCAGCGATTGTTAATTTTTAATTTGTTAGTTTCTTGCTTGCATTTGCTAATAGTGTGGACGAGGCTTTTTAGTATGACCATTCAAATCCTCAATATTTGGTTTGAAGTCATTTTTAGTACAATACATCATTCATAGTATATATAAATCATTGCTAACTTCAATTCAATTTTCTATATAAAATAAGTTTAGTGTCGGTTTATTATTATTCGTATATTTTGAATTAATATAAATATAAACATTTTTTAAATATGGTGAGTCGATTTATAAATATATTACTAATATTAAATTAATATAAAAATATTGTTATACGAATGTCTCATTAAAACAATTTTTACTTTTATATAATTTTATTTTGTTAGCCTCTGTTGTCATGGATACTCGTGTTAACAAATAATTAAAATTATATCTATTTTAACTATAAATTGAATTATTATGTTTACTTTTTAATTATTTCGATTATAATTTCAATATTTAGTTTACGGCTTATGTTAAGCATTAATAACTAAATTAATTTTTAGGGACTGTTATCACTTCTACGAAAACTAAGATCTACACCTGACAAAGAATTACGAATTTTACTCCTTGGCTTGGATAATGCAGGTAAAACAACGCTTTTAAAACAACTGGCATCTGAAGAAGTAGCTCATGTCACACCAACAGCCGGTTTCAATATTAAATCCGTTGCTGCAGATGGATTTAAACTAAACGTATGGGATATAGGGGGACAGTTAAAAATTCGTCCATACTGGAAGAATTATTTCGAGAATACAGACGTTTTGATTTACGTGGTCGATTGTAATGATCATAAACGAGTACCTGAATCTACTGAAGCCCTAATCGAAATACTTACGGACGAGAAATTAAATGATGTGCCATTATTAGTATTTGCAAATAAACAAGATTTGTCGGATGTATTACCAGCTGCAGAAATAGCGATTGCACTGGGTTTAGTTAATTTAAAAAATCGAACATGGCAGATTATTGGATGTTCGGCAATCGATGGAATGGGAGTAAAGGTTTGCAATTAATATATTAATTAAATATATACCACATCATTTTGTTATAACGCCATCGTTATAATGTGTAAATTTATTATTACAGGAAGGCATGGAATGGATTTGCCAGACAATTAAAAAAAAATAAACGCAAGACTTTCAGTCAGTTTTTATTTATACTATTCTCCGAAATCGTTTTAAATGTTATATGGTTGCCAGCACAATTTATCTATAGCTATATATGAATTTTAATTTTAGTCCTGCAGTCCATTCACTATATAATATCCGTAATATAAAACGAGATAATTTATTTTTTTAAATTAAGATACTTTTATTTTTATTAACATAATTATATATTTTTTCGATCTTAATTACTGTTATTTATATATAAAATATAATTCTACATCAGTCAAATGAAAAATTACAACATTTATTTTCAATCTAGAGTACCGTCGACGTCTCTAAAGAAAAATAACTTAACATTCAGCTGAAGCTTATCACAAACTTAAAATACAAAAACTTATAAACTAAAAATTAATTATGTGATTTGTAATTAAATATCATGAATTGTTTTTGATTTTATTTTTTTTTTAGAATGGCGACAATTGAATTTGGATCCACACTTATATTCCGATTTACAGTTCATTGTGAATATATTCTGTTGTTACTTTGGCCTCGTTATCATGAAAACCGGTACAATCGACGGGGAAACGAGTTTGGCAATTAAATGGTTCGTTGATGACACTGAATAGTGTCCAAAATGGTGTACCCGTTTCCGTGCTAATGAACCATGCGGCGGCCATACTTCCAAATTTGGTGATACCAGATTTAAATTTGGCAAGACCAAAATTTTCCTGGCCATTGTTCGAATTAACTTCACACAGAATATATTTATCACAATGAGGCGTTTCGATTGCATGCCGATAGGCACGATATACTCGTAGCACAGGTTCAATAACCTCTAAATTAAGTGTATCAGTAAGTTTATCACTAATTTCGGTTGAATTGAAATTTTGTAGTAAGCCACGAGCCTCGCCAAGTTTTAACAAATCTTTAATATAGTTAATGGTTGGTTTAACATAAATTAATGATTGTACTTTAATACTAAGATGTTTCTTAATAACGTGATCGACTAAATTTGAAACGGTTTCACTTGCCCGGGTTGTATCAATAAGTGTTTGCTTTGGATAGCCTTGCGATTGTAAAAATCCGTTTAACATCAATTGTCCCGTATGGAAATATCTGTAAAGTAATATTTAAACAAAAAATGATTATGAGTGGATAAAAAAGGGTGAAAAGTAAATTTACCGTTTGTTTGAAAATTAAGAAAAATATTCGAAACCGTATTGATCTGCAGTATTTGCATAAATTTCTAATTATAATCAAAAAATAATTTTCTTTCAATCAATTTTCAAAAGAAAGTTAATATAAAAAACTATGGGTGAGGTGTAATCAAATTACCGTTAATTCAAATCATAATTATTATGTTATGCAATATATGTTCTGAATTCTTAATTGTCAGTGGAGTTCGGACTCGAACTCTTTTTAATTTAATTATATTGAATAACCGTAATTTACATATACGATGAATATTATGACTGTATTATATATATATATATATATATATATATATATATATATATATATATATATATATATATATATATATATATATATATATATAAATTAGTGTGTAGACTCTTATTTATATATAAATAAATGAAATTATGAGTTAAACTAACAACAAAAAAAAAATAAACTTGAATGTACAGTTAGTTGAAATATAGGTCACGAAGACAGAAATTTTAATAAGAAGTCATAAAAAGATTAAAATGGTATTTTTGGTTAAATAGACAATGAGTCATAAATTTACTTGTAGTAATCGTTAGTAGTGACTAGACAGACGGATCTATAATAAAAATAACTTACCTGGTATAAACTTCTGGGTTGGCGATATAATTAGCCCAGTCAGCAAGATATAACGTTGCTTTTTTAATCCATTTACGTCTGAATGATTGATTTTCGAGTGATTCAAACAGTTTTTCGTAATCTAACTTATCATCTCGGCCGACAAATCCCTTAAAAACTGTATGTATTCCAGATTTTTCCCATAAAACTTGAGCCAATTCCGATTGTTGGAAATGATCCCAGATTATATGAATTTTTTCTAAAAATGGTGGTAGCACCTTTGCGTGTTCTTTATGTTGTTGTTCTATTTTCTGCCCATCTGGGCCGGCGAAAGAATTGAAAGCTTGCATCACCATCGGTAGTAATGCTATTAGACCATCGGACCCAGTTGATTCAGTTTGTCGTTTCTCGCGATGATGTTGTTGCGGTTGATTTTGGCTGGCTAAAAATGTTGAGGCCAACGATAAAACTGTGTCCATAATGGGGGGTTGTTCATCACTTCGTTTATTATGGTTACTGTTACTAGGAGCCGAATTCGATGAAGCAAACATTTGAATCATGTTTCCGATAAGAGCCGGATCAAATCCACCTCCACCGCCACCTCCTGAATTTCCACCACTATTCATACTTGATATTATACTACCGATGCCGGATAATATTGCTCCAGCTCCGTTATCCGATTTACCCGCACCACCCTCCGGTTGCATAAAACTGCCAATTAACGACGCAATGCCACCTAGTCCATTACCTCCACCACCACCACCACCGTTTTGATTTGTTAACGTTTCCTGTAGAAATGCAGACGCCATATCAAAAAATGGGCTTCCTGCATTATCTTCTTGTTGTCCTTCATAAGGATTACCATAACTTCCAGGTCTCTGTGTTGTGTGACCCGACACAAAATTTAACAGCACCAACGTAAATACAATCGTTTTATAACTCAACATTTTTTCTTTTAATTTAAAATCACTTAACAATTTCACAAAAAAAAAATTAACAGACAAGACAAGAATTTTTAGTTCGTCTTCACCATCGAAACCTTCAAATAGTTCTGAAAGAAAAGAAAAAGATTTTTATGTGTTAACGTTACGGTGCTATGATCATTTTAATATTGCTTTGGATCGAATAACAGTAATTTATTTGCGTCTTACTCACCGCACTTCACTTCTTTCACTTAATGGTGTGCTGCTTGCTTATAAATATGTAAGAAAACTTACGTGTATTATTCGCTTTGGTTGCGATTTTTTATTTTTATTTCAATGTTATGTATACCATCTTAAGAATGTATGTAAATGTAAATTAGAAGTGTAAATTGTGTATACGTAATATTATATACACATCAATTACTCAACTATGTATTTCTTATATACATCTCTATATATGTTATGTATATAGTAGATATACTCGGGTGTATACTAAAAGAACTACATATTTAAATGTTGATTCTTTCTTCCAGTTTTCTTCTACACAACGTAATGAAGATTCTTACCAATAAAATGTAGTGGTAAGCACGTTGACCCTTTTAATAAATGTATTAAGATTTGTGTCGAAAAGAAATGGGTTACTGTCCATCCTTGACCTTGTTTCGTAAATTATTTTTTAGTATAAAGGTGTCCGCATGTTCATGATATACACATACAAATGTCTGATGTAAAGTCTTTGAATATGAAGTATATTTGTGTGTGTAGTTAGTGCTTATAGTTTATGAACCCGACAGAATTGATTTTTAAATTTAAAAGTAAGGTGAAGCGATAAAAACTAACTTAACTATGCCATTGCCATTTGATAAGGAATAAATTGTTGCATTACATGTTGCGTTTAAATTATATTTTTAATCAAATTGTTCTGGTGACTGATACAGAATAATCGAATTCAGTTCTGCTTTATGCACCAAATACCCTTTACGCTTTGCAAACATTAATTTACTACATTATATACATCTAACTAGTTTTACTTGTAGAACGAGTTGAAATTAGTTATTAGTAAGCAACAGGAACACTGAGGTGTACTGCAACATCAATAAATGTCAACAAATCGCAATAGTGTAAGCGAGAAACCTCGTTAAAATAATAAAGAGCCGAAATGTTGATTTATATTTTTACGCCCAAATGTTTAGGTGTATTTTTTATTTTAGGTTAAAACTTTTCGCAGGAAGAAAATTTATTAAAACTAAAATTTTTAAAAGCCTTATCACTTGAGTAAGCTGAGTTTTATTTTCATTAAATTATAGATCCTAGTTTAAAATTAAATATTCGTACGCTATTTTAACGATTTCTTTTGAAATCCAAATTGACTTAATTTACTTTGAATCGATGTTTGGGGTACCGCCAACTTTGACAGACCCATTCTTATTCGAGGTTTTGATTTGATCGGTGATTTTTTCGAAGATTTCATCGGTGAACTTTTAGGTGACTTTTTAGGTGATTTTGCATCTTTAGTAATTGTCTTTTTGGCGAAAGTAAATGCATTACACACATTTTCTATGTTACTGCTCTGTGATCCAAATATTTGAGGTTCCTCATTATTATTGGGGTTGTCTAATATTTCGCATGAATGTGTTTCTTCGCCAAATTCGACATAGTTCACGATTCCATTATCTTTCATTTCCAGCTCTAATTTAGCCGGTTTTGTGGGGGATATATCTTTTGGCTTTAACGCGTTGAAAAATTTACTAAGAATTAATTTTTTGTTTTTGGCTACTGATTGAGTTGAGTTCATTAAAGTGGATGTAATGCTGCGAGTACTTGGCCCCGATTCTAAACAGTGTTTCTTTTTCGGAGGTGAATTATGTTCAGGGCTCTGTCGTTTTTCACATGTGGTTTCCGTTAGTACTGTCGTGTGCGACGATTTAACGTATATATTCAATATGGCATCTTCTGAATTGCTATCTTCGATTATTTCTTCTTTGATATCGGGACTATTTCGATCGGATTTAATTTTTAAAATTTTACTGCTCCATTGGTTAGTGGTATTTTTACTACGAACGACTAATGTTCGCGGGATTTCGTTAGGCGAGTTTATTCTCCAAATGCTAGGCTGCTTACACTTGTTATTTGTGAACGATTTTGATTTCTTTTTAGCCCCTGACTTGAGTGTATCAGGTGACCAATCGTCTAGTTTTTGTAATGAAAATGGATTTAAATTTCCGAGAGCGAGGTTAAACGCCTTTTCTTGATCGGTCATTAGAATTCCTGCATTCACACAGTACTGCTCATTTGTGGCTTCAGTCAACTCGTTTAGTCGAACTTGTTTTCGTTGTATGGGATCGTACACTAACATATGCCTAAACGTTGCGGCTGCCTTCATAAATCCATCAATATACTCTTCGGGAACTGATGGTATTTTTAAATTTAGGAATGATACGATTTTCGGTATGGAATTTTTGATATCTGGATCTTGTGTGCACATCACAAATTTTTTGGCTTTTACTAATCCCACTCCGGGCAGGGATTTTAGGTAGTCACATCCAGATAGAATACACATATATAAAAATTTATCAAAATTGTAATTTTCAGAGTTGCATCCCATAGCTTCAGGTAATTTATCGGCTTCGACTAGAACTGCAGTCCCTGTTAGTTGCAGCTTAAAAAGGATTTTGTCACATCCAAATAACACCAGATCCGAATCTTCTGTTATAACATAATCGGCCAGTTTGATTTTATTGAGATATGCAAGTTGTGCGTCGGCCTCGTACGGCGCAACAATACAGTCAACATTGATGGATCGACATTCTTGAATTAGTTTTAACGCCATTTCGTGAGTAACATCAACACAGCGGGTTAAATATGAATAAGCTTCACCAGATTTACCGGCTCGTAATAATTTTAGACCTTTTTCTTTTGCTTCTTTGCGCGATTCTCGTCGTTTTTTTTCGGTATCTGCTTTGGCTGGTAGATGTTGGCCATCAAACACTAAAATGGGTTTGATGTCATGAGCCAACAACATATTTACATATTTCATACAGTAGTCTACATATCTAGAACGGGATTAAATTAAAAGTTAGTAAGTGTACACAAGAGAATTAAAACAGGATCTTACTTGTCAGTATCTTCATCGCGCACCAGTTGAACAGCACATCCGAATGCACCTTTGTGCAACCAACAATACGTGTCGACTGCCACGGTAGATCCTCTAATATCGTTCAACGTCACTTTTGATGTAGCCTTTTCAATAAAAGGTAAAAGCCCAGTCACTCCCATTACGAATTTATTTTATTTTTTAATGATAATACACTTTTTTTGTTTATATGTAACGGCGGGAACTTTTATAATTTTCATGAAAAATTATTTCTGTCAAAGCTTCAAAGTTGATTCGTTTTATTGTAGGTTGTGTAGTTGCTATGTCAAAATTGTACTAAATTTAGACTAGGGGAAATATTCATTTTCGGCGATGAATCGGTTTTCCTATTTTATTACCATTTGATGAATCGATCGTTTGGGTAAATTTTAAAAATTCTTGTGATTTCGGTTTATTAATTTAGTTAGTTGAATGTGGTTTTGACGGTACAATCGTCACTGGCGATTTTGATACGTAATCAGTGAAAGCCAATGTAATATTTTCTCTTTTGATTTGTTTTCTTGTTTTGTGTTAAGAAAAACTAACTACTTTACTTTTAACGCGTTATATAGTTTATCACTTACCAGTTTTCATTTCCTCGATCTTAGGGTGAAAGTAGTCGAGTATATAATAATTTTATTGAAAAACAAATAGCTCAGTGTTACTTATACTTTGTGAAATAAAGTTTTGATTTTCCGCAGTACATTAAAATGTTAAAATTCGATCAGATCGATGCAAATATAAATAAAAAATTGAATACATTATTGTCACCTCCTGATAATTGTATCACTATAAATCCAGGGAACATAATTCTCCCGAAAGATTACTTAAAATTTTGTAATAAAATTAAAAATTTTAAAGTGTACAAAGATGACATTTGGATTGTATCGTATCCTCGGACTGGTTCGACGTGGGCCCAAGAAATGATTTGGCTATTGGGGAATAATTTTGATTTTACAAAATCAAAACAATTACAAATGGTTCGTAGTCCTCTACTCGAGTTTTCCGCATTGTTTATCGACTTATCGGCAATGCCACATGATCTTAGTGATTCGATTGAATATGCAAAAGGAATGGCAAGGCCGCGTTACATCAAAACGCATTTGCCATTACATTTACTGCCGACTGATATCGATGTGGTTAAACCAAAAATTATATATACGGCACGAAATTTAAAAGACTTGGCCATTTCATATTATCACTATTTAAAACTATTGTATCACATGACCGATGATTTTGAAACGTACTGTGATTTATTTTTAACGGGAAATATGCCACTAGGACCACCACTTGATCATATGCTTACATTTTGGAAGAAACGAAACGAAGACAATATCCTTTTTTTAAAATATGAGGAAATGAATCGTGACCTAGTCGGGGTGGTTAAAAGGGCAGCTAAATTTTTAGAAATTAACGAAAACGAATTGACTGAAGAACAAATGAACAGTATGCTAAAACATTTAAGTTTTGCAAATATGGAGAAAAATCCGGCAGTCAATTTGGAATCGTTGGTAAAAAATCAGGAAAATAATCGTAAATTTATTAGGAAAGGGAAAGTGGGCGATTGGAAAAATAGTTTGAGTGTTGAAATGTCTGAGCGATTCGATGAGCTGATTAGATGTAAACTCGAGTTCAGCGGACTAGACTTTCAATATGATTGAGATGTTCAGCTATGACTGTGTAATTTATGTGGATAAGTTGTAATAAATACTTTGATTAAGAAAAATGTTTTTTTATGATTTAATTATTTGTACTTATGTTGGTTGATAACCTCCTTAATCCAAAGCAACGAGGTTATTTACATTCCATAACCAAACTGTCCTTTGAGTTGTGTTTGTGCAAGTGTCTATGACATTTTGAAACGTACTGTGATTTATTTTCTCGCAAAATTTCAACGCATGACCATACTTGTAGTAAATAAATTCTTATATCATGGGCAAAAGTAAATTCTAAAAAAGTATACAAAATTGTACTAGATCGGATCGAAATTCATTTTATTTTAATAAATTCATTTAGTTTTCCGTAAAAATTGGGCCGGAGGTGTTGTATTGTCAAGTTGTTCGTGATTTTTTGTTTTTAATTTTGTGATTTGTAAATTGTACAGCTTCAAAAAACATCACATATTCACGAAATGTCTTTAGCAAATTTATCAAAATTAGGCATTAACTATTTTTGGAGAACTCCTAGAATATGCCATAATTTGGCTTCCAAGAACAGCTACTATACATATTCATTAGAACCATCACAACCAATTCCTGGTCGTAGTCCATGTATAGTCGATAGTCCGGCTAAAGCTGTGGAATGTATAAAATCAGGTATGTGTGCGGCAAAATGCGTCAATCAATGAATTTTTTTTTGCGTATTATATATTTGTGATTGTTTATAGAATATACAAATAAGTTCATGTAGATATTAGATAACAGATTTTCTTCTTGTTAAGATTTATTAATTCTATATAAGTTACATTTCAAATTAGTTTTAAACTTTTATACCTAGTTAGGAACTTTATTTTTTTGTAATATTTAACTTGAATTCGAATTTTATGAGTATGAGTAGTTTTTGACGTATGCAACTTTATACAATGGACTTTGCGTTCATATGAGTAGAAATGTTATCAAGACATAGATTGTAAAAAAAAAATAAGTAGATTTATGTTTAAAAATATTATATAGGTCTTGAAACATATACGATTATTTATATAATTTATTTAATAATATATTATAATATGTACAAACCAATTTTATATTTTTAGATATTTTGAATTTAAAATAAAACATTTCTGATATATATTTTTGTAGTGTATGTGATTATGTCATTACCATCGAATACCGAGCAAAGGCGGCGCATTTTTAACTCTTCTTACTGGTTTTGAATACCAAATAACTTGATGCGAAATTTGTCATTTTGCATTTTTATTATATAATTTTGTATGTGATTAAACCGGTTTTAACTTTTAACTGCATTTATATGAAACTACGAATGAAGATAATAATGTCATTTCTTATAATAGCTCTTAGTAGAGCAGTCTGCACCGTTTGAACCCGCACGCAGCTAATATCGTGTTTCCGGTACCAATTATCAGTTATTTTACCAGAGCCGTACGTAATTGGTGCAATAGATATTGATTTAACTGTAAAATAGCCTTAACATTTCTATGCATTTCCCCTAGATCGGCCAATTGGTTGCACAATGCACGATGTTGATTATAATTAACATGTTGATATTTGAATGCAGTTTTAATGGCATCATTGATATTGTAGTTTTTTGACTTCATTATTTTTTTTTTATAATATAGTCATTAGAATATTAACTGTTTTGTAGATATTGCATAAAATATTAAAATAAATTCACATCTGACCAGTTTACCTAAGGAAATGATAATGCGCATTTTATTGGTCACTGGAATAAGAATAAGAATGATAAATTTCCCCTCATTCCCATATAAAACCATCAAAAAGTTGGAATTAAACTATTCCAAACGGAATGAAATGCATGCAATTGTTGTAAAATTACCAATAAAATATGGCTAATAAGTATTCCCGTTAGCCGATTTACATTTTAATTTTCGAACAGATTTATTTGCAAGTTTAAATAGATCCTCTGAGTCAGACGATACCCAACATTTTTTAGAACTATTTTATACCTTTAGGAATACAACCAGTTTTCAACGCTACTGCATTTAAATTATTTTTCTGAACGGAAGTTTTAAATTTTTTCGTTCTACTACTGCTGTACTACGCTGTATGCTGCAGAGTATAAGTCTAAGCATATTATAGCTAAAAGTATCTTGATATTCGTAATCATCTAACAAATTTTTAAATGATTTTAGCCTAATGCAAAAAGTTTATTAGCAAAATGCAAAAAGGAGTAGATTGAAGTAAGTACGTACCGAAAATGTATTAAGACAAAAAAGTAATAAATCTACTCCGATCGGAGTAAAGTGGCAGCCATAGTCGCTGTCGTTTTGTTCCATAAACGAGATCAGGAATTTTCATTAATTTCATGATCTCGTGGTTGAATAAAACTCGGTAAGTGTCGTCATCGTCGCGTTTGGGGCCATGAATCTAGCGCATGATTCTTCTCTCGAATGTCATTAATTAGCTCTCATACATATCCGTCAGGGTCCAACTCTTACACCCATACATAACAACGGGTCTTATCAACACCTTGTACAATTTCAGCTTGTCGGCATTTGCAAGGTATTTTTATTTTAGCAGCGGACGTAAGACATACAAAGCACGATTGCTAGCGACAAGGCTTGCTTTAATATCCCCTCCCACGCAGTTATCATGAGTGACAAGGGATCCGAGCAATCAGAAGCTTATCACTCCTTCGAATGTGTGGTCATCGCTACTAAAATCCATTGCGTCTTGGTCTCTAAAATCAATGATCGTCTTGGTCTCTAAAAAATGCAATTAAAACTTTATTAGTAACAATTAGGTAACAACTAAGATAACATCATGACCCACAAAAAAGTGATGCCAATATGTTTATCCACATAACATAAAACCTCGTGGATATTTCCTTAAAAATCAAAGATTTGATGGAATAAATTTCTTAGTATTTTACGAATACATCCCCCAAATTTGAGAAATTTACAAACCTAATAAAAAAGTGCCAAAGATTCATGTCTGGTCAGTCTGACGATTGATTGACTAATACTGAAAAAAATCAAGTGCATCGCCTAACAATTTACTAGCATTACTGACCTTGAGACTATCAGAAAAGTTGCAACACCAGTTAATTGTGTACTGCCTCATTTCTGCATATAGAAAACTGCTACTGTAGTTCTAATTCCCGAATGGCAAAGATGGTTCGTTTGCATTAAATTCTCGTTCCACCAACTTCCAAAAACTTCTGTCCCTACATCTTTTTAAAATCGAGTAAAATGATAAATTGAGACTTGATAAGTCACTCGTGTACAGAACGAATTGCTTCTAAACGCGTTCAATTTTATCTATATGGCATTGATAAAATGTTGATACTTTCTGAAAAGTACATATATTCTTTTAGTCTCACAAATCTGTTCAATTGGCTTTATGAAACATAAAGTAAGTTTTTGCAATAATAGGATTAATGAGTTTAGTAAAAATAACATCACACTGTAATTTAGTACATGCAAATACTCGTAGTAATTTGTACAATTAAGTATTTCCAAATCATCTGCATACACCAATCAATTTGCGTTATAAACTCCTGTCGTGGTTACTTATTCACAAATTACAAATACCAAAAGTCTGATTAGTTTTCAAGTACAGATTTTAGTTTTGTAACAAAAAAGTGGAGAGATAAAATTATTACTACAAACACTGTATCAGTAATTGGCACTACACATTGACGACATTTAACTCGAATTTGAAACACAAAAAAAAATGTAAACATGACTTCTAATATTAAGTTTTGTTATTATTTTTTGAATAATGTAGACTTTAAACCCAGTAAAAGTGGCAAAAGATTGACACACGCGACAAAAATTGTAATACGGCAAAATTTTTTATTATCGAAATAAAATACATATATCGATTTTCTAGGTCAGTTATATTTATATTTTTCGTTCAAGTTCTATTTCATCGGTTAGTACGAGTACTAGTAAAAGTATGTAACTATTCAAATTTTTTCCGAAACTTTAGTCATCAATTATCTTATCAGATTAATTGTTGAGATTTTATAGGTTGTATTTTCAATGCTTGGGGTTTGGCTCAAAGGGCAATGTAAGAAATAATTTACTTTATCAACACTTTAAAAAAATATAAAATATGAAAAATAACGCTGACTTAGGGATTTAAATAGAGCTACAACTACTCATAATAAAACCGTTGAACGTAAAAGGGTGAGGAATTTAAATTTCGACTAACAAATTATGTAACAACTTTACATACAAAATCATGACTAGTCAACTCCGAACAAGTCATTGTCAAGTGTATCCACGACATATAACTGGGCCATGTAACAATCACATCAACAACTTTATCGGAAAATGTAAATAAATTGTAGTTGGTTGTACCTGCTCTGGTGACGATGGTTAAAAACTGCAAGTAAAACACCCTTTCCATTATTTCATTTGCTTGTTTCAATCTAAATGTCTCACTCAATGTAACGTTGAAAAACGTTGAAGAATTTTTCCTTTGGAAAACAGTTTAATTATGTCTTGCCGAAAACAACAGATCATATTTGTGGTGGAATTCCGAAACGGATATCGAATGAAATAAGTAGTGATGATTTTGATTGGTTGAATATCAAAAGGGGTCTTGCCGTAGATAATCGTAATTTGCTTACGTACATCTAACGGTAGAACCATAGTTAAATTTAATGCGAAATTGTTCGTCCAAACTTAGAAAAAGTTAAGATTTTAATTTATCTATGGTTCTATCTATAACCTTCTGAACCACTTTATACTAATTGTATGTTGGGGCCACAGTATTTATTTATTTAAGTTAATTTTCTAAGATTCCTACGATTTAAAAAAAATAAAGTTCTAACATATATTTCATAAATTAAAGGTAGTTTAAAAGTTTCCGAAAATTATTATTTAAATTTATTATTATACATTTTTTTTCAGTCGTGTCGTATGGCACTTGTTAGTTTTGTTCAAAAAATAAACATATTTTAACTATATATTTTTAATGATTTAAATACATCATTAATAAATCTAAAAAAAAAAATTGGAACGATTGTTACGAGGTATACCAAATATACGAGCAATACGAGCTGTTATAAATTTTAGTTCAGCTCCGTCTTACAAAATGGCAAAACATATTCACTCAAATAATTTAAAATTTGAAAACGACCACTCAACCAATAACAGTATTGAACTGATCAACAAAATTAAAGGAGTTAAAATACTACAATTAAAATACTACAAAATTAAAGGAGTTAAATTTTATTTAACAATAAATAATACATACTAGATGATGGACTACCACCAATGGGAAGCTCGTTATCAGGAAATTTGGCTAACATATTTAAACCACTTTGAAGAAAACGAAATTTTGAACACTAAAAACAAACAGATATGTGGATGACATGTTTCTAATATTTACAAACAGACAAATAGGCCAACTTCTAAATTATATAAATATCATACATCCGAATATAAGACATCCATAGATTGAATGTCATACCTATGTTGCGATACGATTATCTACATGAGCTTGTCATTATAAAATACATATATCGCTAGTAAAAATAGATACAACAGAATGACATACCGACAGGATACATCTCCGACGAGACCTAATCAACATTTATTGCAATAGATTACGATAGAGTAGTCAACACGACCAAAAATATTTACTAATTAACTAATAGCTGATTTATAGCTGCTAATAATTGAGAAAAACTTTTTCTTGTAAAATTAAAAAAAAAACCTTTTTTTGGTTTAATTGCAATTTCAACAAAATTGATTTCAAGATCAACTTCGTCTGCAATATTCCACGCTTATAAATCAGCCATTACACCGTCCAATTTTTTTTTTGTATAAAAGCATGAAAGCGTAAATTTAATTCTTCTCAGTCAAGTAAGAAATTCTGATGATGGGAATTTATTTCAACGAATACATACGTGTGTTGCATATCTATATAACGTCACACGTCTTTTTGATTTGTTAAAATAACCGATTAAAAAATTTCCAAACACTAAAGTTTAATAAGGATATAATACAGCAAAATTAAAAACAAACATTACGAAAATTGTTTTAAACTACCTTAGTTTCTGGTGATACTTCCTCCCAGGTATATTGAATGGCTAATTTTACTGTCTCAAATTGGCGCGTTACCATCGGTAATTGTTACGTGTTCATTTTAGGAATGGAAATGCTTAGGTATGGGTTCTCACTGGATAGAAAGCTCCCCATACCATTAAAATTGCACTAAGAAATGTACTTTCGCTCTTTTCTGAGACCAACCCAATAGTATTGAATACCTTTTGAATAATTGTAAGTTATTATAAAATTTAAAATTTAGTAAACTTTGTTGTCCAATGACCTACCACAAACAAGAACATTTTGCTGCGTCAATCGTTTACTTGCCATTAACCACAACTTTTCATCTAAGTAAACGTAACTACATTTAAATGGTTTCGTCGACTGTTTTGGCTATCCATCCGACCAATGTGCATCAATGGCATCAAACTTTTCCTAATGAAAATCTTAATCAGTTTTGTGTGGATCATATCTATGATCATTAAAAATTGTGATCATTTTAAATTTAAGAAGCTTGAGTCTACTTGATTTCTAACGAAACCTAACTCTAATTTTCGGTTATAACTGACTTTTAGTGCTAAATTATTTATTATAAATAGCTGATTGTATTGATAAGGCTTTATTGATAATATTTGGTGAATGTCTTCTCCAGTATAAATGTTTGAATTCTTTGTGATTTTCGTTGATTATGACGCTATTTAAGTTCAAGGTTTATTTTGTAATTCGGTCGTAAATAAAGTTTGGGATTCCTAAAATTGTTTGATATTTTCAATATTTAAAAATATCAAAAATCGCAATTTAGTATTTAAGGTTTCATCATATACTATGACGGCATAATGTCAGTAATTAATGAGTGTGTTGATCTTTGAATATGTAGGCAACGGAAATCTTAGAATTAGCGAGTGCAAAATCTAATTTAAAATGTAATGTAAAGTGTACGTTCCAAAAGTGTATGATGAACGGATAAAATATTATAATTAAATTTCGTTTAATTAATACGATGTAAGGTGTAAAGGTGGTTCATCAGCTAGAAATGAAAGAACACCTGTTGCAGGTAAGGTAAGGTGAGTAGCACTTAAACTACTTTTTTTTAAATAATAACCAATTCGTGATATTTTAAAATAATTCTAATTTTATTTCGTTTTTAGATCAAATGGTATTCGTCCAAGGCGCCGCCGCTACACCAATCGATTTGGTAAAAGCAATGACCGAGCATGGGAAAAAAAATAAACTAAAGAATATTAAAGTTTGCCATATGCATACCGACGGTAATGCCGAATATTGTTACCCAGAATGTAAAGATATTTTTCGCTCGATATCATTTTTTATGGGTGGGAATGTACGTAAAGCTGTTGCTGAAGGTCGCGCAGATTCAATACCAATATTTCTTCATGAAATTCCATTAGTATTCCACAAAAAAATTATTTGCCCAGATGTTTCATTAATTTCTGTTTCACCACCCGATAAGCATGGATACTGTTCACTGGGTACAAGTGTTGATTGTGTTCGCGCCGCACTCATCCATTCAAAATATATAATCGCTCAAATTAATCAAAAATTGCCGCGTACATTTGGTGATGCTATTGTGCATATGTCACATTTTGATGTTGCTGTCTGTGTAGATACACCAATGCCTAAGCATCCGGAGATACCACCAACTAAGGGCGAAACTATAATCGCAAAACTTATTTCAGAGAAATTGGTCGACAATGGAGCAACACTCCAATTAGGAATTGGTAGTCTTCCAGATGCGGTACTAGCTGGTCTTCATAATCACAAAGATCTTGGAATTCATTCTGAAATGTTTTCGAGCGGAGTTGTCGACTTAGTCGAAAAAGGATGTATCACCAACACGAAAAAAACATTGTATCAAGGCCGTATTGTTGGATCGTTTATAGTTGGAAACCAACGTTTATATGATTTCGTCGATAATAATCCATTTATATCGATGTTGGATGTATACTATGTTAATCATACCAAAACTGTTTCACAAATGCCAAAAATGACGGCAATAAATTCAGCTGTTGAAGTCGATATTACTGGTCAATGTAGTTCTGATTCAGTTGGTACAAAGATGTATTCAGGTTTTGGTGGGCAAGTAGATTTTATTCGAGGCGCAGCCGAAGGTTATGATGGACTTGGAAAGCCTATTATTGCTTTGCAATCAGTTACAAAACGGAAAGAATCTAAAATTGTTGCAACTCTTAAAAAAGGCGCAGGTGTTGTTACATCACGGGCCCATGTACACTATGTTGTGACGGAATATGGGATTGCATCATTGTTCGGAAAAACACTGCGACAAAGAGCGCACGCTTTGATTCAAATTACCCATCCAGAGCACAGGGAGAAATTAGAAAAAGACGCATTTGCACGTCTAAAATGCATGCCTGTGGCTTAAACATAATCGAAGAGAAGAAGCTATATTTCTGTTTTATATTGAATTTCCAGCTAAAATAAACGAACGGCTTATTTAAAAAAAATTTTATAGTTTTAAATTTTAAATAATCGAGTGATAATTCTTTTCTGCGTTCTTAAATTTTAGAAATTCGATGATAATCATAAATAAATAAATGTGATAAAGTAAAAGCGCTAGCAACAATATAACTATTGTCTTAAATATCCCATATTTCAGACCAGGTAAGCGCAGGTAAGTTTGACTAAAAATATGTTTAGTAAAATATTAAATATTGACATCGTATTGACATCAATTTTAATTTTATTTACTTTTAGGTCAAACTGTGTTTATACAAGGTGCGGCTGCGACTCCGATCGATTTGGTCGAAGCAATGACGGCTTATGGCAAGAAATGCAAATTAAGAAATATAACCGTTTGCCATATGTATACTGAAGGCACCGCTGAATATTGTCATCAAGATTATAAAGATACATTTCGTGCGGTATCATTCTTTATGAACAAAAATATGCGTGGTTCTGTTTATGATGGTCGTTCTGATACAGTACCAATTTTTCTTCATGAGATTCCGTTACTGTTCCACAAAAAAATTTTTTGTCCTGATGTATGTCTTATTCATGTTTCGGTACCCGATAAACATGGATACTGTTCATTAGGCACTAGTGTCGATTGTGTTCGTGCCGCGCTTATACACTCAAAATATATTGTTGCTCAGATTAATGAACAAATGCCGCGGACATTTGGCGATGCACTTATACATGAATCACATATTGATTTTGCCGTTTGTATTGATACACCATTGCCAGTATATCCTCTCCAGGATGTTCCACCGACAAATGCTCAAAAAAAAATTGCTAAAATGATTGTTAGTAATTTAGTCGATAATGGGGCAACGATACAAATAGGAATTGGTAGCCTTCAAGAGGCCATTTTAGCCGAATTACACTGCCATAAAGATCTTGGAATTCATTCGGAAATGCTTTCGACTGGTATTGTTGATTTAGTTCAAAAGGGATGTGTTACCAACAGTAAAAAGAAACTTAATCAAGGACGTATAGTTGCTTCACTTGTGTATGGCCTTAAAAAACTTTACGAATTCGTGGATAACAATCCATTGATCGAATTGATGGACGTCTATTACGTTAATAATACAAAAACTATATCACAAATGCCAAAAATGACGGCTATTAATTCTTGCATGGAAATCGATTTGACTGGTCAAGTGTGTTCCGACTCAGTTGGTACAATAATGTTTTCGGGCTTCGGAGGACATTTGGATTTTGTTAGAGGTGCGGCTGAAGGTATCGATGGACTTGGGAAACCTATTATTGCTTTACAATCACTTACCAATTACGAAAAATCAAAAATTGTTCCTTACCTTAGAGATGGTGCCGGTGTTGTTACATCACGTGCACATGTCAATTATGTCGCAACCGAATATGGTATTGCATCGTTGTTCGGCAAATCGTTAAGGCAAAGAGCGCACGCTTTAATTCAAATTGCCCATCCAGATTATAGGGAACAACTACAAAAGGCTGCATTTGAACGGCTAAAATGTATGCCGGAACCATAAAAGTTGTTATGTTGATTCAAAAAGAATCCAACGTGCAATTTCAGTGTAGCTTTTGTAAAACATATCCAATATTATCTAATAAAATATTTATATTAAAATCATTTTTTTCTCATTCTTGACTTAAAAAGCTAAGGCGTATAGTAGAATATTTTACGAACATTCACAAGGTTGTTGTCAGCTTCTACTTTTTTGTTTAATTTTAAAAGTCATACTCACCACCAGTTATGCAGTTTCATATTTACATTCTTAACTGTATTATTCTAATAAATACAAAGTACCTAAATGTACACGTTATTCAATTTGTTTTATTTTAAATTTTATTGTAGGTCAGTTATATTTTTAGTCTATAAATATATAAACCGTTTTATGTAATGAAAATTATCTATTAAACTATTTTTTTATTATTATTTATTTTTAGATAGTACCGTGTTTATTCAGGGGGCGGCTGCAACTCCAATCGATTTGGTAGAGGCAATGACAGCACACGGCAAAAAGAATAGTCTTAAAAATATAACTGTTTGTCATATGCATACCGAAGGCAAGGCTGAATATTGTAATCCGGAAAACGCAGAAATCTTCCGTTCTTTGTCATTTTTCATGGGTGGCAATGTACGCAAAGCAGTCGCTGAGGGTCGTGGGGATTGCATACCAATTTTCCTTCATGAAATTCCTCTTTTGTTCCATAAAAAAATCGTTTGTCCTGATGTAGCTCTAATTTCGGTATCACCACCTGACGAGCATGGCTACTGTTCATTAGGTACAAGTGTGGATTGTGTTCGAGCTGGTATTTCACATTCAAAAGTAATTGTTGCTCAAATTAACAAACAAATGCCTCGTACATTTGGTGATGCTATTGTACATCAATCGCATTTTGATTTTGCCGTCAACGTTGATACACCATTGCCAACGCATGCGGATAAGCCACCAACACCTGAAGAAGCTAAAATTGGAAAATTCATCGCCGAAAATTTAGTAGCTGATGGTGCAACCTTACAAATGGGAATTGGTAGTATTCCAGATGCAGTATTAGCCGGATTACACAATCACAAAGATCTTGGAATACATTCAGAAATGTTTGCTGGTGGCGTTGTTGATTTAGTCGCCAAGGGATGTGTCACTAATAACAAGAAGACACTACACAAAGGACGTATTGTTGGCTCGTTCTTGATTGGAACCAAAAAATTATACGATTTCGTTGATAATAATCCATCTATTGAAATGTTGGATGTTCACTATGTCAACAACACAAAAATTGTATCACAAATGCCTAAAATGACAGCGATCAATTCATGTATTGAAGTTGACCTCACTGGTCAAGTGTGTTCCGACTCAATTGGTACACGAATGTATTCAGGTTTTGGTGGACAAGTTGATTTTATTCGTGGAGCAGCTGAAGGTACCGATGGACTTGGTAAACCAATCATTGCTCTACAAGCAGCAACTAAGCGAGGCGAATCAAAAATCGTTCCTACACTTAAAGTGGGCGCTGGTGTTGTCACCACTCGTTCGCATGTTCACTATGTCGTCACCGATTTTGGTATTGCATCGTTGTTCGGAAAATCATTAAGACAACGGGCGCATGCTTTGATTCAAATTGCTCATCCAGATCACAGACAAAGTTTAGAAAAGGCTGCATTTGAAAGATTAAAATGCATGCCAGTAGCTTAAGCTAAAAAGTTTAAAAAAATTAATCATTAAGTTTAAATATTGTTGATAAATAGTAAAAAGGCTGTTGATAAGATCAATGGCAGTTAATATAATTTGCATTTAGATTAAGTTATAAAGAAAACAAATGTACATTTTAAAATTCTTCCGAAACAAATTACGAAACTTTATATCGAATATAACAAAATCCTAGCTACACCAGACTGGACAAATTTACTAATTTTATTACGATAACTCAATCATGTAATGTTTACAAACAAATAAAAGATAAAGGAAAATATAGTTGTTTGTTTTATTGTTACTGAGCTTTCAACAAAAATTTCGTTTCGTTCCGGCCTTTACGTAGTTGTATATGTCAAAAATTTAAAATCTTTCGGATGCATACAAATCCGGCTGGGGGTAGCCATTACAGATTTACGAAAATGAATGAATAGTTAATAGCGCTTGTAATAGTGGTCCGATTTTGAAGAGTGATTGATACCCTAATCGATAGCTCCCGACATCAGAAGAAAAACTGCATTAAAATATTCATACATTTTCACAAAAGATTTGAAGCAAAAAAAATCCGGACAGTGGAACCCCTTTGCAAATTTCCGAATATTAAGAAAAAGTCAATAGCGCACGAAATAGTGGTCCGATTGTGGTGACTGATACCTTTTTGAAAAGCCCTCGATATCAGGATAAATACTGCATTAAAATATTCAAACATTTTCACAAAAGATTTGAAGCCACTAAAAAATCCGGACAGTGGTACCCTTTTGCAAATTTTTAAGCTTCAAATCTTTTGTGAAAATGTATGAATATTTTAATGCAGTATTTATCCTGATATCGAGGGCTTTTCAAAAAGGTATCAGTCACCACAATCGGACCACTATTTCGTGCGCTATTGACTTTTTCTTCATATTCGGAAATTTGCAAAGAGGTCCGGATTTTTTTTTGCTTCAAATCTTTTGTGAAAATGTATGAATATTTTAATGCAGTATTTATCCTGATATCGAGGGCTTTTTAAAAAGGTATCAGTCACCACAATCGGACCACTATTTCGTGAGCTATTGACTTTTTCTTCATATTCGGAGATTTGCGAAGGGGTACCACTGTCCGGATTTTTTATGCTTCAAATCTTTTGTGAAAATGTATGAATATTTTAATGCAGTATTTATCCTGATATCGAGGGCTTTTCATAAACGTATAAGTCACCACAATCGGACCACTATTTCGTGCGCTATTGACTTTTTCTTCATATTCGGAAATTTGCAAAGGGGTACCACTGTCCGGATTTTTTATGCTTCACATCTTTTGTGAAAATGTATGAATATTTTAATGCAGTATTTATCCTGATATCGAGGGCTTTTCAAAATGGTATCAGTCACCACAATCGGACCACTATTTCGTGCGCTATTGACTTTTTCTTCATATTCGGAAATTTGCAAAGGGGTACCACTGTCCGGATTTTTTATGCTTCACATCTTTTGAGAAAATGTATGAATATTTTAATGCAGTATTTATCCTGATATCGAGGGCTTTTCATAAACGTATCAGTCACCACAATCGGACCACTATTTCGTGCGCTATCGACTTTTTCTTCATATTCGGAAATTTACAAAGGGGTACCACTGTCCGGATTTTTTATGCTTCACATCTTTTGTGAAAATGTATGAATATTTTAATGCAGTATTTATCCTGATATCGAGGGCTTTTCAAAAAGGTATCAGTCACCACAATCGGACCACTATTTCGTGCGCTATTGACGTTTTCTTCATATTCGGAGATTTGCAAAGGGGTACCACTGTCCGGATTTTTTATGCTTCAAATATTTTGTGAAAATGTATGAATATTTTAATGCAGTATTTATCCTGATATCGAGGGCTTTTCATAAACGTATAAGTCACCACAATCGGACCACTATTTCGTGCGCTATTGACTTTTTCTTCAAATTCGAAAATTTGCAAAGGGGTACCACTGTCCGGATTTTTTATGCTTCAAATCTTTTGTGAAAATGTATGAATATTTTAATGCAGTATTTATCCTGATATCGAGGGTTTTTCAAAAAGGTATAAGTCACCACAATCGGACCACTATTTCGTGCGCTATTGACTTTGTCTTCTTATTCGGAAATTTGCAAAGGGGTACCACTGTCCGGATTTTTTATTCTTCAAATCTTATGGGAAAATGTATGAATATTTTAATACAGTATTTATCCTGATATCGAGGGCTTTTCAAAAAGGTATCAGTCACCACAATCGGACCACTATTTCGTGCGCTATTGACGTTTTCTTCATATTCGGAGATTTGCAAAGGGGTACCACTGTCCGGATTTTTTATGCTTCAAATCTTTTGTGAAAATGTATGAATATTTTAATGCAGTATTTATCCTGATATCGAGGGCTTTTCATAAACGTATAAGTCACCACAATCGGACCACTATTTCGTGCGCTATTGACGTTTTCTTCATATTCGGAGATTTGCAAAGGGGTACCACTGTCCGGATTTTTTATGCTTCAAATCTTTTGTGAAAATGTATGAATATTTTAATGCAGTATTTATCCTGATATCGAGGGTTTTTCAAAAAGGTATAAGTCACCACAATCGGACCACTATTTCGTGCGCTATTGACTTTGTCTTCTTATTCGGAAATTTGCAAAGGGGTACCACTGTCCGGATTTTTTTTCTTCAAATCTTATGGGAAAATGTATAAAATATTTTAATACAGTATTTATCCTGATATCGAGGGCTTTTCAAAAAGGTATCAGTCACCACAATCGGACCACTATTTCGTGCGCTATTGACGTTTTCTTCATATTCGGAGATTTGCAAAGGGGTACCACTGTCCGGATTTTTTATGCTTCAAATATTTTGTGAAAATGTATGAATATTTTAATGCAGTATTTATCCTGATATCGAGGGCTTTTCATAAACGTATAAGTCACCACAATCGGACCACTATTTCGTGCGCTATTGACTTTTTCTTCAAATTCGAAAATTTGCAAAGGGGTACCACTGTCCGGATTTTTTATGCTTCAAATCTTTTGTGAAAATGTATGAATATTTTAATACAGTATTTATCCTGATATCGAGGGCTTTTCAAAATGGTATCAGTCACCACAATCGGACCACTATTTCGTGCGCTATTGACTTTGTCTTCTTATTCGGAAATTTGCAAAGGGGTACCACTGTCCGGATTTTTTATTCTTCAAATCTTTTGTGAAAATGTATGAATATTTTAATACAGTATTTATCCTGATATCGAGGGCTTTTCAAAAAGGTATCAGTCACCACAATCGGACCACTATTTCGTGCGCTATTGACGTTTTCTTCATATTCGGAGATTTGCAAAGGGGTACCACTGTCCGGATTTTTTATGCTTCAAATATTTTGTGAAAATGTATGAATATTTTAATGCAGTATTTATCCTGATATCGAGGGCTTTTCATAAACGTATAAGTCACCACAATCGGACCACTATTTCGTGCGCTATTGACTTTTTCTTCAAATTCGAAAATTTGCAAAGGGGTACCACTGTCCGGATTTTTTATGCTTCAAATCTTTTGTGAAAATGTATGAATATTTTAATACAGTATTTATCCTGATATCGAGGGCTTTTCAAAATGGTATCAGTCACCACAATCGGACCACTATTTCGTGCGCTATTGACTTTGTCTTCTTATTCGGAAATTTGCAAAGGGGTACCACTGTCCGGATTTTTTATTCTTCAAATCTTTTGTGAAAATGTATGAATATTTTAATACAGTATTTATCCTGATATCGAGGGCTTTTCAAAAAGGTATCAGTCACCACAATCGGACCACTATTTCGTGCGCTATTGACGTTTTCTTCATATTCGGAGATTTGCAAAGGGGTACCACTGTCCGGATTTTTTATGCTTCAAATATTTTGTGAAAATGTATGAATATTTTAATGCAGTATTTATCCTGATATCGAGGGCTTTTCAAAAAGGTATAAGTCACCACAATCGGACCACTATTTCGTGCGCTATTGACTTTGTCTTCTTATTCGGAAATTTGCAAAGGGGTACCACTGTCCGGATTTTTTATTCTTCAAATCTTATGGGAAAATGTATGAATATTTTAATACAGTATTTATCCTGATATCGAGGGCTTTTCAAAAAGGTATCAGTCACCACAATCGGACCACTATTTCGTGAGCTATTGACTTTTTCTTCATATTCGGAGATTTGCAAAGGGGTACCACTGTCCGGATTTTTTATGCTTCAAATATTTTGTGAAAATGTATGAATATTTTAATGCAGTATTTATCCTGATATCGAGGGCTTTTCATAAACGTATAAGTCACCACAATCGGACCACTATTTCGTGCGCTATTTTCTTTTTCTTCATATTCGGAAATTTGCAAAGGGGTACCACTGTCCGGATTTTTTATGCTTCACATCTTTTGTGAAAATGTATGAATATTTTAATGCAGTATTTATCCTGATATCGAGGGCTTTTCAAAATGGTATCAGTCACCACAATCGGACCACTATTTCGTGCGCTATTGACTTTGTCTTCTTATTCGGAAATTTGCAAAGGGGTACCACTGTCCGGATTTTTTATTCTTCAAATCTTATGTGAAAATGTATGAATATTTTAATACAGTATTTATCCTGATATCGAGGGCTTTTCAAAAAGGTATCAGTCACCACAATCGGACCACTATTTCGTGCGCTATTGACTTTTTCTTCATATTCGGAGATTTGCAAAGGGGTACCACTGTCCGGATTTTTTATGCTTCAAATATTTTGTGAAAATGTATGAATATTTTAATGCAGTATTTATCCTGATATCGAGGGCTTTTCATAAACGTATAAGTCACCACAATCGGACCACTATTTCGTGCGCTATTGACTTTTTCTTCAAATTCGAAAATTTGCAAAGGGGTACCACTGTCCGGATTTTTTATGCTTCAAATCTTTTGTGAAAATGTATGAATATTTTAATGCAGTATTTATCCTGATATCGAGGGCTTTTCATAAACGTATAAGTCACCACAATCGGACCACTATTTCGTGCGCTATTGACTTTTCTTCATATTCGGAGATTTGCAAAGGGGTACCACTGTCCGGATTTTTTATGCTTCAAATCTTTTGTGAAAATGTATGAATATTTTAATGCAGTATTTATCCTGATATCGAGGGCTTTTCAAAAAGGTATAAGTCACCACAATCGGACCACTATTTCGTGCGCTATTGACTTTTTCTTCATATTCGGAAATTTGCAAAGGGGTACCACTGTCCGGATTTTTTATGCTTCAAATCTTTTGTGAAAATGTATGAATATTTTAATGCAGTATTTATCCTGATATCGAGGGCTTTTCAAAAAGGTAACAGTCACCACAATCGGACCACTATTTCGTGCGCTATTGACTTTTCTTCATATTCGGAGATTTGCAAAGGGGTACCACTGTCCGGATTTTTTATGCTTCAAATCTTTTGTGAAAATGTATGAATATTTTAATGCAGTATTTATCCTGATATCGAGGGCTTTTCAAAAAGGTAACAGTCACCACAATCGGACCACTATTTCGTGCGCTATTGACTTTTTCTTCATATTCGGAGATTTGCAAAGGGGAACCACTGTCCGGATTTTTTATGCTTCAAATCGTTTGTGAAAATGTATGAATATTTTAATGCAGTATTTATCCTGATATCGAGGGCTTTTTAAAAAAGTATCAGTCACCACAATCGGACCACTATTTCGTGCGCTTTTGTGAAAATGTATGAATATTTTAATGCAGTATTTAATCTGATGTCGAGGGCTTTTCAAAAAGGTATCAGTCACCACAATCACTTATATTGATTTCGAAAACTTTCGGATAATGTATCAATCAGGACAATCCGACAACTACTTAGTTTACAAAAATCGAATAGACTACCGATAAAAAATTTTAGAATGCTCCTTACGGTTGAATAAAATACGAAATAAAATATTATTTTACTGGTTTTATGTTTTAGTGGTCTGATTAAGATCACTATTAAAGCTCTCAAACGCTGCATTCTATTTAAATTTCGTAATGTAAAATGTTTGTGTTTGTTTTTGCACCATTCTTGATTAAAGCTGTTTAAATTTAAAAAAACTTGAAATTATTCCGTTAAAATAAATACTCATTTTTATTATAGAAATTTTTTTTATTCATTATGAATTAATAGAAATTTTGATTTTGTTTTATTTGTTTTTAATTTAAATATTTTTTTTATATATATATATATTATTCTTATAATTCAAAAGAGACCAAACTTTTTATTTTCTGTTATTATAGTTTTTACCAAATATTGATTTATTTGTGCTGATATTGCAGATTTCGGTTTTGTTTTAAGTTTTGTTTGAATAAATAAATTTTATTTAGTTATACAAAGTTTTAGCTCCTATAAATAGTAGTATAGGTATATTACCGTTAATTTATAATAGATAAACTTTTATAAAATATTTTAAGTATTATTTAAAGTATATTATGAGGGTGACTATTATAAGTTGCTTGTATGGTGAAAATTCACCTCCATGCAATATTAGTGATCATCTTCTGAAAAGTAAAAGTTTTGCTTAAACAAAATGAATCAATCAAAATTTTAAATTTAAAGCGAGCCTTTAAAATATAAAAAAAATATTACTTTAATTTAAAAAATATATATATATTTTTCGAAAATGCAAATATGTTTTAAGGAACAATTCAAATGATCTAAAAACTTAAAATATCAGTTTCGATAAGCTGTATTTACCTAAAGCTGTACCTGATTATAGAAGTGGAATTCATATAGTCGCTATATTGAATGCCTATTTCTATTTGTATTTTATAAATAATTATAACCTAAAATAAAGTATGTTCAGAGTGGTCAAAATGAGGAAAGTGTAGTCTTTTTGTTCTTGGTGCGCAAAAAACTTTTTATAAATAAAACGTCATTTATAAATTTTTTCTGTTACTTTTTATTCATAATTCTTGTCAGACGTTACCTGTCAGAAAGTTTTTTGTTCACCAAGACCGAAAAAGCCGAACTAAACAACAAATCACAATTAATAACGGTCGACTAAGATAAATCCAGCACAATAAATATGTATATATATATATATATATATATATATATATATATATATATATATATATATATATATATATATATATATATAAATATATATATATATATATATATATATATATATATATATATATATATATATATATATATATATATATATATATATATATATATATATATATATATATATATATATATATATATATATATATATATATATATATATATATATATATATATATATATATATATATATATATATATATATATACATGTTGTACTAATGAAAAATTAACATCCATTTCATAAAAAATGAGTAAATTTTTAAGTTTTTATCTTTATATTTAGAGTTTCTACCGTTATTTCATATAACCTAAAATAAGTCGCCTCAGAATTCTATTAAATAGCAAAACAAATTAACTATTTCTTGCCAAAGACCATTCTTGTTCTGGCCCACATGGTATATGCCCGAAAATGATTGTTTGCCCAACAGTATTTGGTTTAAATCATCTAAACATGTTTCTACTAAAAATGATCCTTTATGGGCGAAGCGCTAGTTGAATTAAAAAATGTTTTAGTAAAAAACCAAACCTTTTCATTTATAAACAAGCTATCAAAACTTCATAGTTGAGCAGTTATAAGTAGCTCAAGTCGTTTAATTGTCAGGATACAATAACTAGTACTCCTACTTCTTAATCGGTTAAACCAACCGAAACCAATGTTTTAACCACAACTTGACGTTGCGTAGCATACACATAACGATCGTTTACATTCTTCTTCCGAGGTCATTTTTGTGTCCCAATTAAAACCCAAACAAATCGGATTTTTGCCTCCAATGAAAATTGTAGAAAGATTGGTCTTATTTTGTCATTGTAGTGGTGAATTGTATTTTTATTTTTTTTGACATTTGTTAATTTAATTTTAAAACACGGCATCTATTATAAAATATAAAAATACAATCCACCACAGCAAGACAAAATTTACGTATGACATTTAAAAATCGAGAATTGTCATAATTGGATTTCTTTTTATGTTGGTGTTGAACAAATCTCGCGAAACATCTAGATTTCATAAAATTGATCGACATCAAAAAAAGATCAATAGTTTAACTCAAATAAAACTAAAAAATTGATTTAGATCAAATTTAGATCAATTTTTTTTGCCAATGAAAATTGACATAAATGCTGAAATAGCTCTGTCTAGATCACATGATGTCATTGGAAATATTTATAGTTGCCCCAATAAGCTTTTGCAATATCAACAGAATATGTTGTAGGTTATCCTTTCAGAAATATTGATACCTTTATAAAGAAATTATTCGGGTATTTATTTTCAAAATTACATTATGTTTAAAAATTACTCATTGGCAGTATTCTCCTGGGATAGCATACCGGGTTCGAACCCAACGGGGAAGGGTTAAAAAAGGGATTTTGCTTAACTTTATTCCATTGCGTGACTTTAACTCAAGAAACTTTTTACAAAGAAATTTTGTAGATTGATTATTGCAATGCTACGTTAACTTTCATTATTTTATGTAAATTAAAATAAAAACAGCAATAAACAGAAAATGGATTTTAATTTTTAATGTAAATTAAAATAAAAACAGCAATAAACAGAAAATGGATTTTAATTTTTCATCAGTACAAATATTTTTGCAACGCATTATATATATATATATATATATATATATATATATATATATATATATATATATATATATATATATATTTATATATATATATATATATATATATATATATATATATATATATATATATATATATATTTATATATATATATATATTTATATATATATATATATATATATATATATATATATATATATATATATTTATATATATATATATATATATATATATATATATATATATATATATATATATATATATATATATATATATATATATATATATATATATATAAATGTGTTAAATTATTTTTATTTATGAAAATATATATTTGGTCAACTAAAATTATTAGATATAATTATAAATATTTATACATAAGCATTTTTAAAATTTAAAAATTAAAATAACTAGAAATAAAAGACGAGCAGGACAGGACATATATTATGTGATCTTTGGAAGTTGTGTACAGTATCTGCACTTAATAAACAGGAAACAATTTTTTTTTAATTTATTGCTTTGGTAATTCAGACAACAACAAAAAATATTACACGCTAAAATATATGTTGTATGAGTGTATAATGATTAAAATTTTGTTATATATATATATATATATATATATATATATATATATATATATATATATATATATATATATATATATATATATATATATATATATATATATATATATATATATAAAAAGATACATATATATATATATATATATATATATATATATATATATATATATATATATATATATATATATATATATATATATATATATATATATATATATATATATATATATATATATATATATATATATATATTTATATAGAGACTAGAAAATAAAGTTTCATTATTATTTAGCTTAGTTGTTTTTTTTTTTGTAATTTTATAAAATTAGATTATACAATGGCACTATATACAAAAAAACAATTAATTAATATTAATGGGTTTATTATATATTTTATAATGTAAGTTATAAAACGGAAGTAATTTAATTCAAATCACTATAAAATACTTCCGCTCTATACACTGGGACTAAAATAAAAATTATTAGTTTTTAAATTTTATTTATCACATCGAGAATAGGGGTTTAGATTAGATTATTTTATAGAGCAGTAAGTATGCAAAATATTGAACTGATAACCGGTCAATACATTATGTCGGATATTTACATTTTTTACATTTGTTTTCATTGTATTTCGCCTAGTTCGTACACTTTGATGTAAGTCATTTTGCGTCTTTTTGTAATGTATAAAGTTACATTGTCTGTAAACTACTGGAATTTATTCAAAATGTACTTTAGTAAATAAGTATGATCAAAATGGTCCCGAATAATAATCCACGTACCTTCACAATTATGAAACGTTATTTCTACAATACTGCTCTATAATTTTATTATTAAATTAAATTACTTTATTCGTAGTATTTAAATATCAATTTTGAATAGATTTTAACAATTATACAATTTTATACCTCTTACAGAAATTTTTGAATCGAAATTTAATTTCGCATGCGCAGACTTAAATATTTTTAATTTTGCCGTACTTTTTAAATATTTTAATAATTTTTATTATTTTTGAATACGTTTGCTGGTCATATATATATTTATATGTATATGTATATGTATATATATATATATATATATATATATATATATATATATATATATATATATATATATATATATATATATATATATATATATATATATATATATTCGTAAACATATTCGTAAACAGACATACAAATTATTAAAGACATTGAATATTAAGTTGAGTTTTATACTTATAGTTAAGAGATTTTAATGACGATTGGATTGCGTCCAGTCTGGTGTCTTTTTGTTTTAAATAAATAATTTAATTCGTTGTTGAATATTTGTACAGGCACAGCAATCACGCGCATCATACTTTTTTTTTTAATACACATTCGTAATCATATCCAAACACAACTGATGATCTCGTTTATCACCCCAGCCACCATTCCCTTTGCGTAATTTTGTCTTTTTTATAACACTCGCCATTGTTAAACTTAAACTTTTGGGATACAATTGTCCAGATTTTGTTGCGATACGAATTACTTGTTGAACTTTCGATATAACCTGATTCGATTCGCAATTATTTTTTTTATGATGAAAACCGCATTCGCCTATATGAAAAACTCGAGGTCCTTTCACAACCATGGCATACAATTTATTTTCTAAACATTGTTGTGATATATGTTGCAGTGACCAGTCCCAATTGTAATCGTCGTAGGAGCAAAAGTATTCGCCACATTTGGATATTTTACGAAAGGTGGTGCGATTTAGGGCCATACCCATATTATGTTTACTGCTTATCCATGGTGTTACTTCAACCTTAATGGTAAAATAGAATTGTAAATTGTTTTATGAAACTTTAAATTAAAATTTTTATTAGTGAATAGATAAGAAATGGAATTTTAAATAGGTTAGTTTCTATACAAAATGTACTTTCGGCAACTAATTTATGTTGAATATGATATGATATTTGTGATGATTGGTAATGTACATACAATAAAATACTTAGTTAAAAATGAACACATTATAAAATGCCGAAACTTAACTTATATAATCAGAGATTTGTAATATTAAGTCTAAATTAGATAAAAAATAATTCTAATAAATTAAAGCTCACAACTGAAATTATATTTATCTATTGATATTGTACTTAAACTTACGTTTATCGACAGACTCCTCTAATATGTTTACAAAATTTGTTATGTAAGTTCTAAATGAAATGCTACTAAAATTCTAAGTGATACAATAGTAAATTTTTGAGGAATCCCAAAATAATTTTAGAAGTAACACACATTTCATTACGAGTACTTACTAATTGTTGGCGCATTCCAGGCAACATACGGATGAAAGAAGTTCGGATAAATTTTAAAATTTCCAAAAATTTGTGTTTCTGCATAGATTTAACAAAAATTAATTTCCTATATAGCTAAAAAGTTCTAAAAGTCTACAAAAAAAATTGTAGAAGTCGCCTATGTTTCGATTACGAACGTTAATGAGATGATAGATGTGAGGTGTTTAAGGTCAATAATAGTTTCACTCCTAATCTAATCAACAACTTTAACCTATTATTTTATTGAATCTAATCTTATTAGTTAAAAATAAAAAGATGTTGAATGAAGACAATAATATAAAAATAATATAGCAGGTAAATAACCAGAAATAGTCGTAAAAAAATGTGTAAAAATAGATTGTAAATTAGTAATAACTAATTTAATTTTATCCATTTTTTAAATTTACAGATTTGAAAGTGGTTGGATATTTGTTATTCCCTTAAATAATGGTTCTGTTGAATCCATTATTTACATTTTGTAAAATGTTGGTTATTGCTTTTATGATCATTGATTTTTGTATTAAATAATTTATTATCATTTTTACCTTTCAAATTAGTAGAAACAATAACTTATTAAATAATAAATCAATAGAATAAATCAATTAGAAACTCTTAGTTCAAGTATGTAAAAGCCACAGCATAATAGTTTTCTATACTCGTTCGATAACTGAAGATAATAACTTACTAATCAAAATCGAGACTATAACTAAAAAATAAATTATATCATAAAAACGAAGGTGGTATAATTCGTAGTATAAGCCACACAAGTTGAATTCATTTAAAGTTGAATTTTCTTTAGAATTTATGATTTACTTGTTAGCCCATCAAAGGATGGTGTTGAAGGATTTATATATTTCCGATAAGCGTATTTGAAATGGACAATATTGGGATCTACATAAATAACATC